>CM067306.1:55861053-56276053 GCA_034231615.1 Meghimatium bilineatum
CTTTCTTGGCAATGGTTTGACCATCTCCTGAATCAAATAGTAATTACTTCGTCCATTATATATTATTCTGTTATAATAAACTTCATAACACTGCTCTTTGCTCCATATCAATAAATCTTTATTCCCTCTTAGTTAGTGGCTTCTTTGTATTCAGTACGACTGCTTAGAGGTGGCTTCTTTTAGGTATGAAATAAAGCTATTGAGAAATCAATTCCTATAAATCACTTCTTAGAAATAACTTTCTAGAAATCATTTTCTAGAAATCACTTCTTTCAAGCTGCACAAAAAAGGGTACAAGGGCTGTATTGCCGTACTTCCTGACAAAGAACTATGGAATAAGGGACATTTATTTTACTCAATGTTATATACAAATATAGTGAAAGATCATTTAGAATAAGTGATGGACTTACAAAGTGGTTTTCAGTAATGTCCCGAGTTAGACAAAGTGTGTGTTATCACCATTATTGCTTATTATTTCGATGGATAATGTGAACATTTAGCAGCCACAGGAAAGTTCAAGCGGAGAAGGAACAGAGGAAGACAAAGAGAGATGTTTCTGGTTGGGTTGTTACAGTTTCACAAAAGATGTCACCAACTAAAGTTCATAGCAACACATTGACTATTATATATTACAAACAAGGTTTGTCAGTCAACAGAAAACTATCATGTACTGCACACAAGGTTTGTCAATCAACAGAAAACTATTATGTACTGCAGACGAGGTTTGTCAATCAACTGAAAACTAGTATGTACTGCAAACATGGTTTGTCAATCAAACGAAAACTATTATGTACTGCAGACAAGGTTTGTCAATCAACAGAAAACTATTATGTACTGCAAACATGGTTTGTCAATCAACAGAAGACTATTATGTACTGCAGACGAGGTTTGTCAATCAACTGAAAACTAGTATGTACTGCAAACATGGTTTGTCAATCAACTGAAAACTATTATGTACTGCAGACAAGGTTTGTCAATCAACAGAAAACTATTATGTACTGCAAACATGGTTTGTCAATCAACAGAAGACTATTATGTACTGCAAACATGGTTTGTCAATCAACAGAAGACTATTATGTACTGCAGACGAGGTTTGTCAATCAACTGAAAACTATTATGTACTGCAAACAAGGTTTGTCAATCAACAGAAAATTATTATATACTGCAAACGAGGTTTGTCAATCAACTGAAAACTATTATGTACTGCAAACACGGTTTGTCAATCAAACGAAAACTATTATGTACTGCACACAAGGTTTGTCAATCAACAGAAAACTATTATGTACTGCACACAAGGTTTGTCAATCAACAGAAAACTATTATGTATTACTAACAAGGTTTGTCAATCAACAGAAAACCATTATGTACTGCACACAAGGTTTGTCAATCAACAGAAAACTATTATGTACTACAAACAAGGTTTGTCAATCAACTGAAAACTATTATGTACTGCAAACATGGTTTGTCAATCAACAGAAGACTATTATGTACTGCAGACGAGGTTTGTCAATCAACTGAAAACTATTATGTACTGCAAACAAGGTTTGTCAATCAAAACTATTATGTACTGTAAACAAGGTTTGTCGATCAACAGAAAACTAATATATACCCAACCAAAGTTTGTCAACAGAAAACTATTATATACTGCAAACAAACAAAGTTTATCAAGCAACAGAACACTTGAACAGTCAGTCATCGTGTAATTACTGAAATACTCAAGAAGAGATCGGAGCACCTATGGATATGTTCTGTGTGCAGTGATAATAATCTCTTGACTAATTCTCCATCTCTCTCTCTCTCTCTCTCTCTCTCTCTCTCTCTCTGTTGTGCTTTTTTTGCAGATTCCACTAGTTTCAAGTAAATGTATCCACATTTGAGAATATGCAACTATCACAGACTGAAAGCAATCAATCCCGATCCACGAGCTATCTTGCAGACAGCTTTAGTTTCCAGTAAATTGACAATTTCCCAGAATTCTGGTGTGGAGCATGTGACCAGATTTGTAGAACTTCCTTCGTTAAACTTGCAAGATTGGATAAGTTTGAGAATTGTATATTTACTCTTTCCTTGTTCATCGTTTCCTTCTTAAAATTTCCGTGACAATCTTTTTGTCTTTATTTTACAAGCTGGATGTTATATTTCTTGTTATTTTAGATTGTGAAGCTGTGTTGTGTCTCATAAAATGTGTTCTACAACATCTTAGCTCTGTTTAACTTGTATTACAGCTGTAGACAAGATTGATATTAAAGGTATCTAGGTTGCAGCGTTGCCACACTGGAGGTCGATTTGGGTTTTATCGATCAGATTTTTGGATCGGATTATTTTCGGTTCGTAGTATCCAAATGTTTATTATCGATATGACTTGCACGGTTCATAGTATCCAAACTTTTAGTATCGATATCACTTGCGCGGTTCACAGTAACAAAAATGTTAGTATTGATATGACTTGCGCGGTTCACAGTAACAAAAATGTTAGTATTGATATGACTTGCGCGTTTCACAATATCCAAACTTTTAGTATCGATATGACATGTGCGTTTTACAATATCCAAACTTTTAGTATCGATATGACTTGCGTGTTTCACAATATCCAAACTTTTAGTATCGATATGACATGTGCGTTTTACAATATCCAAACTTTTAGTATCGATATGACTTGCGTGTTTCACAATATCAAAACTTTTAGTATCGATATGACTTGCGCGGTTCACAGTATCTATAATTTTAGTATCGATATGACTTTCGCGGTTCACAGTATCCATAATTTTAGTATCGATATCACTTGCACGGTTCATAGTATCCCAACTTTTAGTATCGATATGACTTGCACGGCTCCATCCAAATTGTCGGCACCTGTAAATTCACTACTTGGTAATAATGTCTACAACTTTTTTTTGTAATTATGTCTGCAACTAAATGTCTTGGTAATAATATATTTAACTAAACGTCTTGATAATAATGTCTGAAACTAAACGTCTTGTTAATAATGTCTGAAACTAAACGTCTTGGTTATAATATGTGTAACTAAACTTCTTTGTAATAATGTCTGTAACTTTACGCCTTGGTAACTAGACGCATTGTTAATAATGACTGCAACTAAACATCTTGATAAGAATGTATGTAACTGGTGAATACATAGTTGTGACATCAATAAATAAATAGCTAAAAATATCACATAATCAGTGTTTGTAAGGAAAGTGTCGAGACTTTCTGCGTACTTCAAATATGATTGCTCAAGGAATCTAATCCACAGTGTAATTCTATTCCTAGGAATAGATAATGATTATAGATAATAGATAATGATTATAAATAATAGATAATTATTATAGATAATAGATAATGATTATAAATAATAGATAATTATTATAGATAATAGATAATGATTATAAATAATAGATAATTATTATAGATAATAGATAATGACTATAGATAATGATTATAGATAATGATTATAGATAATAGATAATTATTATAGATAATTGATAATTATTATAGATAATAGATAATGATTATAGATAATGATTATAAATAATGATTATAGATAATAGATAATGATTATAGGTAATAGATAATGACTAGATAATAGAGAATGATAATAGATAATAGATAATGATTATAGATAATAGATAATTATTATAGATAATTGATAATTATTATAGATAATAGATAATGATTATAGATAATGATTATAGATAATGATTATAGATAATAGATAATTATTGTAGATAATTGATAATTATTTTAGATAATAAATAATGATTATAGATAATAGGTAATGATTATAGTTCCTGTTCATTCACTTTACTCAAGAGACTATGCACCTATGATTATGTACGGAATGATGCAATATTTATTTAATTCCTCTTCGATCTTAAACTCATTCATATTAACAGAATGTAGTCCGGATAACGGAATGCGTTGTGCCATGCTTTTCAGTTTTGCTGCGATATCCTCGCCTTTTTGTCTGACTATCTGACTTCCGAGCATGACTTCTCGGTCACCTTGACCCTTTATGGGATGAGACAGTCCGCTGCACCCCACAACTTCCAAAGTCTCCTCTTACTACGTGCATGGAAGTTAAAGAGTGTTGCTATTATTTGCTCTCTTTTCAGCCCCCTGAACTCACGGTCAGATTAAATTCAGCTAGTGACTAATTTGTGAGATAATAAGAATTGTATGTTTAGAAATGCAAGTGAAGTTATTAACGACAAGACAAGATAGTATTGTATGTTTAGAAATACAACTCAAGGTATTGACGACAAGACAAGATAGTATTGTATGTTAAGAAATACAACTGAAGTTATTGACGACAAGACAAGATAGTATTGTATGTTTAGAAATACAACTGAATTTATTGACGACAACACAAGATAGTATTGTATGTTTAGAAATACAAGTGAAGTTATTGACGACAACACAAGATAGTATTGTATGTTTAGAAATACAACTGAAGTTATTGACGACAAGACAAGATAGTATTGTATGTTAAGAAATACAACTGAAGTTATTGACGACAAGACAAGATAGTATTGTATGTTTAGAAATACAAGTGAAGTTATTGACGACAACTCGCGGTGCACCCTGGAAACAGAAATACAGCAGCTCGAGCTGATTCTGGCCAAATCTTTTGGGGATCGTGTCCGAGAATGTGGAGGTAGCAGATGGAAAGAGATTTGACTGCACAAGAGACAGACAATATCTCCGACACCACGAGCATCACCACATATAGCGACACTGTCGACATACAGTGAAGCTAGTCAGTCCAGTCCGAACATTGGAGGGGCGGCCAATGTAAAATGCACGTAAAGGTAGATGCATGGCGAGAGACATATATTTCATACCGAGTACAATGAAACAATGAAAGGGCAGAACAGCGCTAGAGGGCAGCGCGAACTACAAATAGAAAAGTCCCTAGGAAAGGGGAACTACAAGCTCCGTCAGCTCGAGACGAGCTTCTAGTTACCTGTGTTCCTTACAGGCAGAGACCCAGACCCATTCATTGGCGTTTGGTAAAGCAAGAAGACCTAATCCAACTCTAATGTCGAGCCTTCCTAAACCGGAAATATGCTCGCGAAGAGAAAGGGTTCTGTGCCCGATGGGCTTAGGCAAGAAAGGGACAACGATGGTAGTCCTGGCCCAACTCTACTGTCAAGGTTTCCTATAACGGAAGTACACTTGCAGAGAGAAAGGGTTCCGTACCCGATGGGCTCAGGCATAAAAGGGACAACGATTTAGCCCTGGCCCAACTCTACTGTCAGGTTTTCCTACACCGGAAATACACTTGAAGAGAGAAAGGGTTCAGTACCTGATGGGCTCAGGCGCTATTGGGACAAGGACGCTCAGCTCGAGAACGCCTTGCTCTCAAACGCGTGGTGTGAGACTCGAACTTGGACAAGGGGTACACGATGTCGGTGAATGACACCTCGGCTAAGAGGGCGAAAGAGCCATGGTCCAACTCCTCTGTTGAGTTCTTCCCCTTAAGGACAGGCTCACGGATGAGAAACGGTTCAGTACCCAATGGGCACAGGCACAGCACGTCCAATTACACGAGGCAAGTTCATAGACAGTGGAACACCTCGTTCGAGTCAGACGAGAGCAAAAAAAAAACAATTGCCTCAAGAGCACTAAAGCGTTACCAAGAATATTGATACTCTGTGCTAGACCAGACTCAATGTTACATCAACCAGTTCCCTGGACACAGGAACAGTGATACTCTGTGGTATACTAGACCAGATTCAATGTCACATCAACCAGTTCCCTGGGCACAGGAACAGTGATACTCTGTGGTATGCTAGACCAGACTCAATCTCACATCAACCAGTTCCCTGGACACAGGAACAGTGATACTCTGTGGTATACTAGACCAGACTCAATGTCACATCAACCAGTTCCCTGGACACAGGAACAGTGATACTCTGTGGTATACTAGACCAGACTCAATCTCACATCAACCAGTTCCCTGGACACAGGAACAGTGATACTCTGTGGTATACTAGACCAGACTCAATGTCACATCAACCTGTTCCCTTAGCACAAGGACAGTGATAATATGAGGTAAGCGAGACTAAGCACAGTCTTAGTCCACATGCATCTAGACACACAAGAGGACATTCTACGGCGTCACAAAAACAGTCGGTTGTCAACAAACGCTGCCGAAACATGAAGTCCTTGATCCAACGTTCAAAAGCATAGAAAATGGTGTATGACTTGCATATACCAAGTACTTTTTTCTTCGGGATAGTCCTAAATTCTGACATTGGATCAGCTCAGATTAATGTGACGTATTACATTTTCTCGGTGATTTTCATAAGCTCCTTCATGAAGTATACGCAAAGTATTCAATGAAAAATCGGATCAGCCCAGATGAATAACCAAGCACGCAGGACTTACTGGAGAAGGACTTGATACCAAACCAAATCCGTTTTCAGAGTTTTATTGTGATTTGATCCCACGTAGCATTATTTATCTTTGCTTACCCTACTTTTTCTGAACTTTTCAATGGTTGTTGACGCACAGGATACGAAAAATGACCAATGTTCAGTTCCTTTGGCAAAAATGAGAAACGCAAAGTGTGACCAGCACGCAAGACTATTCTGGAGAAGGAATTGGTATATACTGTAAGTTGGTTGGTTGGTTGTTTTATGATTCAGCGGTCCATGAGCTTATTCCCTTTGACCTAATGCCATTAGATGGCATTATGTTGCTGGGAAGTCTGTGGATTTTCGGCTCACTCCGGGACAGAGCCAGAGAATAACTATCACACCTCCATGAAGGAACCTATGCACTGCGCCTAGCCACTGTAGCCAAGATAGGGTTCACTGTGCTTATTCCCCGCCACCAATTGACTACTGGTTATGCCGAATTTCTCTATTGATCCAGGCATGCAACCAAATGTTGATGTCAAAAGGATTGTCACGTGCTGAGTCATTGTGCCTCTATGATGGGTTTAAGCCATAGGAAAAAACAGTGCTGTCAGTTTCCTCCTTCCCAGTGCTGCACAGTACATCTCTGGCTCCCTCCCAACCACAGAGGGTGCATACATATGTATTCAGGCAAACATGAAAAACATTTCAACAACAAAACAAAATCATAATTGTATAGATGACATGCCATGATGCTTCTATAAGAAGATAACCTCAATATAACGGCATGTCATCCACTAAGGTTTTCTGCTGCATGGATGGTATGTCTAGTGAGCCATTGGTGAGATCCACAGACGCAACCACATGCGTTTATACTGTAAGTGAATCTAGGAAATATTTGTTGATAACCGACATGTTTGTGACGTAGTATTACATACCCCTTTGATATGAAAATGTCCGTGCATGAGCCCCCTGAAATATTGAAATCTGCAAACGAAAGGTTGTATAAGGAAATAATTGTATATTGAGCAATGTAGATTGTGCTATTGAAACATACGTTGTTCGTGCGTCTGCAGGATCCGCGCGATTTATATCGCAAATATATCGATCTCAAAAATGTTTTTGGTCGTGTTTAGCATAAGGTTTATTGGATGTAATATATATAAAATGTGACAGTTCATTTTTCAAAGACAACATCCTAGACACTATTTCATAAGTCTACGAATAAACAAGTAGCGCAGCGTTGTTGAACAATAACATTGGTGGATCCTGTTTATACAAATGTTCGTGTGAAACAGGAACGCATGCCGTCTCTATTACTTTTCAATATTTACTTGGACTTAATCATGCAGGAAACACTTTATGATTTTAGCTAGTCTGTAAGAAGAAACATTAGTCTTTATAGTTCTAAAAATTCTATATAAGAAGAAGTAATAGTCTTTAGAGTTCCAAAAGATGAGCTCTATAAGAAGAAGTAGAGTTCCAAAAGATGAGTTCTATAAGAAGAAGTATTATTCTGTATAGTTCCAAATATGAGTTCTATAAGAAGAAGTATTAGTCTTCAGGGTTCCAAAAGATGAGCTCTATAAGAAGAAGTAATAGTCTTTATCGTTCCAAAAGATGAGTTCTATAAGAAGAAGTATTAGACTTTAGAGTTTCAAAGTTTCAAGAGACGATCTCTATAAGAAGTATTAGACTTTTGAGTTTCAAAGTTTGAATAGAAAATCTCTATAAGAAGAAGTATTAGTCTTTAGAGTTCCAAATGATGAGCTCTATAAGAAGAAGTAATAGTCTTTATCGTTCCAAAAGATGAGTTCTATAAGAAGAAGTAATAGTCTTTATAGTTCCAAAAGATGAGTTCTATAAGAAGAAGTAATAGTCTTTATACTCGTAGTTCCAAAAGATGAGTTCTATAAGAAGAAGTAATAGTCTTTATAGTTCCAAAAGATGAGTTCTATAAGAAGAAGTATTAGACTTTAGAGTTTCAAAGTTTCAAGAGTTGATTTCTCTAATAAGATAGGAGGAAGTATGTAGTTAGGTAATTATTCAACTTAAATGAATCATTAAAGTGCGAACCATTTCGTGATAATCATTTCGTGATAAACATTTCGTTATGTGTAGAAACATTTCTCTACCTATGATCTTGCATATGTGATTGCGTTGATAGTATGGGTGTGGTACGAGCTTGAACAATATGTACGGATCTAAGTATTTTGTGAGTGTGTATATATATACTATTCATAAAAAAAGAAATGCAACATTATTTCAAACTTGTACCCACATTTTATTTTGCTGAATTAATGTTTCAAACTTAGCGGGAAGAAACTTTCAGACTTTAACTAAACCAAACCTGTCTCCAGTCATTCCAAACGTTCATTTACAATGCTGGTGTGTGCCCACTGCAGTCTGTGCTGGCAATGCCAGTTCTTAAGAGCAGGACCTCTGTATGATCTTCTAGCCCGAAGACCATCTTCGTACAGTCAGTTCCTGACCATTTGATCTGAAATTCGGCGAGCTGCTGGCATTGACTGGACTGTACGAGCTGCTGGCATTGATTGGACTGTACGAGCTGCTGGCATTGATTGGACTGTACGAGCTGCTGGCATTGATTGGACTGTACGAGCTGCTGGCATTGATTGGACTGTACGAGCTGCTGGCATTGATTGGACTGTACGAGCTGCTGGCATTAATTGGACTGTACGAGCTGCTGGCATTGATTGGACTGTACGAGCTGCTGGCATTGATTGGACTGTACGAGCTGCTGGCATTGATTGGACTGTACGAGCTGCTGGCATTGATTGGACTGTGGAGGACGCAGATGAAAATCGATTGCTGAGGTGAGGGCAGGACCTCAGCAGGAGTTGTGACTCTGGGTCTTCCACTGCGAGGCCGGTCTGTCACAGAGCCAATTTGTTGAAATCGTCTCCAGAATCGACTAATGCTGCTTCTGGCCACATTAAATTGTCTGGTGACTACACTATGTGTACCCCGTCTGTAAGCGTCCAATGTGTACCCCGTCTGTAAGCGTCCAATGTGTACCCCGTCTGTAAGCGTCCAATGATAATGTATCTTTGTTCTGTGGTGAGAAGAGCCATACTTGTGCATTGGATTTTCAACTGAATTTATTTGAGGATCTTCAATTTTTTATAGACATTCAATAATAAGGTCAGAGAGATTTATGTACAGTAAGTTTCACGGGATTCTCATGAACCTGTCACGAGTACTGCCAAAAATATTGTTTTGACTGTTACTTTGTTCATGACCGCACGAATAATGAGGTGAGTACAATTCAGGTAACCACGAGAAGTTAATGACCAGTTCTACACAGTCGATAAGGTGAATGATGTTCAATCAGGGAATATCTTTTATAAAAATAACTCCATAAGAAAGGTGTGTTTCTTTTTTTTTAAACAGTATATATCAATTGCCGTGCCAAGTGGCGTACGCGATCATGTTTCTCCTCAACTCTCTGCTCTTGTGCTGTTCAGTTGATGCTCTTCTCCTATGCCGCAATAATTATCGATCCAGCAACTTCTCTCTTTGTCCTCCTCTATCTCTTCTCCCATATATCACTCCTGTGAGAACTAATTGTCCAAGTTCTGCTCTTCTGTTCATCTTCCACCAGAAATATTGCACGTAATTGTTGCTGCAATGTGTCCATCTACTCTGGTATCTCTGATTCTTGTATATTACCATTGGTAAATACAGACAAAAATTCATATATTACCAGTGGTAAACACAGACAAAAATTCATATATTACCATTGGTAAATACAGACAAAAATTCATATATTACCATTGGTAAATACAGACAAAAATTCATATATTACCAGTGGTAAATACAGACAAAAATTCATATATTACCAGTGGTAAATACAGACAAAAATTCATATATTACCAGTGGTAAATACAGACACAAATTCATATATTACCAGTGGTAAATACAGACAAAAATTCATATATTACCATTGGTAAATACAGACAAAAATTCATATATTACCAGTGGTAAATACAGACAAAAATTCATATATTACCAGTGGTAAATACAGACAAAAATTCATATATTACCATTGGTAAATACAGACAAAAATTCATATATTACCAGTGGTAAATACAGACAAAAATTCATATATTACCATTGGTAAATACAGACAAAAATTCATATATTACCATTGGTAAATACAGACAAAAATTCAAATATTACCATTGGTAAACACAGACAAAAATTCATATATTACCATTGGTAAATACAGACAAAAATTCATATATTACCAGTGGTAAATACAGACAAAAATTCATATATTACCAGTGGTAAACACAGACAAAAATTCATATATTACCAGTGGTAAACACAGACAAAAATTCATATATTACCATTGGTAAATACAGACAAAAATTCATATATTACCATTGGTAAACACAGACAAAAATTCATATATTACCAGTGGTAAATACAGACAAAAATTCATATATTACAATTGGTAAACACAGACAAAAATTCATATATTACCATTGGTAAATACAGACAAAAATTCATATATTACCAGTGGTAAATACAGACAAAAATTCATATATTACCATTCGTAAACACAGACAAAAATTCATATATTACCAGTGGTAAACACAGACAAAAATTCATATATTACCATTGGTAAACACAGACAAAAATTCATATATTACCAGTGGTAAACACAGACAAAAATTCATATATTACCATTGGTAAATACAGACAAAAATTCATATATTACCAGTGGTAAACACAGACAAAAATTCATATATTACCATTGGTAAATACAGACAAAAATTCATATATTACCAGTGGTAAACACAGACAAAAATTCATATATTACCATTGGTAAATACAGACAAAAATTCATATATTACCAGTGGTAAACACAGACAAAAATTCATAAATTACCATTGGTAAACACAGACAAAAATTCATATATTACCATTGGTAAACACAGACAAAAATTCATATATTACCATTGGTAAACACAGACAAAAATTCATATATTACCAGTGGTAAACACAGACAAAAATTCATATATTACCAGTGGTAAACACAGACAAAAATTCATATATTACCATTGGTAAACACAGACAAAAATTCATATATTACCATTGGTAAACACAGACAAAAATTCATATATTACCATTGGTAAACACAGACAAAAATTCATATATTACCATTGGTAAACACAGACAAAAATTCATATTTTTCAGCAAATGATGCCGATTTTGAATTAGCATTGTAAAGATTAATTGCAACAAATAAAACGTTGACACAACGCGTTTTCATTTCTCTGAACTACATCCTTCTGGAAATCTAGTAGGAAATCATTGTCTTGTTACTAGAGACCCAGCCAGAGTTTGAAAATGAACGTTGAAGAGAAGATATAAGGAATGCTAAATAATTTCATGGTTGGTTGGTTGGTTGCTGATCCAGCAGTCCATGGGCTCATGCCCTTTGACCCAATTTCATTGTGTGATATATGCATGTGTTTGTGAGCTGTTGTTTTGTTCCAAATAATGTGTTCCATTTATCTGGCCCTGGAGGGAGAAACATTTTCCTGACACCATCCAGCGCTGGGCATTCAAAAAGGTGGTGGTCAACAATTTCATAGGGATGAGTGCACAGCCGGCACCAAAAATAATTTCATGTGAGATAATTGTTTCTTCTTCTTCTTCTTTCTGTCCTCATGTACCTTTCGGTGTTGAGGGGAGAGTGAGTGTACGGTCTTTTGCCCTTCTATTTGCCTCCTCTGCTGTTATATTTCCGATTGTCTCTAATACACTATCTATCCACCTTTTACGAGGGCGTCCAATAGGTCTCCTGTTTTCGTATCGTTTGTTTAGTGTTTTTTGGATAATACTTTGCTCTTTCTGTCTGGATAATTGTTTATTGTAAGAAATTGATTTATTTCATGTAACATAATTGTTTTCATATGAGAAATTGAAATAATTTCATGTGAGATCATTGTTTAAATAAGAAAAAAGGAAATAATTTCATGTGAGATAATTGTTTTATTGTGAGAAATTGAAATAATTTCATGTCAGATAATTATTTAAATAAGAAAAATTGAAATAATTTCATGTTGTACTAATAATTTTTAATAAGAGATATTGAAATAATGTCATATGAGATAATTGTTTATCTTTTTATTGTTTATCACAAATTGTAGCAGAAAATAGAAGCAAAAAATCCAGATTTTTATATCATGTGATGAGAAAAGCAAAACTTGAACATTTAGTAACTACCGGAAAGATCAAGGGGAGAAGAGACAGAGGAAGACAAAAAGAGAAATTTCTGGATCGGTTGTCACTGTGGCACAAAAAAGAAAGTCACTAACTGGACTTATTAACAATAGAAGAGATAGAGAGCTGTGGAGAAACAGGATCGCCTATGCCCCTGGACATGACACTTTATTGATTGGTCCTGTGCTACAGTGATCAATAAAACTTAATAAAGCCTCTTTCCAAATGAAGATATAGTTTTTCATTTTCCAAAATTGTATGCTAGGGTACTGAACCCCCTCCTCAAACACACCCCTTATCTAGTCTTGCCTATATTCCTGAAAACCACCAGTTGTAGTATAACCATATGATAACCATCTCTTGTAGTTTAACCATCTGTTATAGTATAACCATCTGTTGTAGTATAACCATCTGTTGTAGTATAACCATCTATTATAGTATAACCATCTGTTGTAGTATAATCATCTGTTATAGTATAACCATCTGTTGTAGTATAACCATCTGTTATAGTATAACCATCTGTTGTAGTATAACCATCTGTTATAGTATAACTATCTGTTGTAGTATAACCATCTGTTGTAGTATAACCATCAATTATAGTATAACCATATGTTGTAGTATAACCATCTATTATAGTATAACCATATGTTGTAGTATAACCATATGTTTTAGTATAACCATCTGTTGTAGTATAATCATCTGTATAGTATAACGATCTGTTATAGTATATCCATCTGTTGTAGTATAACCATCTGTTATAGTATAACCATCTGTTGTAGTATTACCATCTGTTGTAGTATAACCATCTGTTATAGCAGTTTTCAAAGCTGTTCACTTCATAACATAACCTGGAATTGTTCATGTGTGTGCACTCGTCCTCGAACCCTCACCGAATTTCTCGTATAGCATTACAATGTCCCTACTAGATTTCCAGCAGGATGTGGTCCACAGAACGGAATCCATTATTTATCGTTACAAGCTCGGACACATTATTAGTCTTATTAGGGCTCCTCTGATCCTTTTTTCCTCTCTCTGGGTGGAAGAAACGAACAACTCACATTATCGGAATCATCTTCCGGCACCAGACGTTATTAAGTCGGTTTATTCAAGCAGCAAATAAGTATTTATTCTCTTCCAATATTACATTGATTTTTTATGTGTTTATGGACTTCAGGCAGAATGTGTCAGCTGCATTGGCTAGTTAGTTGGGTGGTTTGTTGTTTTGGTTAGTTGATAAGTTGGGAGTGATTGGTTGTTGGGTTGAATGAAGGGTTAGTGGGCTGCAGGATTTATTTGTTGGTGGTTTGGTAGGTTGCTTGGTGTGTTGGTTGGATATTCTTTCTTAATCAATCTCATGTTTTTATTAGTTGCTGTGTCGGTGTGGTGATTCTTTGGTTGAGGGGATGGATGGAGAATTGGTTAATTGATGCGTTGTAACTATTACTTGGTTGATTGGTTTAGATAGCGGGTTGGTTTATTGGTGTGTTAATCTGGTGATTGATTGCTTGATTGGTTAGATGGTGGGTTGGTGTGTTGATGTGTTAATTTGATCATTGATTGCTTGATTGGTTAGATGGTGGGTTGGTTTGTTGATGTGTTAATTTGGTCATTGATTGTTTGATTGGTTAGATGGTGGGTTGATGTGTTAATTTGGTCATTGATTATTTGATTGGTTAGATGGTGTGTTGATGTGTTAATTTGGTCATTGATTGTTTGATTGGTTAGATGGTGAGTTGATGTGTTAATTTGGTCATTGATTGTTTGATTGGTTAGATAGTGAGTTGGTGTGTTAATGTGGTCATTGATTGTTTGATTGGTTAGATGGTGAGTTGGTGTGTTAATGTGGTCATTGATTGTTTGATTGGTTAGATGGTGGGTTGGTTTGTTTATGTATTAATTTGATGATTAATTGTTTGATTAGTTAGATGGGTTGTTGTGTTGATGTGTTAATTTGGTCATTGATTGTTTGATTGGTTAGATGGTGGGTTGGTGTGTTGATGTGTTAATTTGGTCATTGATTGTTTGATTGGTTAGATGGTGTGTTGATGTGTTAATGTGGTCATTGATTGTTTGATTGGTTAGATGGTGTGTTGATGTGTTAATGTGTTCATTGATTGTTTGATTGGTTAGATGGTGGGTTGGTGTGTTGATGTGTTAATGTGGTCATTGATTGTTTGATTGGTTAGATGGTGGGTTGGTGTGTTGATGTGTTAATGTGGTCATTGATTGTTTGATTGGTTAGATGGTGGGTTGGTTTGTTGATGTGTTAATTTGGTCATTGATTGCTTGATTGTTTAGATGGTGGTTTGGTTTGTTCATGTGTTAATCGGGGGATTGATAGCTTGATTGAATAGATTGTTTAGATTGGTCCGAAGAAAAATTTGTGTGGAAGTTTAAACCTTCAAGATGTCAATGGATAAAAGTATCGGCTATGAAGGCTAAACAACTATAGATTAATTCTACTATCCACGCTTCATATCGCGGAACCTGACACACACATGAGAAACGGTTTCAGTTCAGATCTTATGCGCATGGGGCAAGGAGCCATCTAATTACTCGAGACAACTTCCCAGTTAACATAGCACCTTTTTGGAGATAGACGTACTCGAACCAAGTCTAAATCTGCTTACAATTTTCTTCTTTCGGAGACTTCCACCAGGGACATGTTTTGGCCTGCAAATTCCAAGGTATATGACAGGGTGATGAATTGTCATGCTTTTGAGCTGAATCACATGCGTTGATTTGCGACAGACATAAAGGCTGTTACTTATTAGTGAGACTCATCCGAATTAACGGCAGGCCGAAATCAGATGTGCAATCAGAAAGAGACATGCAACTCAGCTCCGCCTTAAAACTATAAAGTGACATAACGTATTTTATGTTCTCTTGCTCAAATCACATGACTATAAGTGCTGACTATTTGCTAAAACCACATGTCTGTACGTGATGATTATTTGCTCAGATCACAAGACTATTCGAACTGACTATTTGCTCAGATCACATGACTATACGAACTGACTATTTGTTCAGATCACATGACAATACGTACTGACTATTTGCTCAGATCACATGACTATACGAACTGACTATTTGCTCAGATCACATGACAATACGTACTGACTATTTGCTCAGATCACATGACAGTACGTACTGACTAGTTGCTCAGATCACATGACTATACGAACTGACTAGTTGCTCAGATCACATGACTATACGAACTGACTATTTGTTCAGATCACATGACTATACGTACTGACTAGTTGCTCAGATCACATGACTATACGTACTGACTAGTTGCTCAGATCACATGACTATACGAACTGACTATTTGCTCAGATCACATGACTATACGTACTGACTATTTGCTCAGATCACATGACTATACGAACTGACTATTTGTTCAGATCACATGACTATACGTACTGACTATTTGCTCAGATCACATGACTATACGAACTGACTATTTGTTCAGATCACATGACTATACGAACTGACTATTTGTTCAGATCACATGACTATACGAACTGACTATTTGTTCAGATCACATGACTATACGTACTGACTATTTGCTCAGATCACATGACTATACGTACTGACTAGTTGCTCAGATCACATGACTATACGAACTGACTATTTGCTCAGATCACATGACTATACGTACTGACTATTTGCTCAGATCACATGACTATACGAACTGACTATTTGTTCAGATCACATGACTATACGTACTGACTATTTGCTCAGATCACATGACTATACGAACTGACTATTTGTTCAGATCACATGACTATACGAACTGACTATTTGTTCAGATCACATGACTATACGAACTGACTATTTGTTCAGATCACATGACTATACGTACTGACTATTTGCTCAGATCACATGACTATACGAACTGACTATTTGCTCAGATCACATGACTATACGAACTGACTATTTGCTCAGATCACATGACTATACGAACTGACTATTTTAGATTGAGATCAGACGAAGAAGAAGAGCACGTATAACATTTTTAATGAACTCGTCAATCGGTTCTAAGAGAATATTATTGTATCTCATACTAGTAACATTTGATGATTTTGTAGGCATCATAAATATGTTCAGTGGTTTGCCATTGTTAACTCATTAGAATTGTTAAATCACAAGAAATGTTGAGAAATGAATTAAAGGGAAAAAAGAAAAAAATCAAAGGAAATGTTGAGAAATGAATTAAAGAAAAAAAAAGAAAAAAAATCACGAGCCAAAAAATGCTGGGTTGATAGCTACGTCCTGAATGATAACAATTTTTAGTAGCTTTTATCTACTCATAAAAATTACCAGTAGATACTGCAACAACAGAAGAAGAATGGAAGTTATTCAAAGACGCTATAACACAAGCAGACAATCAATACAATGTAACTGCGGGAAAAGTAACAACAATTAGACTTACGTAAAACACATGTTTATATTTCGTTTCAATGAGACACGACAGACTATAGCTAAAACTAGTAGGTAATGATGGGCAATGATGAGTACACAGGAAATCATAAACATTACAATACACAAATCACATTCAACGTTTCAACCAAAAGGTCTTTATCAAGACACAAACAAAACATCAAAAGACGACGAATGGAAAAATTATCACAGCGTCCAACGGAAATATGGAAATGAGATGCCGGAAGGTCAGAAAGTACATAAAAACGTAAAAATAAGTGGAAACGAAACGAACAAAAAGATGAGTAAATGACGGAACAAAAAGAATAAAGACAAAGACCACACCAACCCAGTACTCGACATAAGAGTGGTCGGAATTGAGTCCAAAAGGCTTGAGTGTACCCAATTCAAAAATGAGACGATTTTCTAGAGCATACCTAGATCTATCATCGGTGGTGCAAGATCTGATGGCGGTCATCATGGTGCTTTGGATATTCAGGTCACCACCATCAGATCTTGCACCACCGATGATAGATCTAGGTATGCTCTAGAAAATCGTCTCATTTTTGAATTGGGTACACTCAAGCCTTTTGGACTCAATTCCGACCACTCTTATGTCTAGTACTGGGTTGGTGTGGTCTTTGTCTTTATTTTTGTGTTCCGTCATTTACTCATCTTTTTGTTTGTTTCGTTTCCAAATATATTTACGTTTTTTTTTATGTACTTTCTGACCTTCCGGCATCTCATTTCCATATTTCCGTTGGACGTTGTGATAATTTTTCCATTCGTCGTCTTTTGATGTTTTGTTTGTGTGTTGATAAAGACCTTTTGGTTGAAACGTTGAATGTGATTTGTGTATTGTGATGTTTATAATTTCCTGTGTACTCATCATTGCCCATCATTACCTACTAGTTTTCGTTATAGTCTGTCGTGTCTTATTGAAACGAAATATAAACCTGTGTTTTACGTATGTCTAATTATAACACAAGAAGCAGTAGAAGCATGCGGATACAAGAACAACAGTGTAAAGAAACCAAAAATAACAGCATGATTGAATGAAGAACAAGCTTACAAACATCACACAAGAAGGCCATCTTCAAAGAACTCTTCCACTCCTTACGTCGCAAGGCAAGCAAGGGCCAGAGCGTATAGATAGATACATAGTTTAGTAACTTTTATTGTTTTCTATATTTCATCTGATACTAGTAACTTTTATTGTTTTCTATATTTTATCTGATACTAGTAACTTTTTTTGTTTTCTATATTTATCTGATATTTGTTGTTTCTTCTATTTCAGATCTATCTGTAGGACTAGTCAACGTGTTAACAGAAATCGTATGGAAGAATACAATAGACTGGTACGCAGGAAATGCAGGATGTAAAATTATACGCTATGGTCAAGGAGTGGTCACCTACGCTTCAACATACGCCCTAGTAGCTTTGAGCCTTGACCGTCTCAATGCCATTGCCAGACCACTCAGTTTTAGCGGCGATAGTAAGTGATATCTAGAAGTAGGAACCAATATATTTTTGTTTGTTTATATGTTTGTTTGTTTGTGCTTTCTCTCATTTAAAAAACCCGAATTTCCGATTGTTGATGTACATTTACTACTACTGATGTTGCTGCTTATATTACTTGTACTACTACTACTGATGCTGCTGCTAATACTACTTGTACCACTACTGATGCTGCTGTTAATACTACTTGTACCACTACTGATGCTGCTGCTAATACTACTTGTACCACTACTGATGTTGCTGCTGCTACTACTACTTGTACTACTACTGATGCTGCTGTTAATACTGCTTGTACCACTACTGATGTTGCTGCTGCTACTACTACTTGTACTACTACTGATGTTGCTGCTGCTACTACTACTTGTACTACTACTGATGTTGCTGCTGCTACTACTACTTGTACTACTACTGATGTTGCTGCTGCTACTACTACTTGTACTACTACTGATGTTGCTGCTGCTACTACTACTTGTACTACTACTGATGTTGCTGCTGCTACTACTACTTGTACTACTACTGATGCTGCTGCTGCTACTACTACTTGTACTACTACTGATGTTGCTGCTGCTACTACTACTTGTACTACTACTGATGCTGCTGCTGCTACTACTACTTGCACCACTACTGATGCTGCTGCTAATACTACTTGTACCACTACTGATGTTGCTGTTGCTACTACTACTTTTACTACTGATGTTGCTGTTGCTACTACTATTACCACCAGTCCAAATTTCTCAGTCAATGCGTTAGACAAATTGAAAATTCATCCCTAGATACGTAAGAAACCTCGTTATGCTCTGCAGAAGCTAATTACCTATACAAAATCAAGTCTCATGGCTGAAATTGTGCCATAGATTCTCTTTACTGGGCTCATCAGTTCCCTTTTTTCTACGTAATCAAAAGTCTGTCTCACAATTTCTGTAATCTACCAAAAGTAATTCTACTGTAGGACATTTGTCCAAATCGCGAGACTTCTCGATTCTGGGTAATTAGTAATTCTTCATTCACGCTCTGTCCAACTAGTCTTTCTAACTCACAGGCTCAAGTGGGTAGTATCGCATCTCTCGTTTAATTGTCCAGTTGTAGTGGTCTCGCAATTGATTTGATTCCGATTTTTACTGAGACTTAAGCCCCTACGTGTTTAGGCTATATTAGGATTTAGAATTATGTATATAGTAATTGTGACGGTATTTGTTGCGGGGAGGTTAGTGTGACAAAATTATAGCTAAACTCCTAGTAAAACGTGTTTCTAGGGCGAGAAAGTCTTGTAGTTAGAAATAACATTTGGCTATCTCACTAAAACATATAATTGAAAATATATACTTACTGCGCAAAACTGAAGTCCAACAGGTAAAGCGTGAAACAAGATAGTGAAGTTTTGCTAATAATACGAGACACACATAGGCACACACGCAAATCGACGTTTCGACCGAAAGGCCTTTATCAAGGATATCCTACACATATACATAAAAAAAGAATAGTATGGACGATACAACTTGCAAAATAGACAGCCAGTTCGCAACTTCGGCAAATTGTATCGTCCCTACTTATCGTTTTTTGTGTTTAAATGTATGTTATCTTGATAAAGGCATATTGGTCGAAACGTCGATTTGTGTGTGTGTGTGTGTGTGTGTGTGTGTGTGTGTGTGTGTGTGTGTGTGTGTGTGTGTGCCTATGTGTGTCTCGTGTTATTAGCAAAACTTCATAACATTGTTTCAAGCTAAAACATATAATTAGTTCTCAAAACTGTTCAATAAATACTTTATCACGTGATTTAATACTTCTCGACTATTGGTTAGAAACCAGAAACATATCACAATGGGCATTTCCATAAAGTACTCCACTCTCCCTTCCAGCATTTATACAAGAGTAGATAATTCAGAGACAGACTGAAAACAGAGACAAAACTACCCCCTCCCCCTCCCCCCCCTAATCAACTCAATTCTGTTATTCTCAAAATGTGCATGTTATCATCGTCAGTGTCGTCTTCTTCATTCTGTAGTTAAACCAATGACTGCCTCTTGTTAGGTCCTCTTTCTAATATTGTACCGATGTTAGTAAGTTTTTTTTTCTGAGAGATCCTCAATCATTGACTCCAAATGATTCTGCTCTATCGTTGCCTCTGTTCCCTGCATGACCAACTAAATATGATTTAATTATGATTATATAGTGAATGGAATGTATGTGCTGAAAAAAACTGTCTAACAATTGGTTATTTGTACAGCTTATTTCTGAACTGTGTGGTCTAAATATGTCCACTAGTACAACGTGTTTCTAATAGTCATTTCTGTAACTGTGTGATAATTACTGCATACAGAGGAGGGCAACCTTTGTGGGTCGACAGGAATGATTCAGTGTTTTTGTGTAATTTAAGTCAATAAGTAAGTCATAAATGGCTATTAAAAAATAATAATATAATAACTATTTGGAAATTGATTATTTTAAACTCTACATTGTCTTCAGTTTTTCAACATAATTTCTACCAATATTGATGCACTTATACTATCGTTTTATCAGTCCTTCCAAACCTGCTGTATAGAACTGTGTGCTCTGTTTTCTAAACCACATTTTCAATTCATATTCAGCTTCTGAATCATTTGCGAAATGTCTCCAAACGAAACTAGGTTTTCAGTGAACCAAAAAGGTAGAAAGCACAAGGGGGTAAGTCATGATTATGAACTGTAAGGTGGATGTTCCAGAAATCTCTCCCCCACCCCCACCCCAAGATGGTCAATTATCTCCTGAGTTAAATGAGCCGTATGTGGTCTGACATTGTCATGAAGGAGCAGTGCTCCATTAGTCAGCAGGCTTGAACGTTTTCTTGGAATTACATCCCGAAGCATCGACAAAACTTGACAGTATAATTCAGAATTCACATTATCAAGATTCTTCTTGAAATTGGTTAGAAGCACTCCTTGACAATTCCAGAACACTGTCAGCATAACCTTCCCCTGCTGATGTCATAAACTTGAATATTTGGACACAATGCGAAGAAGGGTGCCTCCATTGCATGAAGAACGCTTTGGTTCTGGTTGGTAGTGGTGCACCCATGACTCGCCGTCAGTAATAACCCTGTACATCTTGTCTTCTCATTCATCTGCGTAGCAACAGAGATGCTGCAAGAACTTGCCTAATCGGTTCATTTCTGTTCGTCCGTCAGTTTTCTCGGTACCAACCTTGAGCACACTTTCGTAAATTTCAATCGATCTTGCATCATGCTGTATGATGCACCATGTGAACACCTTATTGTAACAGAAACTGAATCTATCGTTACTCTTCTGTCCCCTCTAATAATCTCCTCCACTGGCAGCAGATCCGTATGTTGCAATTTGAACAGGTCGACCAGATCGAACTTCATCAACAATTTCATAGCGTCCATTCAAAAAAGATTTTCTACCTAAGTATGCACCACTTTACAGGACAAACATTTCTCAGTATAAATAGGAAGCGTCCGTATACATGTTCTTTACAAGTAGTCCTTTTGCCACCCTCCCCCCCCCCTCCTCAAACAGCACGTTTGTCTTTAATTATAAATTCCGAAAGTAACATTCGCCATTTTGTTTATACGCTGTGCATGCGCATGCGACACGTGGCGTCACCTTACGAAGGGGAACATTAAGTTCGATGTTGTTGTCACCTAATGTAACCTTTAGAACCCCCTAATACATTTTATTGCCATTCAACAGAAGTTTGTGACTTACTTAATGACTTTCCCTCGTAAGATGAAATAATCCCTTTAGCTGTGAACTGGTAGCACTTGACAGCTCATAGGCGCTCTAACAATATCACAAGCTCTTCTCAGTTGTGTGACTGAAGCGATTTCCGAACTCATATTAAGTTGTCTCAAATGTAAATACAGGAATAGGGTAATGCAATTTTGCTAATCACAAAAGGCACACATAATAACACACACAAAACGACGTTTCGACCACGAGGCCTTCATCAAGACCTTTGATAAAATCATGATCAAAGCCTTTTGGCCGAAACGTCGATTTGTGTGTGATATTATGCGTGTCTATAATGTAGATTGTCTTAGTACGTGTGGCGCTATAGATAATAATGTATGTTGGTGGAGAATAAACTTTTGAACGTTACCAGACAATTCACAAGTCTGTTCAAGAAGAAATTATTTTATGGATGAAACTACTTTTCACTTATTTCCTTGATTATGTGCTGTATCTCCTTCCTACTGTGTTTATTTCACTTTCATGATCATTTCAATTGTGTGGCTGTATTATTTCAAATATTATTCACGCAGGCGTTAAGTTACCAATTTTCTGCCATATTGTTGTGGGTTTCATCTCAATTTATTCATGCGTGAGATTTTATTGAGCACACAACATATTTGTGTAAATTCTGCTTTATTTAGGCTTTTCTGCTTGAAGGAGCAAAAAATGATCATGTCATTGTTTAATGGTTTCTCTGTTTGCTCAGGAGATTATACAGTTTCTATGTTTGAATCGTGAAATGAGCAGTTTCTCTGCTTGCTAAGGAGATTGTGCAGTTTATCTGGCTTCTCAGGAGATTGTTGAAATTCTCTGTCTGCTCATTTGTGAAATTTCTCTCTCTCTACCTGCTCAGGAGATTGTGCAATCTCTCTTTCTCTCACTCTCTACCTGCTCATGAGATTGTGAAATTTCTCTACTTGTTCAGACGAATATGCAGCAGAAATCAAGAGAAGAACTACAGTAGCGACATCAAGACTGGTTAAAATTAAAGATATTTTGAAAACTCCAATACTAAAGCAAAATTGTATTTGATCAAATCCAGCATACATCCAGCAACACAGTAAGGCTGTGAAACATAGACACTTAGGAAAATAATGGCAAATTAATTTGTTCTTTCCAAATTAGTTGCCACAGAAGGATTTTGAGAATAATACAGACAGCGAAGTTAAGAAAATCTTGTCACAGTCAGCTTCAGATTGCAGTCATACATATAAACATGCCACAACTGTCTCCACGTTACAGTCATACATATAAATGTGTCACAACTGTCTCCACGTTACAATGATACATATAAATGTGTCACAACTGTCTCCACGCTATAATCATACATATAAACATGTCACAACAAATGCTACGTTAACAAACATACATATAAACTAGTCACAACAAATTCTACCAGAACAAACATACATATAAACTATTCGCAACAAATTCTACGTTAACAAACATACACATAAACTAGTCACAATAAATTATACGTTAACACACATACATATAAACTAGTCACAACAAATTCCACGTTAACAAACATACATATAAACTAGTCACAACAAATTCTACCAGAACAAACATACATATAAACTAGTCACACTAAATTCCACGTTAACACACATACGTATAAACATGGTCACACCCAGTTCCAAGTTACAATTATATATATAAACTTATCAGAAATAGTTCAACATTACAATCATACATACAAACTTGTCACAATTAGCTCCACATTGAAATCATATATATATATATATATATATATATATATATATATATATATATATATATATATATATATATATATATATATAAACGTGTCAGAACACTTTGAACAGAACACATCTCATGATATGTGTTTAGTACTGTTTATTTATTGACTAGAACACATCTCAGTGAAGGTGGTATCATCTGGTTTGTAATCATGGTATGCTAATGTTTGACAGGACTGCGTGTTAGGGTTCTCATTGGTCTAGCCTGGGGTTTTGCCATTGTTTTCTCTGTGCCTATGCTGGTCATCAATAAACTGACACTGGTCAGCGATAAGTGGCAGTGCTGGATTCAATTTCCGGAGACTTGGTTTTGGAAGGTATGTTATGTTTGTTCTTGGTTGTGGAAGGTATGTTGTGTTTGTTCTTGGTTTTGGAAGGTATGTTATGTTTGTTCTTGGTTTTGGAAAGTATGTTGTGTTTGTTCTTGGTTTTGGAAGGTATGTTGTGTTTGTTCTTGGTTTTGGAAGGTATGTTGATGTAGGCTACAGTGATGTGGTTTCTGAGAAGAATGATGAAAATACCATGGACAGCTAAGAAAACGAATGCAGAGGTTCTCATTGATGCTGGCGTAAAAAGATAAATCATATCAAATTTACTAGCAGACAGTCAAGATTTCTAGGGCATGTGCTGAGAAGAACACAGCGTGAACACTTAATAACCTCTGGAAAGATCAAGGGGAGACGAGACAGGGGACGACAAAGAGAAAAGTTGGTAGGTGGACTAGTATTGTGGCACAATAGAAGTTCACCAACCGAGCTTATTGACAACATAAGAGACAGAGAGTCGTGGAGAATCATGATCGCCTACTCTATTCGGTATGGCACTTGGTTCATTGATTGATTGATATGTTTAATTACTTCTACAAATTCAGTAAGAGATGTGAACTTGTCAATGACATTGTTGAGAATTTCAAGACGGATATAGGAGTGTGTCAGGGTTGCATACTTTCAAAAGTACATTTTATCTTTTGTTTTGAATATATAATGCAGGAGGCATAACAATGGCCCAACACTTCAGACATCGATAACTATCGGTATAGACCACTCTGTAACTTGTGCTATATCGATGATATCGATCTATTGGCTGGTTCTGAATCTGAACTCCAGCAACTCATCTGAAAGTTGGAGAACGTTAGTCAGAAATATGGAATGAAAATAAACATAACATTGATAACAGCAAGATATTGGTGACTAGTAAAATAAAGCAATAACCCATGAATAAATGGTTAAACGTTCACATCCGACGAAGATGGATGTGTTGGGCCATTAGCGCAAATAAAACGGCAACACAGCGCATTTCAATTCTCTGGACTATATTCAACTGGAAATCTTGTAGGACATTGTCCTGTTACAAGAGAAATCCAGTGGGAGTTTGAGAATGAACGCTGAAGAAGAAGAAGAAGAAACGTTCACAAACTTGAAGAAGTTAACACCTTCAAATATCTCGGGTCACAAATTTGTCATGATGGCAACTCGTGAAATGAGATGAAGCTAAGACTCGAGATGGCGATGTCTGCCATGGTAAGATTAAATATGATTTGGAAAAGATCATTATTACAGTAAAGATCAGATCGGTTAGTGCTAAGTATACTTTTATCTTCTTCTTCTTCTTTCCTTCTTCTTTTACCCTTTACAGGTGTCGAGGGAGATACAATGTTCTTGTTCTCGCTTTTCTGGCAGCTTCAGATAATGTTATTTGGTGTTCGTGTAATGTCTCTTTGATGTCGATCCAGCGTACTCTAGGTCATGTATCATTGTATACTTGTATTAGGTGTTGAAAGTAGGATACTCAATTCAGACATGGAAAGTAGGATTCAGTCATTTGAAAACAAGTGATGCAGACATTTGTTACGAATTTGTTCTACAGAACACAAGACAACTATATTTGTACGGCAGTAAATACAGTCAGCCCTCGCTTCTTCGCGGTTCATTTATCGCGGCCTTCGTACATCGCGAATTGTTGCAACTAACTTGCAAGTTATTAAGAACCACTTTTGGCAGTAATGAAACCACTCGATTTCTAAAAATATTTTGCAAGAAACGGTCAATGGCGTAAGGAGGAGAGGAGAGAAGAGAAAATACATGTGTGAAGAATCTTGAATTATTATCCAGGTTGAATTATAAGCCATCTTGAGTTATTATGTATGTGTGGTGTCTGTCCTGTTTGATTATTGTCCTCATGTGTGATTTATCTTACATTATTGTTCAAATTGTTTGTCTCTTTCTTACATTATTGTTCAGATTGTGTACCCCTCGTATATCATTTTCCAGATGTGGGGGTCACTCTTCTTGTATCATTATCGAGATTTGGGGGGGGGGGGGTACTATGTCATATATCATTGTCCAGATGTGGCGGTTCACTCTTCTTGTATCATTATCGAAATTTGGGAGGTACTACTTCATATATCATTGTCCAGATGTGGGGGTCACTCTTCTTGTATCATTATCGAGATTTGGGGGGGGGGGTACTACTTCATATATCATTGTCCAGATGTGGGGGTCACTCTTCTTGTATCATTATCGAGATTTGGGGGGGGGGGGGGGGGTACTACTTCATATATCATTGTCCAGATGTGGGGGTTCACTCTTCTTGTATCATTATCGAGATTTGGGGGGTACTACTTCATATATCATTGTCCAGATGTGGGGTTCACTCTTCTTGTATCATTATCGTGTATTGAGGGGTATTACTTCATATATCATTGTTCAGATGTGGGGGTCACTCTTATTGTATCGTTATCGTGATTTGGGGGGTATTACTTCATATATCATTGTTCAGATGTGGAGGTCACTCTTCTTGTATCATTATCGAGATTTTTTTTGGGGGGGGGGGTACTACTTCATATATCATTGTCCAGATTATGTGTCGCTCTTCTTATATTATTGCCCAGAAGTGTGGTACCTTATCTCATATCATTGTTCAGATTTGTGGTCTCTCCTGTTGTATCATTGTTATCAATTCACATTATATTTATTTCCTTGTTTTTTTTCCCCAGTTGTATATGACAAGCATTGCTATTGTATTATTTTTCATTCCCGCTGTTATCATCGCCGTCTGCTACATTATCATAGTCATCATCATCTGGAGAAAAACCACAATGGGCGTGACATCGAGAGAACAAAGCACACAGTACGTCAAGAAAGGTAAGAATGTGGACAAAACTCTTGTTCACTTTAATTTCATCACCCAAAGTTACTGTTCTTGTGTAGAAATCCACAGAGACGATTTGTGAGACATTTATCTCTGTACATTTTTTTTTTCCAATAATTAAATACGTTTATGTTCCCCGTGTGTATTCGTATCTTGAAAAACGTCCCTAATGGACCGCACATAGAAAAAATTATTGTTCTTTTGTTAAATGTTGTTTAATTTTTACATTAGTTTTACTATTTGATACTTAAACTATTTAGTAACATACTACGTTAGTAGAGTATTTGTCGGTTCACTGCTAAGTATTTATCGGTCCGCTGCTAAGTATGTGTCGGTCCGCTGCTAAGTATTTGTCGGTCCGCTGCTAGGTATTTGTCGGTCCGCTACTAAGTATTTGTCGGTCCGCTACTAAGTATTTGTCGGTCCGCTACTAAGTATTTGTCGGTCCGCTACTAAGTGTGTTTTGCAGACTAATACTCTCAACTGATATTTGGATAACCTGTAACATGCACGTTGGCTTACATCAGTGGTGGACACAATACGGACCGGCACCAAATCCGTCGAGTCCAGTCGTTTTCTTGCAGGGAAAGCTGGTCGAAAGTACTATAAGCATCGTCCCACAGAACATAAAACATTACTTTGAAGTTTCAAATGAGTTTTTAAAATAGATTATTCGCGCTCAACCACACTAAGAAAAAAATCTCAGTCCGGCCCGCAAACTCAAAAATGTTTCACAACGTTGGGTTCTGTTACTGAATCTTAACTATTTTTTTTTACGCTCTTGGGTTCCGGGCCCTGAAAAGGGAGCAAACACTAGCAACACTGTCATGCATGTCACATGAGGAACTAAGGAATCTTGGGGGTGAAATTGACTATCTCATCCAATAAAGGGTCAAAGTGACCGAGAAGCCACGCTGAAATCGAATGCGTCATGTCGAAACGCGCGGATATCTCAGCAAAGTTGGAAACCATGACACAACGCATTCCGCTCTCCGTGTCACATACTGCTGGTCTGCAAGAATTTGAAAACGAACAAAGAAGACAAATATTGTATTTCCATCAATCATTGTTATATGCATCTGTATATATATATATATATATATTGTGTGTGTGTATATATGTATATATATATATATATATATATATGTATATGTTTATAATAAACTTATAACTACATTTATAATAATAATTTAAGAGAATGTATTGTCTTACCAGAATTGATGTTAGGCGTTGCAAGAAGCTTGCCTAGACTTAAGAGTTGTCTCTGTTATTAGTGACTTTCTTTGACCATTCTTTCCTTGATATGTGGTCCCATGTGCTAGGTTTTGTCTCTGTTATTAGTGACTTTCTTTGACCATTCTTTCCTTGATATGTGGTTCCATGTTCTTGTTTTTGTCTCTGTTATTAGTGACTTTCTTTGACCATTCTTTCCTTGATATGTGGTTGCATGTGCTTGTTTTTGTCTCTGTTATTAGTGACTTTCTTTGACCATTCTTTCCTTGATATGTGGTTGCATGTGCTAGTTTTTGTCTCTGTTATTAGTGACTTTCTTTGACCATTCTTTCCTTGATATGTGGTTCCATGTGCTTGTTTTTGTCTCTGTTATTAGTGACTTTCTTTGACCATTCTTTCCTTGATATGTGGTTCCATGTGCTTGCTTTTGTCTCTGTTATTAGTGACTTTCTTTGACCATTCTTTCCTTGATATGTGGTTCCATGTGCTTGTTTTTGTCTCTGTTATTAGTGACTTTCTTTGACCATTCTTTCCTTGATATGTGGTTGCATGTGCTAGGTTTTGTCTCTGTTATTAGTGACTTTCTTTGACCATTCTTTCCTTGATATGTGGTTGCATGTGCTTGTTTTTGTCTCTGTTATTAGTGACTTTCTTTGACCATTCTTTACTTGATATGTGGTTGCATGTGCTAGTTTTTGTCTCTGTTATTAGTGACTTTCTTTGACCATTCTTTCCTTGATATGTGGTTCCATGTGCTTGTTTTTGTCTCTGTTATTAGTTACTTTCTTTGACCATTCTTTCTTTGATATGTGGTTGCATGTGCTAGTTTTTATTTTGGTGCTCAAAGTTACGGTAGATGTGATTGCAGGTTCCAATCCTTTCACAGACTTAAACAAATGTTATTTTAGATATTCTGTGTAGTTTATGCGTGCTTTTTCATATCAATGCTAACCATGAGAACCTAGCAATGCTAACGAGGACAATCTAACATTGCTAGCTAGGACAATCCAACATTGCTTACGGGGACAAAATAACATTGTTAACGGGGACAATCTAACATTGCTAACGAGGGCAATCTAACAATGCTAACTCTGACAATATAACAATGTTAACTAGGGCAATATAGTAATGCCAACGAGGACAATACATTAATGCAAACGTGAGCAATGTAATATTGCTAACGAACACAATATTGCAATGCGAGCGAGAACAATATAGTAATGATAACTTGGACAATATATAAAACAGTGTTAACTCTGAGAGTCAAGCAATGTTAACTATGACATTCTAGTAATGCTAACGATAACAATATAACAATGTAAACTAATAAACTAAGACAATCCAGCAATGCTAAAGAGGACAATCTAGCAATTCTAACAAGGACAATCTAACACTGCTAACGAGGACAATTTAGCAATGCTAACGAAAACAATCTAGTAATGCTAACGATGTCATTCTAGCAAAACTAACGAAGAAAAGGTAGTAATGCTAGCAAGGGCAATCTAAAATTGTTTAGAAAGACGATCTCGTATACAGATAAGTTTGTTATTCAGTACCAAGTATTAATTAATTAATTATGTTTGTGTAACGATGACAAATTGAGTACTAGTAAATTCTTTACATCTCATCGCCTCGTTGCAAATTACTTTAGTTCTTGTGTATGAACTATTTGCCAAATATTGCATTTTTTTTCTATTGAATTATGACCAGGCGATTGAATGTTGTGGGTAGAGTTTATTTTTTCGTCGATCTACTTTCCTTTTCATTTTTCCTTCCATATGGAAGTCTGTTTAAGAATTATGTTTTCCTCCATTCTAACTATATGATCGATATAATTCTAACTCCTTCTTATTCTGGTAAAAGTTGACACAAATTTCTGTTTTGTTTCTTTCAACAAGTAAAAACCGCCAATGCAACAGAATATATTAGTAGATGACATGCCGTTATATTGAGGCTCTCTTATGGAAGCTTTGTAGCATGTCACTATACAATTATAGACCCTCTCTGAGTAGAAGGTTTCTTCAATAGGCATTGCCGCCCGTGTGTTGCCGGGGCCGGAAAGGCGAGCAAAGAATAGCAACACTGTTTACCTTCCACGCATGTCGTAAAAGGCGACTAAGGAGGTTAAGGGATGGAATTGGCTGTCCCATCCCATATAGGGTCAGTGACCCAAAGCCATGCTGAAGTTGGATGTGTCAGGCCGAAAGGCGCAGATATCGCAGCAATGTTGTAAGCCATGACACAACGCATTCCGTTCTCCGGACTACATCCTGCTAATATGCAGGAGTTTAAGAACGAACGCAGAAAAAAGAAGAATAGGCATTGCACTAAGCCGAAAGTGAAGTATCCTGGCTATGACAGACAGAACGTTCGGAAAAACCACCCACTGCACATAGGAAGTAAGAGATAATCACTAGCAATTCTTGGGGGTTCTCAAACAAACAGAACAATCTACAACCACAAGAACGTGGTTATACATTAGTATATCCATCTTCATGTATCATTATTTTACGCTTCAATCAATCTAAATGTCGAAATTAATCGAATTCTGAGGAATAAATGTAAAACTTGTGATTGGATTTGAGAAAGTTGTCAAGATACTGATGAAGGATACAGGATTTTTTGCTGGTTAAACTACACTTAGAGGCCAGTTCTGGGTATTAGTGTGTGTGAGCATAAAAATAACTATATACATATAATTTAATTTAGATACCAGATCGATTACTTTATAAGAAAGAGAAATGAACGCGTGCGAGTCCACCTGTGCGTGCGAGTTTGTTTAACTATTATGTTTTATATTTTCAAGTATTTCTCATGGCTTTTTTGTCGTTTCCAAATTCCTGCTGAAAATATCTTGTAGCAGGAAAACTGTCCTCATATATTTCCAGCAGGATGTAGTCAAACAACCGGAAATATGTTGTATCGCCGTGTTATTTGTGCCAACGGCTCGACACATCCGGCTTGTCGGCGTGTGAACTAAGACGATCAGTGTTTAGCACTTCCTCTGAAGTCACTTCCGGTCTGTAGACATATCACTAGTAGACCCCCTGTACGAGAGAACTTGTTTCCGTGCTTATGTTTTTTTCTCCGATGATGGTATCGCTATCAATCTTACCCATAAACACCCACATGATCAGAGTTATTCTTCTTCTTCAGCATTCATTATCAAACTTCCACTGGATCTCTCTTGTAGCAGGACAATGATCCTACTAGATTTCCAGAAGTATGTAATTTATGGAATGGAGATGTGACGTGCCGCCGTTTTATGTGTACCAACGGCCCTACATCACGTCTTCGGGAATATCGAAGCTAATATACCCAGATTCTCACTGAAACAAAATGTGTAGCATATTATGCGTTCGTTATTACGCTCTTGTTGTTTAACTTGATGTGCAACGGAGAAATATAAGATTAGGGCTTTGCTGCGATTGTTATGGAATTCTGTCTGGCATCTCATTTAAGAATGGTTTCTGTGTAACTATGTATCTCTCTATGATCCAACAGCCAACTTCACAAGCACTTTAGTCGTTTTTACGACGTTTATGTGTTTACATTATTGCCATTCATCCCTCTCATGCGTGCCCCGGCAACACAAATACAATATATGTTGCTAAACTATGTAGATATATACTTTGTCTTATTTGTGACGCGTGCCTAGAACAAAATGTTAGATGATGCTTAGATCACCATGTTAGATGATATCTAGAACTCTATGTTAAATGATGTCTAGAACACTAAGATGATGTCTAGAACACTGTGTTAGATGATGTCTAGAACACTGTTAGATGATGTCTAGAACACTGTTAGATGATGTCTAGAACACTATGTTAGATGATATCTAGAACACTATGTTAGATAATGTCTAGAACACTATGTTAGATAATGTCTAGAACACTATGTTAGATAATGTCTAGAACACTATGTTAGATAATGTCTAGAACACTATGTTAGATAATGTCTAGAACACTATGTTAGATGATGTCTAGAACACTATGTTAGATAATGTCTAGAACACTATGTTAGATGATGTCTAGAACACTGTTAGATGATGTCTAGAACACTGTTAGATGATGTCTAGAACACTGTTAGATGATGTCTAGAACACTGTTAGATGATGTCTAGAACACTGTTAGATGATGTCTAGAACACTGTTAGATGATATCTAGAACACTATGTTAAATGATATCTAGAACACTATGTTAGATAATGTCTAGAACACTATGTTAGATAATGTCTAGAACACTATGTTAGATGATGTCTAGAACACTGTTAGATGATGTTTAGATCACCATGTTAGATGATATCTAGAACCCTATGTTAGATGATGTCTAAGACACTATGTTAGATGATGTCTTGAACACTGTGCTAGATTATGTCTAGATCACTGTTTTAGATGATGTCTAGAACACTTAGATGATGTCTAGAACACTATGTTAGATGATGTCTTGAACACTATGGTAGATTATGTCTAGATCACTATGTTAGATGATGTCTTGAACACTATGGTAGATTATGTCTAGAACACTATGTTAGATGATGTCTTGAAATTGATGTTAAATGTCGAGCATTCCATCTGTAAGACATGTCTAGAACACTACGATAGAAGTATATCTTTACTGTATGGCGTGCCTAAAAAACTAGGAAAGATGCCTAGCGTCTTGTCTATAAGTCGTGTCTAGAACACTACGATACATGCCTATCCTCCTGTCTGTCAGATGTGCATAGAACAGTATAATAAAACCTAGCTTAACTTTGTAAGACGTGCCTCGAATAATATGATATATTCCTAGCTTCCTGTTACCACAATTACATACATGTAATGTTATTACTGCTCGCTTTCTATTATATGTTTTAATTTTGTTTCAATTGTCTGTCTTGATAAAGGCATTTTGGTCGAAACGTCGATTTGAGTGTGTCATTGTGTGTGTTATCTAGTGTTAGCAAAACTTTCTTACCTTTTTCCTGGATCTACCTGTTACATATACAGTTTAAAAAAACGACGAGCAGCATTGACACAATTGAGGTTCACATGGCTAGCTTTCAAAATGTGGAAATGACAGGAAGGGTTGAAACTAGATCAGAAGTGACACAAACAAGAGACATACAAAGAACGCATTCAATGAATGTAAAAACGAGACAAACAAAGAAATTACTGAACAACATGATATCATCAATACGACTGACGCTCAGTGACCCTTAAGGGTTTAAGAGTTACAAATAAATATTTATAGCCGTTCTTAAGCTCGAGATGTGTCAGGTTGTCTGAGAAGCACGCAGTGATGACCATCACCTGAATATCTTGGACACACCGATATACTGTGGCATTGAAGTAGACACCACCAGGATAACTGGAATGATGAATATGGTCTTGAGGAATGTCACAAATATATATATATGTTATGTTATGTTATGTTCCTCCAGGGCCATAGGCGGCGCATAGGGCAGAAACCATAGCTTTCCATTTCTGTCTTTGTGTTGCCAGGTCTTTCAATTGTTGTGTGTTGTTTAGGTTCATTGACATGCCTTCTCTATTAATGGTTCTTCGTAGAGTTTCTCTAGGTCTCCCTCTTCTTCTTACTCCAGGTGGCACCCAATATAGTGATTGCTGGGGAATTCTTAGGCTGTTCATTCTGAGAACATGGCCGATGTAAGTCCAACGCCTTTGTCTAATGAAGGAAGATATATAGGTTTGTTTGCTTTCCTCTCTTATAGTAGTGTTAGATTTAAAGTCACTCCACTAAACGTTCAGAATGGTACGTAGGCATTTGTTTTCAAAGGAGTCGAGTCTTTTATCTGTGGCTTTTGTGGCTTTCCAACTTTCGCACCCATATGATAGAATAGGGATGATGTTGGAGTTAAATAACTTGAGTTTTGTGGTGTTTCTTAGTGTGTTTGACGTCCATATGTTGCGTAGTTTATTGAAAGCACCCGCTGCAAGGGCAATACGGTGTAAAATTTCTTTTGATGAGTCTCCATTCAATGCTAGATTGGTGCCTAAATATGTAAAATTGTTGACTTTTAATAATGGAACATTTTGAATTTCTATTTTGTCGTTGGATCTCGTAAAATCTAGTATATGAGTTTTTGATGTGTTGATTTTCAACCCTATCTGATTTGAGTAGTGTTGGAGATTGTCAAGCTTAGATTGAGCATCTGTGTGGTTTGCGCTCAAAAGGGCTAGGTCATCTGCGTAGTCAAGATCTTCGAGAACGGTATTATTAATCCATTTTATTCCTGTCAGCTCATTTTCAGTGCTCTTTCTCATGACCCAATCAATAGCGACGCAGAAAAGTAATGGGGACATGATGCATCCCTGTTTAACGCCCGTAACAACTTGGAACCATTCTGACTTCTCAGTGTTTGTTTGAACACAGCAATGTGAGTTGGTGTAGAATGCCTTTATAACATTGATTATTTTAGTAGGAAAACCGTATTGCTGTAGAATATTCCATAACGTAGGCCGATGAAGACTATCAAATCCTTTTTCAAAGTCAACAAAGTTGATTATGAGCGGGGATTGGAATTCGAGTGATTCTTCAATGATGATGCGAAGAGAAAATATGTTGTCTGTGCAGGAGCGAGCTGATCTAAAGCCTGCTTGTTCTTCTCTGAGTAGTTTATCAACAGCATTCTTAAATCTTTCCAATATGATGCTTAGGAAGACCTTGCCTATGACTGATAATAGGGTGATACCCCGCCAGTTGTTGCAGTCTGAGGGGTCGCCTTTCTTAGGGAATTTGACGATGATACCGTCTTTCCATTGTTGAGGTGGATTTTCATTGCACCAGACATCATTCATAAGAGACAGCAAGTTTTGTAATGTGTTATCATCAGATAACACATTACATATAATATATATATATACATAACACATAATATATATATATATATGATGTTATATATATATATATATATATATATATATATATATATATATATATATATATATATATATATAACATTCTAGCAGATATCTTGCCGTCTATGGTATATATAACAATCTAGCCGCTTTCTTGCCGTCTATACAATATATAATATTCTATATAGCCGATATCTGGCCTTCTCTGTATATAACAAATGTTGGTATATCCGCCTGTTGCCATAAAGAAGTCTCTTGGTAACCTTGCTTCTATTCTGATTACAGGCGCACAGCTTTATGCAGCAGCAAATAATGCACGGTTTCGAGATGGCGTGGCCAGTTCGAGAGGCGTCATTCCCCGGGCTAAAATGAAGACTATTAAGATGACTCTGGTTATAGTGTTAGGTGAGTTCTTTATATGATGATTGTCCTCCTTCGCAAGTGAAGATGAACATGACATCAGAAACAATAAAATTTGATGAACAAGTAGAAAAAAACTAAACAACATTTGTGATTGTCCAATTTGGTTTGTGAGATCTTAGATTCCTAATGAGTCCGACCGATTTAGTGAGTACTTTAGGTGAGCCCTTTATGTAATACCCCACTGAAGTATATGCAGACCGGAGTGAATAGATAAATGTATAAAAATTAAGAAAAACAAGCACAAGCTCTATATCTGTGTGTAGACATAGTGAATGGATAAATATATAAAACGCTGTTTAGGCTGTATATATGAAACGGTGTCTAATGATGTGGATATGAAACGGTGTCTAGGCTGTGGATATGAAACGGCGTCTAGGCTGTGGATATGAAGGTGTCTAGGCTGTGGATATGAAGGTGTCTAGGCTGTGGATATGAAACGGCGTCTAGGCTGTCGATATGAAGGTGTCTAGGCTGTGGATATGAAAAAGTGTCTAGGCTGTGGATATGAAATAGTATCCAGGCTGTGGGTGATAGTCAATGAATGATACCTTATTTCACGACTATAATCTCTTATAGTCAGAATGTGTCTCCTTACAGTAGGATTTAGGCATGACCGCATGCAACAAAAACCTTCCGACAGAATTAATTAGGACCCCATTGGTTACATCTTTTAATTATTGTTAGGTTTTCAGTTGGTCACTAGTTACATACTTGGAATCGCATGCCAAAAATAGCCAATGCCACTCCAAGTATATAAATAGTGACCAACCGAAATCCAAATAATGATCAAACGCTTATCGAATGGGGTCCAAATTAATTGTGTTGGAAGGTCTTCTGTACTCGATAAGGTCTAGATTTATGGCCATTCACAAATAACTCCAACAAATATGGGGGGATGGCAGTTTTACAGGGGGGGGGGGGGGGGGTTGATAAAAGTTGACGTCAACAATATTGTTTTTATGCACCAAATGAAATTGTTTGAATATGAAAATTTTTGCAAAAATGTGAAACAATTACTGGCATTCTTTTCGTATTTCTTATACTGATGTAGTGTGGTTAAAATAATTTGACATAATTAATAGGATATAAAGTGACATAATTAATGTGACATAATTTGATATAAGTTGACATAATTAATGTGACATAATATGACATAATTAATGTGACATAATGTTATATAAGTTGACATAATTAATGTGATATAAAGTGATATAATTAATTTAACATAATGTTATATAGGTTGACATAATTAATGTGACATAATGTTATATAAGTTGACATAATTAATGTGACATAATATGACATAATTAAGCTGGGGAGGCTCCTCAATTCTTGACAGTTGTTGACGGGGAGGCGAGGCATATATTGGCGCAAAATTGTTTACGTAATTTATGGACGGTCCATTCTCTGCATATCATAGCAAAATATGATTTGAACGAAGTCCACTCAGATGGTTCCCCCCCCCCACTTGGATCGCAACTTGAGTCAATATGTGTTCCGTATTATGCCGGTATGAAAACTTGCTGACTCAAGTTACGATGCGATTAGATGCTCTCTGAATGGAATTGGTTCAAACCCCGTTTCCTGCATTATGATATTTTCTATAATGATGGTTGATTGGTTGGTTTGTTGGTTGCTGATCCAGCGATCTGTCGGCTCATTCCCTTAGAACCATTCTTTAATAATAAATCATCATCTTCTTCTTCTTTCTGTCCTCATGTACCTTTCGGTGTTGAGGGGAGAGTGAGTGTGCGGTCTTTTGCCCTTCTATTTGCCTCTTCTGCTGTTATATTTCCGAGTGTCTCTAATACACTATATATCCACCTTTTACGAGGGCGTCCAATAGGTCGACTGTTTTCGTATTGTTTGTTAAGGGTTTTTTGGATAATACTTTTCTCTTTGTGTCTGGTTATGTGGCCGAACCATTTAACTTGTTGTTTCTGGATGTATTCTATTGCTGACTTGATCCCTAATTGTTTCCTTAGTGCTTCATTCCTGATTTTGTCTCTCAAGCTAACTCCAATCATACGTCTCACACATTTCATTTCAGCGGTGTTAATCTTATTAATTGTTCTAGAATCTAATGTCCGAGTTTGACACTGATAACACAATGTTGATAAGAAAATATGGTGTTGAATAGCGCTTTCTTTATAATAATAAATCATGTACGCTTCAATATTAAATTACGTATGTACATATTAATGTGCAGATAAATATCATAAATATTCAGTTTGTATACTAGTTTTCACCTTACATTAACAAATTCCTCTGCAGAAACAGAAAACAAATTGTCAAAGTTTTACAAATAGACCTATATAATGCGCTTCTAATTGAGCACTGATGATAGACGGTGTTGATCGTATACCATATGCGCCTTGAGCTGTTCTACAAGATAACATTCAACACATTATATTATTTTGAACATATCATTTTATAAAAATATTTCTGCAGATGTGATAATAAAATAGATTAAAATTGTATCCTATATTTTATTACGTGTATCGATCACAAGTTATTGATCAGATTTCTCTCTCTCTGCGGATATCATAATAAAATAAACTATGATTTTATCCTATATTTTATTTCCTGTATCGATCCCAAGTTATTGTTTATATTGCCTAAGAACGTACTTTGTTGTAGAAAGGTTCTCCTGTAAATGAAACTATATTCCTGGCAAACATTAGATTCCCTATTGAAAGCTGTGTATCGTTAATATTGATGGTTTCAACGTCTCACGTGACAGTTCTGAAGCTACTGTGGGACATCAAAAGGTCAACAACCAGAAGGTTGTGGTAAATTTATTCTCTAATATGTTAAAACATTGAATATCCCTGTCGTTATCGTCAAGTAATTCATTTTGTGCTGACCTCACAAAATTTCATTTGTTTTTCTTAAGATATCTAATTCTAAACCTTGCAGAGAACATTGTCGATGTTTCTGAGATGTGTTCGTTTCTTACTTCTGCTTCTTTCGCAATCCTGTCCATGTATGTAACAAACATCATTGGTGATAGTACACATCCTTGACTAACCCCCTTTGTTATTTCTAATGGTTCTGTGAGCACTTCGTTTCTTCTTATATACACTTCGTGAGTTATTATATACTGCTCTTATGTTGTCTAGTAGTTGTCCATGTCTCCTAGACCAACACACAATCGACGTAGCTGTCGTATCAACTCAATATCTTTGTTTGAACCTTATTTCCTTCTGCTGGTGTGCTAGCCAGTCGTATTGGAAATGTTTTTCAGTGAGTCGTTATATCGGGGAATAAAATTATTGCTCTTAGTTCTAATCGCATCTGTCTCGAAGTGGTTATCAACATTCCTGATTCCGTGACCACTTAATGCAGTTCATCATGTTGTGGTGACCTGCAACATTAAATGTTAAAAGGTTACCAAGAAATTTAGTTCTTCTCGGTGTCTCCACACATAAAAATGCAACACCAAGAATTGTAGTCCTTCTAAGTGTCTCAAAACCTAACAAGACAACAGCAAGACTTTTAGTCCTTCTTGGTGTCTTCAAACCTAACAAGACAACACCACGACTTTTAGTTCTTCTGGGTGTCTTCAAACCTAACAACACCAAGAATTTTGGTACTTATGGGGGTCTTCAAACCTAAAAAGACAACACCAAGAATTTGATTCCTTCTGGGTGTCTTTAAACCTAACAAGACAAAACCAAGAATTTTAGTCCTTCTGAGTGTCTTCAAACCTAACAACACTAAGAATTTTAGTCCTTTTGAGGGTCTTCAAACCTAACAAGACAACACCAAGTATTATAGTCCTTCTGAGAGATTCCATAGCTAACAAGACAACACCCATAACTTGCAATCCATCTCATGACTTCTTCTCCTTTCCTGGCAACAGACACTTGATCATATAACATAGAAACGCTCACCAAAGACACATGACAAAATACATTTTCTTTCACATTAATTACACGTATCATAATTTAATGTCGCCCCAAGCCATACGGTCGCACAAAGAGAAAAGTCAACACTTCCTGACATAACTAACATAGTCTCCAACCTTAATTTGAAAGCGTTATACCTTAACTAATGGAGGCTTTTATCCATTATATAGCGACCAGAAAGATATGTTTTTCGGTAGCATTGTGATAGAAAGAACATCGTAGGGCTCATGAGATCAACTCTGACAAGCAGAAGGGTTCAGAATGATGCCTATGTTTCCATAAACTGTTGGTTTTATTTTACAAATATTATTGTTGCCATCCATTTGGTGCAGTTGTTCTTATTACTAATTTCAGTTGTTCTTATTACTAATTTCAATGTTTTCATTTGCAGTGTTCATCTTCTGTTGGTCACCTTATTTCATCTACGATCTACTCAGCGTTTATGAGTTTATACCATCTTCACAGGATATCATAGCGTTGTCCACTTTTATTCAGAGCTTAGCTCCATTGAACTCAGTGGCCAATCCAATTATTTATGCCAGCTTTAACACCAAAATGTGTATTGACCTGTGCAGGTAATATCTTTATGATGTGCCCATGTACTGTTCTTATGTGTTGACTATACAGGTAATGTCTTCTTGTAGTGTCCATGTACTGTTTTTATGTGTTGACCTGGACACATAAAGTCTTATTATATTGTCCATATATTGTTCTTATGTGTGACCTGGACACATAATGTCTTCTTGTAGTGTCCATATATTGTTTGTATGTGCTGATCTGTATATGTAATATTTTCTTGCTGTATCCTTATATTGAACGTATGTGCCACAATAAATTTTATTATATACTAAACGTCTATCTACCTTCGTGGCTGTGGTCGTGGGGTTTTTGGATGCATGTTCAGTCGCCAAGTGAGGCATTCCAGTGCGGTAGTTTTCTAGAATCATCACATCCTTCCAGAAAATACACCTCTATGATCAAGTTCATCCTATATTACTGCTAGATCTATTGACGCATGCTCAATAATGGTACACCTAACATTCCCCGCCACCTTGAGGTGTGCCTCACAAGGAAAACGTTGCAGTAAATCTGGCCTGAATCCTTCGTCATCCGTGGGGACCATTTTACATAAGTCAGTTGTCAGAAATCGAGACAAGACATGCAATGACAATTACGATGTTTCTTAATCCCTGCTATCATATACTAGCTTGGTTCGTAAACACATTACTCTTTCAAGTATCTGGAAGTTGGCGTATGTGTCTGTGAACATAGACACACAAGAGAGAGACAAACAGCCATGCATCCGTGAACGTGGTTAGCTCTGAGCCACAAACATCTGCGGTATAGAAGACCTCAGAACAGAATTCATTAGGTGTTCATTCTTTAAATTTGTTGTTATTTTTAGATTTCCGTTGGTCACTATTTATATACTTAGAGTACACTAGGCTATTTTTGACATACAACTTCAAGACAGACGTCTACGATTCAGTGTTAAAAACACTGAGCGTATCAGCTACCTTAGCTGAAGTCGGATGTGTTGTGCCATTGTTGCAGATAAAACAGCGGCGCACTGCATTTCCGTTCCCTGGACTACATCGTGATTGAAATTTCGCAGAACCATTGCCCTGCTATAAGAGATATCCAGTGGGAGCTTAAGAAAACACCAAATATTTTTTTAATACTTACACACTCTACTATTTATCCACGTTACCTTTGTATTACCTAATATCTAATGTAAAAATTTGCTCATGTAATAATTTACTCTTGTAATAATTTACTCTTGTAATAATTTACTACTATAATAATTTACTCTTGTAAATTTATTAAAAATTACTTTTTTAATAATTTACTATTTAATAATTTATCCTTCAAATAATTTACTACTGTAATAATTTACTAATGTAATCATTTACTAATGTAATAATTTAATCGTGTAATAATGTACTCTTGTTATAATTTACTCTTTTCATAATTTACTATTTAATAATTTATTCTTCACATAATTTACTACTGTAATAATTTACTTCATAAATTTATTGAATATTTTTATCATTAAAATAATTACTGGCTTAATCTATGGTTTCTCATCAATGTTTCAGATGTCGCTTCACCAGCAGAACAAACAACTCACCTCAAAATACAAACACATGTACACATTATGAAGGAAAATTAGCCAGAAGACATCTTTGTGACTAAAGTAATGCAATGGATTTCTGACGATTCTTCTTGACCATTACGTAAAGACTGCAAGACTTTTACTGCTGTTACACTGATGTTTGGAGCGTAAGGCTATTACTGTTGCTAGACATTTATGTTTGGTGTGTAAGGTTTTTTACTGCTGTTAGACGATGATGTCTGGAGAGTGATACTTTTACTGATGTTAGACAATGATTTCTGGAAAGTGATAATTTTAATGCTGTTAGACAATGATGTCTGGAGAGTGATACTTTTACTGATATTAGACAATGATGTCTGGAGAGTGATACTTTTACTGATATTAGACGATGATGTCTGGAGAGTGATACTTTTACTGCTGTTAGACAATGTTGTCTGGAGAATGATACTTTTATTGCTGCTAGACAATGATGTCTGGAGAATGATATATTTACTGCTGCTAGACACTAATGTCTGGAGAGTGATACTTTTACTGCTGTTAGACAATGATATCTTGGAAGTGATACTTTTACTGCTGTTAGACAATGATGTCGGGAAAGTGATACTTTTACTGCTGTTAGACAATGATGTCTGGAGAGTGATACTTTTACTGATGTTAGACAATGATGTCTGGAAAGTGATAATTTTAATGCTGTTAGACAATGATGTCTGGAGAGTGATACTTTTACTGATATTAGACAATGATGTCTGGAGAGTGATACTTTTACTGATATTAGACAATGATGTCTGGAGAGTGATACTTTACTGCTGCTAGACACTAATGTGTGGAGAGTGATACTTTTACTGCTGTTAGACACTAATATCTGGAGAGTGATACTTTTACTGCTGTTAGACACTGATTTCTGGAGAGTGATACTTTTACTGCAGCTAGACACTAATGTCTGGAGAGTATTACTTTTACTGCTGTTTGACAATGATGTCAGGATAGTGATACTGCTACTACTGCTGGACATTAAAAACCAAAAAAAATCCGGGTTGTGATTTCTCACTTGACACGACCACTCCTCCAGTCGACTCAGCTGTAAATGAGTACCTGACGCATGAGTTAGGGAAGGTAAAAAAACAGCAAGGAAGGGAACTGGCCACCCCACCTAATAGTTGCTGCGGCTTAGTACATGAAGAGTTATCTTCATCCCCGACGGCATATGCCATGGGACCTACCTTTACCTATACTAGACACTAATGTCTGGAGAGTGATACTTTTACTGCTGTTAGACACTGATGTCATGAGAGTGATACTTTTACCGCTGTTAAACAATGATGTCTGGAGAGTGATACTTTTACTGCTGTTAGACACTGATATCTAGAGAGTGATACTTTTACTGCATTTAGACAATGATGTCTAGAGAGTGATACTTTTACTGCTGTTAGACACTGATTTCTGGAGAGTGATACTTCCAGCTTCACTGTGTGTCGACAGTGCTGGTGCATGTGGTTGTGGGAGGTATCGGAGATATTGCCTGTCTATTTGCAGTCAAATCTCTTTCCTAAGAGTGTTAGCCAGGAATACAACAAGAGTCGCTGTATTTCTGTTAACAGGGTGCACCACAAGGAGATACTCTTAGGATCTAGGTTATCTGCCAACCATGGCTCCGCCGGGAGCAATGCGGTACCCTCTGCACCCCGCTCTGTAATTCTGAACACGAAGATTCGTGCAATTTCTACCGTGTGTGTATGTGCGTTGTGTACCGTTATGCGCTACGTGGGCCCAAAACAAACGATTTCGACATGCCTTGACATTTCGGATGATTTAGCCTAGCCTTTAACAGCCTTTGTTTCTGCCACAAAGAAGCAAATGTGTATTGACTCTACGCTGAGACGGTTAGTCATTCTTGTGTATCTTGCTCGAAGTGTTCCGCGGTCTCGTGTAATTAGATGTATTAAAAAAAGTAAAGTAACCCATAGCATTTATTAATGCCGTAGGGGTGTGAGATGTTAGCGATCTCACATTTCACAGGCTCTGCAAATGAGGGCCGTAGTTGATGTATTATGACTGTGTCAATCGGGTACTCAACCTTTTCTCATCCACGAGCCTGGTTCCGGTTTAGGAAGAACTCGACAGAAGAGTTGATCAGGGTTTGTTAGCCTTCTTATATGAGGTGTCCTTCTACTTCGTCGAGAACCCCCACGTCCAGTCTGAGTCTATACACATATTTAAGTGCTTCGGGGACTAGAAGTTCGTTCTCTAACTGCACAGAACATGTCTCCGTTAGACGAGTTATGCATGTGCCCATCGGGTGCTGAACAATTTCTCTCGACGAGTAGAATACTCAACAGTATAGCTGGGCTGGGTTTGTTTTATGTGGGCTTCTTTGTGTTCTCGAGCATGAACAGAACTTCCTCCAATTGGTCTTTTTCTGGACAATTGTAGCTTCGTTGCCGCTATGTAGTTTCACATACACAACGCTGCCCTCTAGCGTGTGTTGCCTTTTCCATATTCCATGTGTTCTCTTGGCGAGATCTACCCGAGCCTATATGTGGACATTGACATTGGCCGCCCATTCAATGATTCTGCGTTTTTGGCTGATTGAGATGCAAAGATACCTTATGTCACTGTGTGCCGATAGTACTGTTGAATGTGTTGGTGTAGAAGTCTCGGAGATATTGTCTGTCTCTTTGCAAGGAATTATCATTCCGTCTACAACCTACACATCGACGAACACAAACCTAAAAGTGTTTGACAGGAAGAGCAGCTGTATTTCTGTTTCTAGTGTGAACCACGAGGAGGTGCATTTAGGATCGTGGTTATCTGCTAACCCTTAGTCCGTCGAGAGCAATGCAATAACCTTTGCACCCTTAGCAGATAATGAACCATTACTTTAGAAGCTTACAGACTACCTGCTACTCGACCATGACTTCTGTTGTTAGAAATCTTGTACTACTGCTACTACTACTACCACTACCACTACCACCTACCAACTACCAACTAACTACCAACTACCACCAACCACCTACCGCCAACCACCTACCACCTACCACCTACTTACTACCTACTACTACTACTACTACTACAGCACCGTGACAAAATAAACTGCTGCTATTACAGTACAAATAATATTGCAAAAAAGTTAACGTGTACTCATTTAATTTATATTATGCATGTGTTATCATATGGATGTGAAAGCTGGAAAAGCTGTTTATCTTCAGAAAAGAAATTACTGAGTTTCGAGAACACATGTCTTCGTAGGATAACTAACACCTATTGGAGTGAATTCATCACAGATGTTATCAGAAATAGCCGTTGGTCCTACATCGGCCATGTCCTACGCACAGACATCAACAGAATACACCACCAATCTCTTGAATGTATACCTACAGGCAGAAGAGCCATGGATAGACCAAAATAAACACTCAGAAGAACAATACTTAGAGAAAGTAAAACAATAAATATACATACTATTCAAGAACTGCACAGAATATTTTTGAACAGACAGAATTGGAGAGATCTTACCTCTGCCCTATGCGTTAACTTCAGCGAAAAAACGAAAATTTTGAGAGAGAAAGAGAGAGAGAGAACTAATTGTCAAAATGCACATTATATCTTGTAAACGAATTTATACCTTGTACGTTCTCTTCGGTGTATAACAATACATATTAATTTACCACACAAATTGCAAATGGCGTCAGCGTCGTGAAAAAATATAGTCATCTCAAAAACAGCACGCATCCTGATGATGAATGCCACATCTCCGACATCGTTGGTTGGTTGGTTGGTTGGTTGGTTGGTTGGTTGGTTGGTTGGTTGGTTGGTTGGTTGGTTGGTTGGTTGGTTGGTTGGTTGGTTGGTTGGTTGGTTGGTTGGTTGGTTGGTTGGTTGGTTGGTTGGTTGGTTGGTTGGTTGGTTGGTTGGTTGGTTGGTTGGTTGGTTGGTTGGTTGGTTGGTTGGTTGGTTGGTTGGTTGGTTGGTTGGTTGGTTGGTTGGTTGGTTGGTTGGTTGGTTGGTTGGTTGGTTGGTTGGTTGGTTGGTTGGTTGGTTGGTTGGTTGGTTGGTTGGTTGGTTGGTTGGTTGGTTGGTTGGTTGGTTGGTTGGTTGGTTGGTTGGTTGGTTGGTTGGTTGGTTGGTTGGTTGGTTGGTTGGTTGGTTGGTTGGTTGGTTGGTTGGTTGGTTGGTTGGTTGGTTGGTTGGTTGGTTGGTTGGTTGGTTGGTTGGTTGGTTGGTTGGTTGGTTGGTTGGTTGGTTGCTGATCCAGCGGTCCATGGGCTCATGACCTTTGACCCAATGTCATTAAATGACATTATATTGCTGGGAAGACGGTGGTTTTTAGACCCACCACGGGCCAGAGCCAGAGAATAACTATCACACCTCCAGGAAGGTAGGTTTCAACCTATGCACTGCTCCTAGCCACTGTAGCCAAGATAGGGTTCACTGTGCTTATTTCCCGACACCAATTGACTACTGGTTATGCCGAATTTCTCTATTGCTCTAGGAATGCAACCAAATGTTCAAGTCAAAAGGATTGTCACGTCCTGAGTCACTGTGCCTCTATGATGGGTTTACGCCATAGGAAAAAAATGTGCTGTTAGTTTCCTCCTTCCCAGTGCTGCACAGTACATCTCTGGCTCCCTCCCAACCACAGAGGGTGCATACATATATTCAAGTAAACATGAAACACATTTCAACAACAACATAAAGGCATAATAAGCATAATTGTATAGATGATGTGCCATGAAGATTCTATAAGAAGATAACCTCAATATAACGGCATTTCATCTACAAATGTTTTCTGTTGCATGGGTGGTTTGTCTAGTGGGTCATTGGTGAGACCCACAGACGCAACCACGTGCGTATCTCCGACATAGATCACAGTTTCACGAGTTAGTGTAATTTTTATACTTTATGTAGCTCAATAATTCAATAAGATCCCAATTTTGTCCGAAAGGAACCTTCATTTACTATAGTCCGTTTACCAATTCATGAACATGATTGCAAGAAGTGTTCTCCGTAACTGTTAGATCGCGGAGATTTCTTTGCATGAAACTTTTGAATATCAATGACGCTAAAATATTGCTATTGTTTAGTCCTTAAATGTTAGTGAGTTTGCACATCAGCGACTTGTTTTGATGTAATAGAATATCGCAAAAAAGTTTAGTCAAAATTTATATGTTACAGTAAGCAAGTTATTTTTTAGTTATATTTTCTCCTGACTCCTGATTAGAAAACTGGCCTCACAGCACGTGGGGTATTCCCATAAGTGATAGGCCCTCTGTTCCAGTAGTCATTCGACTCTATAGTGTTTCGAGTCCTATGCCACCGAAACAGACGTCGACATCAGGGCACAACACTGGCCCTTGCGACAGTTTTCTTTGTTGTTCCGCCCACCCACGCAGTGCCCGTAACTAGTTCAAGCACAACGTCGGCATGTTGGAACAACATGGTATCTGTTATCGAAGGTTACGACTACGGGATTGTATAGATGACGTGCCATCAAGCTTCTATAAGAAGATAACCTCAATATAAAGGCATGTCATCTACTAAGGTTTTCTGTTGCATGGGTGGTTTGTCTAGTGAGCTGTTGGTGAGACCCACAGACACAACCGAATGCACAAGTTATATTTTATTCATAGTTACTACTGTTGTCATGCCCAAATATGTGCATGTTTATCAGTGGTCTTTGCGCTCACAACACGTCGCAGTGACCAATTAATGCATGTGAACATTCATGCCAACATGAGTGACGTAGAAAGTTAAATTACCTTATAAATTACGTCAAAAAAAACGGTCAAATATTGCATGTTTTTGTAAAGGCATTGCATGGAGGGATTTTGTAGCCGTGTGATAAAAGCCGCATGCTCTTGCTGTCGCCACATAATGTAGAGGGTGAGTTTTTACTTTAATTTACCCTCCGACAGAAAAAATACCCAATCCTTACTTGCGATCGAACTCTGGACCTCACTAGTGTGAGACCAACGTTCTAACCTCTCGGGCATGTGCCACCAACGTTAAACTAAATTAAATTTTCTCAATTTAAAAGGTTATGTTCTGGTCTCTTTGTGAGCCGATTTGGTGCATGTTGAACCTGAGAATTAAGACCGCATTTACTGTGAAAGATTGTAAATTATATATAAAGGAATGGGATTGCTAGATCAATAACCAATTTAGAAGATATTTCTAAACACTAGATACATTTTCTAAGAGCAAAAAATGCTTACGCCCATATATCATTATTGAGACTCAAAATTTACATTCCCACAATCCCTGCGATTTACAGGCAGTTTCTGAGAACATCGCTTCTAACCCATGTTTGTGAATTATAACACGTTTCACTAGTTTTTCTCTCAAACAAATGTACTTATCTGATTAACCATCTAACGTATTAATGCCAATTTTTGCATATCATGTTATATTTGGTTAGACCCAATAGAAATATATATATTTACTTTATATTTGTACATCCTGTCCAGTTTTTATTAAAAATTGGTAGAATATCCTAATCCTATTTAGGACGCAGCCATCAACTCAGCATTTTTGGTAGTAGTGATTTTCTAAGCAATAATAATTACGTTCGGTGGTTTACAATAGCTGTCTGAACGGTCCTGATGCTCAACTGCCTGTGGCGGGGATCGAACTCAGTACATTGGCCGTCAGAGACGCGTTCTGTACCACTTCACCACAGAGCCAGTTTTTATACACGAAACAAATCCTTTGATAAAACTTAAACATGGTCTGCCTTGTGTCCAAGAGTACACAATTGTGCAATTTCACGATTAAAACATGCCATCTGTTCTATATTAGAAACTGGCCTCACGGCACGTGGGGCATTCCCATAAGTGTCCCGCCCTCTGTTTCAGCAGCTATCCGACTCGATGGCGTTTCGAGTCTAATGTTGCCGAAACAGACGTCGACATCAGGGCACAACTCTGGCCCTTGCGACAGGTTTCTTTGTTGTTCCGCCCACCCACGCCATGTCCGTAACCAGTTCAAGCACAACGTCGGCCTACCGGAACAACATGGTAACTGTTATCGAAGGTTACGACTACGGGATTGTATAAATGACGTGCCATCAAGCTTAATAAGAAGATAACCTTAATATAACGGAATGTCAGCTTCTAAGGTTTTCTGTTGCATGGTTATATTGTCTAGTGAGCCATTGGTGAGACCCACAGACGCCATCTGTATGATAAACCAATCATATGTAAATTGCGTCTAATAGTTGACTAAAACATCCCCAAAAATATGTTAGAAGTGTATTGACTAATAGACTTTTGATTTATAGCGGATATAAACGAAAATTGAAACCAATGACTGTATTTTCATGAATCATTTAATTAATAGTACATATCCCTTTCCACACATATAATTTCAAGTATACACATTTTATGCGGTTCTGCGGTTGTATGAATTCCAACCTCTTACTTTTCCACACCAAATGTATGAATTCCTACCTCTTACTTTTCCACACCAAATGTATGAATTTCTACCTCTTACATTTGCACATCAAATGTATGAATTCCTACCTCTTACTTTTCCACATCAAATGTATTAATTCCAACCTCTTACTTTTCCACACAACATGATTCCAGAGGATAATTGGTTTTCTAACATGTGAAACCTATTTCATCATTATTTCAGTATATCCTTCTCTACTACTGTACTTGACGCTGTCCTCTATCGCTGATCAAATTTCACAGTGCTCTCTATAGACTAGATTGATTTCCTCGCAGACATGTTGACTAATCTCGCGTTCCTCTGCTGTAGCACATGACAGTCCTTATTTCCATACCAGCTCCGACAGTCATTTAGCTTGTGGCAGAGTTCTTTCCATGTCAGCCGCGACAATCATTTGACTTACGCAGTACATTATCATTCCATATTGGCCTACATCAGAGATGTTCACAATTGTGCATTCAATGCTCCAAAATTTTCACGATCTGGTTCGAGAAATGTACCAATATTCAGTTCACAACAACAGAAATATGTTCACATGGACATGTGTAGAATTTCTTTATACGACTTCGATTTCCTGTAATAACAACAACATAAAAATTCAAAATGTTCCATTATTAAAAGTCAACAATTTTACATATTTAGGCACCAAACTAGCACTGGATGGAGACTCATTAAAGAAATTGTACACCGTATTGCCCTTGCAACGGGTGCTTTCAATAAACTACGTAACATCTGGACGTCCAATACACTAAGAAATACAACAAAATCAGGTTGTTTAACTCCAACATCATCCCAACTCTATCATATGGTTGTGAAAGTTGAAAAGCCATAAAAGCCACAGATAAGAGACTAGACACCTTTGAAAACAAATGCCTACGTACCATTCTGAATGTTAAGTGGGGTGACTTTAAATCTAACATACATATATAAGAGAGGAAAGCAAACAAACCTATATATCTTCCTTCATTAGACAAAGGCGTTGGATTTACATCGGCCATGTTCTCAGAATGAACATCCTAAGAATTCTCCAGCAGTCACTATATTGGGTGCCACCCGGAGTAAGAAGAAGAGGGAGACCTAGAGAAACTCTACGAAGAACCATTACTAGAGAAGGCATGTCAATGAACCTAAACAACACGCAAGAATTGAAAGATCTGGCAACACAAAGACAGAAATTGAAAGCTATGGTTTCTGCCCTATGCGCCGCCTATGGCCCTGGAGGAACATAACATAACATAACAATAAGATAAGATAATATTGTTTGAATTCTTAAAATTGATTAAGAAATGATAAATTTCATATGGGTTGGCTTTAAAATAAATAATATCAATTGTGTGTAATGCAACATTATATTCCTGTACTGCGCTACCGGTGGTGCATGCGACATGAGTTGTCCAGCCTTGTCCTACACTGTCCAGGTATGATCCATTAGACGTTAGCCAAGTGTTTTTCACAAGCTTTGAAAATACATCTCCCTTGTGTACATAACGTAGGGTCACCAGTAGGAGTATGACTAAGTGTTAGTTATTGAGGGTGCACAACATGAAGACATCCCTAGGATTATGGCTATATGCAAGTTACTTCTAGGGTCACAACGTGAAGACACCTGTAGGATTATGCCTATATGCTAGTTAGGTCTAGGGTGCACAACGGGTAGACATATATAGAATTCATGCTATGTGCTAGTTCTAAGAGTTGAGCTAGTCCATCGCAAAAACGCTTGATATCTCACGGCTGTCAGATATCCCAATGTCTAATAAATGTGCATACCCAGGCAGTAAAAATAAGGAATCAGACAAGGATGCGTACTTTCACCAATCAGTAAAATTATTGCTTAATTGACACGATATGGCAGCTGCTTGCAAGCACATTGTGGTCAAGAAATACTGACAGTAAACCTCCGAGACTTGTGGGACACATGAGATAATTATTTCAGTACCAGTATACAATAACTATCCTGCTGATCATTTGCTATATATATAGATATACACAGAGAGAGAGAGAGAGAGAGAGAGAGAGAGAGAGAGAGAACACCGCTTAGTGCTTCCATTATTTGTAATACTTGATTGTTTGTAAGAGACCAAACTGTGGTGACATAGTGTGTGTGTGTGTGTGAACAATCATTGAAATAGTGTGTGTGAGAACAATCTTTCATTTAAAAGTGTGTGATATTACAGTATGTCATAGAGAGTGTGTGATAGAGAGTGTGATAGAATAGTGTGTGATAGAATAGTGTGTGATAGAATAGTGTGTGATAGAATAGTGTGTGATAGAATAGTGTGTGATAGAATAGTGTGTGATAGAATAGTGTGTGATAGAATAGTGTGTGATAGAATAGTGTGTGATAGAATAGTGTGTGATAGAATAGTGTGTGATAGAATAGTGTGTGATAGAATAGTGTGTGATAGAACCCGGTAATCTTATTGATAAAAGTGTGGTACTTCACTTAAAATCACTTATTTACATTTCATTGATGTGTGTTCACAAACAATTAAAATATTACTTGTTTACCAGCAAGAAAATCCATCTTCCGATTTCATTTATATGACACTGATATGTTGTGTACGTGTAAATATAAGACTGATATGTTGTGTACGTGTAAATATAAGACTGATATGTTGTGTACATGTAAATATAAGACTGATATGTTGTGTACGTGTAAATATAAGACTGATATGTTGTGTACATGTAAATATGAGACTGATATGTTGTGTACGTGTAAATATGAGACTGATATGTTGTGTACGTGTAAATGAGAGACTGATATGTTGTGTACGTGTAAATGTGAGACTGATATGTTGTGTACGTGTAAATGAGAGACTGATATGTTGTGTACGTGTAAATGTGAGACTGATATGTTGTGTACGTGTAAATGTGAGACTGATATGTTGTGTACGTGTAAATGTGAGACTGATATGTTGTGTACGTGTAAATGTTGTGAGACTGATATGTTGTGTACGTGTAAATGTGAGACTGATATGTTGTGTACGTGTAAATGTGAGACTGATATGTTGTGTACGTGTAAATGTTGTGAGACTGATATGTTGTGTACGTGTAAATGTTGTGAGACTGATATGTTGTGTACGTGTAAATGTTGTGAGACTGATATGTTGTGTACGTGTAAATGTTGTGAGACTGATATGTTGTGTACGTGTAAATGTTGTGAGACTGATATGTTGTGTACGTGTAAATGTGAGACTGATATGTTGTGTACGTGTAAATGTGAGACTGATATGTTGTGTACGTGTAAATGTTGTGAAACTGATATGTTGTGTACGTGTAAATGAGAGACTGATATGTTGTGTACGTGTAAATGTTGTGAGATATTGGATCCATCTCTGTTAGGATACTTAATAACAATGCGCTGCATTGCTGTTGGATTTTCTATCTTGATGATATGGAGGAACGCTATGAAGATACTCAAGCCTAATCCAATTGGCACAAACACAAACATCCACACTCTCATTCATGATTATAAATGTAGCACAAACACAAACTTCCACACTCTCATTCATGATTATAAATCTAGCACAAACACAAACTTCCACACTCTCATTCATGATTATAAATCTAGCACAAACACAAACTTCCACACTCTCATTCATGATTATGAATCTAGCACAAACACAAACTTCCACACTCTCATTCATGATTATAAATCTAGCACAAACACATACTTCCACACTCTCATTCATGATTATGAATCTAACACAAACACACAAAAAACACTCTCATTCATGATTATAAATCTAGCACAAACACAAACTTCCACACTCTCATTCATGATTATAAATCTAGCACAAACGCAAACTTCCCCACTCTCATTCATGATTATGAATCTAGCACAAACACATACTTCCACACTCTCATTCATGATTATGAATCTAGCACAAACACAAACTTCCACACACTCATTCATGATTATAAATCTAGCACAAACACATACTTCCACACTCTCATTCATGATTATGAATCTAGCACAAACACAAACTTCCACACTCTCATTCATGATTATGAATCTAGCACAAACACAAACTTCCCCACTCTCATTCATGATTATGAATCTATCACAAACACAAACTTCCACACTCTCATTCATGATTATGAATAAAACACAAACAATGAAGTTAATATACGGTCAACTTCAATGACAAAATATTGACGTAACATATAATCTACTAGAAATCTTAGAGAATCGATTATAATCTATAATCTACTAGAAATCTTAGAGAATCGATTATAATATATAATCTACTAGAAATCTTAGAGAATCGATTATAATATATAATCTACTAGAAATCTTAGAGAATCGATTATATATTTATAATCTACTAGAAATCTTAGAGAATCGATTATAATCAGAACATAAAAAAGAAAGATGTGTTTTAAATTTAATTAGAAAATATAGTTCTAGGTGGTCAAACAAACCAACTTCATATAAGATATCCCAGTCCAACTATGGTCAAACAGTAACCTTGGACGGTACTTAATAACACCACTCGTACTTACATAGAACACAGGTTTTTGATGTTTCACTTGAACACAACAGACGTACTATCACTAAATCTAAGGGGCTATGAGACATAAACACAACATATAAATTACAATACACAAGAATTATACCACAACTGTACAGAATTAATTCGGACTTCTTGTAAATATTTTTTTTATTATTGCTGTGTTTTTCGATGCTCATTATTTATATACGTGTATTATGTCGCCTTGGATATTTTTAGCATGCGGCTCCATTATAGAAATAGTGGTCAATGACAATTATGACAATAATCAACAAAGTTACGAAAGAAGTTCCTAATGAATTATGTACGGAGGTCTTCTAATGTCGAGGGTCTCGGGGCCAAACAAAATAACGTCAAATTAAAAGCCAAACTTGAATATTTGAATACATTATATTTGATATGCTCAACTAAACATAACAGTGCAATGAATTAACGAAATTTTTTCTGAAGATTGTATGCAAAATTAATTATAAAGATTGCTCTTGTTCAATGACATACTGTATGGTATTTGAAATAACAGTAGTAGAGTAAAGATCGTTTTAAATTTAATGACAATTAGTTCTCGTTGATAAAATTGACAAACCTGATCTGAACTACATATTCAGTTAAGTTCAGTGTGTATATACTCTCTAACTAAACTGAATAATCAACTACGTTCAGTAGGAATACTCCCTAACTAAACTACATATTACGTTAAGATCAAGAATTAAGTGTATATTATCCCTGATTCAAGCTAGCGATTATTTCTGAAAAAATTTTAATATTTCTAATAAAATTTCCACTTTCTATACAAAAATTAGACCCCGCATACTTCCGTCTCTTAGAACTGTTTCTTAGAACTTAGTTTCTCATTATATTTATCATACAAGAATTAGTAAGTTAGATTATCATAAAAGTGACTCTTATCACAGCTCGACGGTATATTCGAAAATATACTAGACAGATCCTTAAATTAACATAGACTAGAAAGGTACTTATAAAATGCAGTAGAAAGATCCTCAGATTACCGTGGATTAGAAAGATCCTCAGATTACCGTGGATTAGAAAGATCCTCAGATTACCGTAGATTAGAAAGATCCTCAGATTACCGTGGATTAGAAAGATCCTCAGATCACCGTAGATTAGAAAGATCCTCAGATTACCGTGGATTAGAAAGATCCTCAGATTACCGTAGATTAGAAAGATCCTCAGATTACCGTAGATTAGAAAGATCCTCAGATTACCGTGGATTAGAAAGATCTTCAGATTACCGTGGATTAGAAAGATCCTCAGATTACCGTAGATTAGAAAGATCCTCAGATTACCGTGGATTAGAAAGATCCTCAGATTACCGTGGATTAGAAAGATCCTCAGATTACCGTGGATTAGAAAGATCCTCAGATTACCGTGGATTAGAAAGATCCTCAGATCACCGTGGATTAGAATGATCCTCAGATTACCGTGGATTAGAAAGATACTCAGATTACCGTGGATTAGAAAGACCCTCAGATCACCGTGGATTAGAATGATCCTTATAATACCATGGAATGAAATCATTCTTAGAATACCGTGGATTAGAAAGATCCTTAGCCTACCGTGGATTAGAAAGATCCTTAATTACCGTGGATTAGATTAGAATGATCCATATAATACCGTGGAATGACAACATTCTTAGAATACCATGGACTAGAACAATCCTTAGAATACCGTGGACTAGAAATATCCTTAGAGTAACATAGGCTAGAAATATCCTTATAATACCACGGATTAGAATGATTATCAGTATACCATCCAGTATAAAGATCCGTTAAATACCGGGGATTAGAAAGAACCTTAGAAAACTATGGGCTATACAGATCCTTATAATAACTTGGACTAGCAAGATCCTTAGAACACTGTGAAATCTAATGATTTTTAGAATATCTTATCATTGAAACACCGTCAATTAGTAAGTTCCTAATAATACGTTGGATTATAAATATTCGTTAATATATCTTGAGTAGAAAGATCCTTAGAATGCCATGGACAAGAAAGAGCCATAGAATACCAGGGAACTAGAACGATCCTTAGAACACCATGGGTTAGAAATATCCTTAGAATGCCATGGGTTAGAAATATCCTTAGAACACCATGGGTTAGAAATATCCTTAGAATGCCATGGGTTAGAAATATCCTAGAATGCTATGGGTTAGAAATATCCTAGAATGCCATGGGTTAGAAATATCCTTAGAACACCATGGGTTAGAAATATCCTAGAACACCATGGGTTAGAAATATCCTTAGAATGCCATGGGTTAGAAATATCCTAGAATGCCATGGGTTAGAAATATCCTAGAATGCCATGGGTTAGAAATATCCTAGAATGCCATGGGTTAGAAATATCATAGAATGCCATGGACCAGAAAGATTCTTAGATGACCATGGACTAGAAAAATCTTTAGAATAACATGGGCTAGAAAACATTTTCTAATACCACGGAGTAGAATGTTCCTAAGAAAATCGTGGACTAGAAAATGCTTAAAATTGCATGTACTAGAAAGACCCGTATAATACCATGGAGTAGAAACGTACTTAGAAAACTGAGGACTAGAAAAATGTTTAAAATAACAAACTAAAAGATCCTTAGATTACCGTGGAATAAAAACATCATTAGAATACTTTAGACTAGAAAAGTTTCTTAGAATACCCTGAACTAGAACGATCATTAGCATATCATAGACTAGAATGATCTTTAGAATACCATGGACTAGAATGATCTAAGTAATACCATGGACTAGAATGATCTAAGTAATACCATGGACTAGAATGATCTAAGTAATACCATGGACTAGAATGATCTAAGTAATACCATGGACTAGAATGATCTAAGTAATACCATGAATTAAACATGCTTCCTCTTGTCGAAAATTATACACGTATTCAGCCCCTGCCTTCTTCCCCCCCCCCCCTCAATTGATGACTAAACTTCTAATCAATGTTTCACTGTTTTGGTTTCATAATGTTCTACACAATAGCTCCGCGATTATGTAACATGTATAGTCTACGCTTATGTGTAACATCTATAGTCTACGCTTATGTGTAACATCTATAGTCTACGCTTCTACTGTTTTGAACACTCAATTTCGCCGAAGACGGATATCGGGCCATTGGCGCAGATAAAACGGCAACACAACGCATTTCCATTCTCTGGATTACATTCTGCTGGAAATCTAGTAGACCATGGTCCTGCTAGATTCAGCGGGAGTTTAAGAGTGAACGTTGAATAAGTAGAAGAGAAACACTCAATGACCAGATTAGGATTAAATAAGGGAACTGTTTAATAATGGAACTATTTGCCGTAACGCAGAGACATAACTGACTGGAACCACAAGCCTACTTCCATGCATGCATACTAAGTGACTGAACTAATATGATTCATTAAGTCAAAATGAAATGGCATGCTTGCGTAGAATTCTAGGAATATCGCTAAGAGACGGTGAGAAATGAGGACATTAGACAAAGAACCGGTACCACTCCAATCTTAGAATATATTAAAAGACAACAGATAAAATGGTTTGCACACATGAGAAGACTAGCATCAGACAGCATACCACAGCAGGCTATGCTACACAGATACAGCGACGGTAGACCTAGAGGCCGACCACGAAAACGATGGACCACAGATATAAAAGACGCGACGAACTCCACAATATACTCAACACACACGAGGGTCATCTCCAAAAAACTCTTCTACCCTGACGCTGAAAGGCCACAAAGGGTTTTAGCGAATAGATAGATAGTAAGTCAAAATATGTTATATACGTAGGTGATGGGTGGAGTCATTAGAGAGAGCTAAATTGCGGGCATCACTACGAAAACTCAAGCTTATCTTTGTCCCCGGACATTTGGGTGTGGAAGGAAACGAACAGCCCAACCACTTAGCTAGCCACTCCACCATAACAGATGGTCTTCCTATGGACCGAGCAGACATATTCATTGTTCTTCGTGAGTCCGCACTATCAGAGGATTTTGAGATGAATGAGCGTGAGTCAATATCGATAATGCACGAATTGAGAGTGAAGATGGGCGTAGCCCGTAGAGGATAAATGACAAAGATTTCAAAAATAGCAGTGCACCAAGACAGTACTGGAACCAACCATCAGCCGTTATAACCTGAGAGATTTACTATATCTGAGATCTGAGCACCTATGGACTTGTGTGTGAAGATAATAATCACCATATTTAATACCTACGGGAACTGTATCTGATGTAAGCAAATAATGTGACAACTTATTAACACTGAAGTTTACTTTTCATCTGTGGTCTTCTAGAGCTGATAGTGATGTTGAAATATGGCATAACTACCGCAAGAAACTGTGGAGAGCCATGATCACCTTCGCTAACCGCCATTGCACTTGATGATTTTGATGACAGCAAGAATTAGGAAAGATGGTTAAATCGATCCCTGGAGTGTTACATTCTGTCCGCCTGATTTTGGTTTTAGATGCGGATAGTCAGTGAAGAACTTGTTTCTCAGATTCTTCTCCTTTGCTCCCATCGGAAACTCAAAATTGATGCTGTAGCCTGCCATAGGGATAGAAAAAAAATTGGTTTGATGAAATAGAGTAAATGGATGTAAATGGTGTTAGTTTGTATGAATAATACGAGAATCTGTGCAGTCATATGAACTGTAAGATAGACAAATTAGTGATTGCTGGCTTCATTTGATTGGATGTTTGAATATAAAATGACAATGTTTTCTACATACACATGGTTGGTTGGATGGTTGGTTAGCTGGTTGGTTTATTGGATGGTTTGTTAGCTGGCTAGTTGATTGGATGGTTGGTTCGCTAATTGGTTGGTTGGCTGGCTGGCTGGCTGGCTGGATGAGTTGGTGGGTGTTTAGCTACTTGGTTGGCTGGTTGGTTGGATAATTGGTTTGTTGGATGGTTGGTTGATTGGTTGGATGGTTCGTTGGTTGAATAGATGGAGGGATGGTTAGTTGGTTGGCTAGCTGGGTATTTGGTTGGTTACTTGCTTGCTGATCAAGCGAAGATGACTCATGTCTATTGACCCAACATGGACCCACTTTCAGTTTTTTTAAATTATTTCTTGTTTGTTTAGAAACCCTTAAATGTACGATAAATAGAGTTATTGTATCCTTGTATGTAATCAAGACGTTTATCCAGAGCTTTATTAAATTTCCAGATGTAATCAAGACGTTTATCAAGAGCTTTATTAAATTTCCAGATGTAATCAAGACGTTTATCCAGAGCTTTATTACATTTCCAGATGTAATCACGACGTTTATCCAGAGCTTTATTAAATTTCCAGATGATTCCGAATCCTCAAAAATGTGTAATGTGATGTGAAGAAGCGTTATACTCAAAAATGTGTAATCTGATGTGAAGAAGCGGTATACTCAGAAATGGTAAACTCTATGGGTTTTAGGAATATTGAATCATAAAGGAAAACATACCTACATAGACTAAGTGATATGGACTTTTACAAGAAGAGCAAAGCCTAGCTATATTGGCATGTTACCTTATTAACTAATATATATTAAAAGACAACAGATTAAATGATTTGTACACATCAACAGACAAACATCAGACAGCATTCCACAGCAAGTTATGCTACACAGATACAGCGAAGGCAGACCTAGAGGCGGACCACGAAAACGATGGAACTCTGAAATTAAAGAGGGAAAAATTCCACAATATACTCAGCACATAAGAGGGCCATCTCCAGAAAACTTTTCTAACCCTGAGGCTGAAAAGCAACAAAGGGTTTAGCGAATAGATAGATAGGTAGATCTGCTTAACTAACATTAATGTTTTGAGGAAGTAATTCCTTTAGATGTGAGCATTAACAGCCCTGTAGCACTTCAGACAAAAAACACGAGACCTCCTCTATCAAGTAATCGAGGTGAAACCAGAGCCTGCGTGAGATTTTTTGCCTCACAGGTTTTCCGAAATTATAGATTCAAGTTTAGTCCTTCAATGGAGGTATTTCAGTGCTGCGTTGGTCCAGCTTACAAATAAGATGTTTGAGAACTTCTGTAGTGAAGCTACTCGAGGAAAACTATGTAATTCTATTTCAAACGAACAAACCATATTCAACATGCATAATACCCAAAAATGGTGTACACATTATTGTAATAGTAGACTAGTCTATGCATAATGAGCACACAGAGTCTGTGTCTGAAATGGTAAATAATGTGTCTTGATATAGAGCAATTAATTTCATGACAAATAACAAAGAATTTGTTTCGTGTATAAAAACTGAACATGATACACAAATATAAATTATATATTTTTGGTATCTAGTCAAATATAATACCACATGGGGAAAAAATGGAATTAATACGTCAGATGGTTAATCAGATAATTAGATTTGAAGAATACATCTCGTTGTTAGATTGTTTTATATTTTATTTTGGTAACACATCTACCTATTTTTGTTTATCTTGACGGTTATCCAGCATGGCCATATAGAGAAATTTCGATTCAGTAGTCAAGGATATACAGGTAATATGGGTAACGGATTCGTCTGTTTTGCACAAGGAATAGTTCGCCGACTTGAACAACATGAGCAATGATAATATATACACTGTTAGAACAACATATGTGGTCAAATATATTGGAAAGAAATTTAGGCTGAAATGGTTCGGCCACTCAATAAGAATGAATCCTTATTGGCCAGCGGCAAGAGCATAGAACATGAAAATGGAAAACAGCAAGATATAGAGGAAGACCTAGAAGAATGTGGATTGCAAGGAGTTACCAACAATCGGAGGCGTCACAATATTATTACAGATCAATCTTCCCCACGTGCTATAGCCGGAAAACCGATCGTCTTTCAATCCTGTGATTCCATACATCAAACCATAGAAAAGACAACAGACAGCCCAATATATACTCAACAGATAGAAGAAGATATAAACAGGGAAGACACTGTATAGAGAGTAATCAGTATATAGCAACAGATATCAGAAGTTATAAACAGGGAAGACACGGTACAGACAAGTATCAAACCTAGTGGTACTTTTGGTGCCATTTGGTTCATGATGTCTTCCGGTAATTTGATCTCTATAGCATATACGACGTTCTCAGCCCGAGCGAAGTCCAAGCAGTTATCTAGAACAATGATGTACCTTCCTGGATTGTTGCACGTTAGCCAGCCCCGGTTATTGCGGTTATTTGAAATCCTTTAGATACATTAATGATGTAAGAAAGGGTCATATAATTAACATAAGTTAGACGGTAACAACAGTAGATTCACATTATTTATACAATTAGATAACAAAGCTGCCGTGAGTTTAGAAATGTGTACAATTAGATAACCCAGCTGCAGTGAATTCGGAAATTTGTACAATTAGATATCAAAGCTGATGTGAGTTTAGAAATGTGTACAATTAGATAACACAGCTGCAGTGAATTTGGAAATTTGTACAATTAGATATCAAAGCTGATGTGAGTTTAGAAATTTGTACAATAAGATAACACAGTTGTAGTGAGTTTAGAAATTTGTACAATTAGATAACACAGCTCAGTTAGTTTAGAAATTTGTACAATTAGATAACAAAGCTGATGTGAGTTTAGAAAGTTGTACAATAAGATAACACAGTTGCAGTGATGTTTAGAAATGTGTACAATTAGATAACACAGCTCAGTTAGTTTAGAAATTTGTACAATTAGATAACACAGCTGCAGTGAGTTTAGAAATGTGTACAATTAGATAACAAAGCTGCAGTAAGCTTAGAAATTTGTACAATTAGATAACACGGTTGCAGTGAGTTTAGAAATTTGTAGAATTAGATAACACATCTGCAGTGAGTTTAGAAATTTGGAATATTAGATAGCACAGCTGCAGTGAGTTTAGAAATTTGTATAATTAAATAACACGGCTGCAGTGAGTTTAGCAATTTGTATCCTGAAAATAAAACAAAAATCTCAAATGAGCTGAATGCAATCCTATTACTGAAGGCAAACCTATTACTGAAGGAAAACCTATTACTGAAGACAAACCTATTACTGAAGGCAAACCTATTACTGAAGGCAAACCTGTTACTGAAGGCAAACCTATTACTCAAGGCACCACGATACAGAGATCTCCTCTGCTTAAAAATGATCAACCAATTTTTATGCATCTATCCTTTATTTTTTTAAACAAATCATGCTACTTTTATCTGGCCAAAGAAGACACTCCACTGGCATTTTTCTTCTTCTTCAGCATTCATTCTCAAACTCCCGCTGGATCTCCTTTATAGCAGGACCATGATCTTACTAGATTTCCAGCAGGATATAGTCCAGAGAATGGAAATGCGTTGTGTCCCTGTTTTATTTGCGTTAATGGTCCAAAATATCCGTCTTTAGCGAAACTCACATTCACCTGGCATTCAACAAACTGATTTTACTGCCACGTGGTAGGTAGCCATGGCGATCACACATGAGGGCCATCTCCAGAAAACTGTTCTAGCCCTGACGCTGACAGGCAACAAAGGGTTTAGGGAATATATAGTGGAAGGAAGCTGCATTGTTTGAACCGTCTCACTGAACAGGGATAAACCGTTCGATTTGTGTTGAAGATGTAGCGATTGCAGGTCCCGTTTGAGATGTCTTACAAAGTGGAGAGTTTTTTCGCAGATTCCTAGAGATTATTAGAAGAATAGGGAGAACATCGTGGAAAGAGAAGAAAACCAACAAAGAGTTTCTGACAACACTTCATATGAAGAAAGAATTGTTAGAAGAAATAAACATCAAACAAATAAAATATTTTGGACATATTAAAAGACATGATACCTTGTTGAATATCTTGTTATGTTATGTTATGTTCCTCCAGGGTCATAGGCGGCGCATAGGGCAGAAACCATAGCTTTCCATTTCTGTCTTTGTGTTGCCAGGTCTTTCAGTTCGTGGATGTTGAATATCTTACTTGAGGACAAAGTCGAGGGGAAGCGATCACGATGGAAGCAGAGATACAAGTGGCAGAGTAACATCACGAGATAGGCAGGTTACAGTCTAGCTGAGTGCACCACCAAGTAAAGAGACATGGGATGTTTGAGGTTTGCTGCAGCCAAACTTCGGTTGCGATGATGACACCGATTGACGATGAGGGATTATATCTTCACGTTCCTCAGAACCCTGTTTCGTGTAGTACTCTCAGCAAGAGCGGCGTGCCGCTTCGATAGCAGACACCATGGTACAATAAAGTCAATCTTCTACGTCGACTCAATCATGGCTACTATACATATAGCATAATTGTTCTTTTCCTTTCACACTTCTTCTTACGAATTATCTATAGTATTCAAGCATGACCGTCTCCAATAAGACCTTCCAACAGAATTAACTAGGACCCAATTCTTACTTTTTATGATTATTGTTTGAATTTCGGTTGGTCACTATTTTCATTTTGAAATTGCATGCCAGAAATAGCCAAGGCGACTCCTAGTATATAAATAGTGACCAACCAAATTCCAAGCAATAATCAAAAACTTAACCAATGGGGTTCTAATTAATCACGTTAGGAGGCTGCAGCCATTGGTCTGATACAGCAGATGGTCTCTGTTTACGCCCCCCCCCCCCCCACAATGTATTTATTTACAGGTATTGCACAGAAATCACGTCAATAATTAGAGGGGGGAGGAGTCTGATACAGTTTGACAGTTGTTGACAAGTTAATGAGATGCGACAGTTTTTGACAATTTTAAAAAGTTTGACAGTCGTTGACAAGTAGATGAGATGCGACAATTGTTGACAATTAGAAAAGGTTTGACAGTCGTTGACAAGTAGAAGGGACGCGACAGTTTTTGACAAGTAGACAAAGTTTGACAGTCGTTGACAAGTAGAAGGGATGCGACAGTTTTTGACAAGTAGAAAAAGTTTGACAGTCGTTGACAAGTAGAAGGGATGCGACAGTTTTTGACAAGTAGAAAAAGTTTGACAGTCGTTGACAAGTAGAAGGGATGTGACAGTTGTAAAGTACACGGGTTTGACAGTTCTTGACAAGTAGAAGGGATGTGACAGTTATTGATAGGTAGAAGTGGTTTGACAGTTGTTTAGAAGTAGAAGTTGTTTGAAAATTGTTGACAAGTAGAAGGGGTTTGAAAGTTGTTGCCTTGAAGAAGTGGTGTAACAGTTATTGATAGTTAGAAGTGGTTTGACATTTGTTGACAAGTAGAAGAGATGTGACAGTTATTGATAGAAGTGGTTTGACAGCTGTTTAGAAGTAGAAGTGGTTTGACAGTTGTTTAGAAGTAGAAGTGGTTTGACAGTTGTTGACAAGTAGAATGGGTTTGGATTTTGTTGACAAATAGAAGGGTTTTGACTAAAGTTGACTTCAACAATGGTGTTTTATACACCAAGAATATATTGGATTTTGAATATTTATCAATATGGTTTGACATACTTACGCAAGGGCGTTCATGAATTCTATACAGTTGTTGACCAGTGGGCAGATGGTTAAAAAAATGACCAAATATTCTTGACGTAATTGATGGTCAGCGCGATAAATATGTCCACAATATTGCATTCTTTAAATATTCTTTTTTCAGCGTTCATTCTCAAACTCCCGCTGGATCTCTCTCGTTGCAGAACCGTTGTCCTACTAGATTTCCAGCAGGATGTAATCCATATAATGGAAATGCGTTGTGTCGCCGTTTTATTTGCCTCAATGGCCTGATACATCCGTCTTCAGCGGAATATCTTATACTGAACTCCTTGATTTATGCTATGATACTTGTTTGCATTTGTTTGTTTATTTATGTACGAACATATACGACATATTTATGTAGCTTAGAACATCACACTAAAAACACGTAACTAGCAAACTGTTAGACTTACAAAGTTCTACCTACAACCACAGACTAGCAAACTGTTAGACTTACAAAGTTCTACCTACAACCACAGACTAGCAAACTGTTAGACTTACAAAGTTCTACCTACAACCACAGACTAGCAAACTGTTAGACTTACAAAGTTCTACCTACAACCACAGACTAACAAACTGTTAGACTTACAGAGTTCTACCTACAACCACAGACTAGCAAACTGTTAGACTTACAAAGCTCTATCTGCAACCACAGACTAGCAAACTGTTAGACTTACAAAGTTCTACCTACAACCACAGACTAGCAAACTGTTAGACTTACAAAGTTCTACCTGCAACCACAGACTAGCAAACTGTTAGACTTACAAAGTTCTACCTACAACCACAGACTAGCAAACTGTTAGACTTACAAAGTTCTACCTACAACCACAGACTAGCAAACTGTTAGACTTACAAAGCTCTATCTGCAACCACAGACTGGTCGTTAACGGAATTAAGATAAATAAAGAACATTAGACTTACAAAGCTCTATCTCAACCACAGACTGGTCGTTAACGGAATAAAGATAAATAAAGAACATTAGACTTACAAAGCTCTATCTGCTACCACAGACTGGTCGTTAACGAAATTAAGATAAATAAAGAACATTGGACTTACAAAGTTCTACCTACAACCACAGACTGGTCGTTAACGGAATTAAAATAAATTGCGAACAGTATAGGGTGGCTGATTTCGAAGAACTGCCATGTAAAATAACTCTTCCTTGTAGGGACGTTGTACTCCTCCGCCAATTTCCCTCCTCCAAGTATGCACCTCTTGTTGACGTGTGCAACTATTCTCTTGTTTGTGATCCGCAGGAATTGTGGAATCTTAGAGCGAAACAAGCATATTTATGTCAGCAGTTAGTTAGTAAGTAATATATTTTCACATCACATATGTCAGTAGTCGGAAGTAAGAAGTACAGTTTTCCTTCATTTATGTCAGTAGTCGGAAGTAAGGAGTACAGTTTCACTTCATTTATATCAGTAGTCGGAAGTAAGAAGTACAGTTTCATTTCATTTATATCAGTAGTCGGAAGTAAGAAGTACAGTTTTCCTTCATTTATGTCAGTAGTCGGAAGTAAGGAGTACAGTTTCACTTCATTTATATCAGTAGTCGGAAGTAAGAAGTACAGTTTCACTTCATTTATATCAGTAGTCGGAAGTAAGAAGTACAATTTCACTTTTTTTATGTCAGACTTGAGCTTATGTCTCATTCACATCCACGAATGCTAGCATTGAGTTCGTCTCACTCAACTTCATTGATGATAGATTTGAGCTCATGTCTCACTAAACTCTATGTGATGTTAACCCATTGAGCTCATGTCTCACTAAACTCTATGTGATGTTAACCCATTGAGCTCATGTCTCACTAAACTCTATGTGATGTTAACCCATTGAGCTCATGTCTCACTAAACTCTATGTGATGTTAACCCATTGAGCTCATGTCTCACTAAACTCTATGTGATGTTAACCCATTGAGCTCATGTCTCACTCAACTCTATGTGATGTTAACCCATTGAGCTCATATCTCACTAAACTCTATGTGATGTTAACCCATTGAGCTCATGTCTCACTCAACTCTATGTGATGTTAACCCATTGAGCTCATATCTCACTAAACTCTATGTGATGTTAACCCATTGAGCTCATGTCTCACTAAACTATATGTGATGTTAGCCCCTTGAGCTCATGTCCCAGGAATTGGCAATGATATTAGATTTTAGCTTATGTCTTATTAAACTCCAGTGATATAAGACTTGAGCTCATAGCTCACTAAACTCGCTTAATGTTTGCCTCATCTCATGTCTCACTACACTCTATTAATGTTAAATTTAATTTCCGCCGAAGGCTGTTGTGTCTGGTCATTGGAGTAAATAAAACGGCGAGAAAAAAGCATTTCTATTCTCTGGATTACATCCTGCTGAAAATTTAGTAGAACAATTTTCCTGCTACAAGAGAGATCCAATTTGAGAATGAACTTTGAAGAAGAAGAGGAAGAATATTTAAGTTCATGTTTCGCTAAATTCTATTGATGTTAGACTTGAGTTCATGCTTTATTAGATTTCAATGATGATAGCCTTAGCTCATGTTTCAATAAAATACATGGATGTTAGACTTAACTGATGTCTCACTAAACTACATTGATGTTAGACTTAACTGATGTCTCACTAAACTACATTGATGTTAGACTTAATTCATGTCTCATTAATCTCAATTGATGTTTAACATAACACTTATATAATGACATAAGACTTAGCTCCTGTCTCACTAAACTGCATTGATGTTAAAATTACCCCTTGTCTCACAAAACTCAATTAGACGTAGCCCATGTCTCACTAAACTCCATTAGACGTAGCCCATGTCTCACTAAACTCCATTAGACTTAGCTCGTATCTCACTAAACTCCATTAGATTTAGCCCATATTTCACTAAACTCCATTAGATTTAGCCCATATCTCACTAAACTCAATTAGATTTAGCCCATATTTCACTAAACTCCATTAGATTTAGCCCATATTTCACTAAACTCCATTAGATTTAGCCCATATTTCACTAAACTCCATTAGACTTAGCCCATATTTCACTAAACTCCATTAGACTTAGCCCATATTTCACTAAACTCCATTAGATTTAGCCCATATTTCACTAAACTCCATTAGATTTAGCCCATATTTCACTAAACTCCATTAGATTTAGCCCATATTTCACTAAACTCCATTAGACTTAGCCCATATTTCACTAAACTCCATTAGATTTAGCCCATATTTCACTAAACTCCATTAGATTTAGCCCATATTTCACTAAACTCCATTAGATTTAGCCCATATTTCACTAAACTCCATTAGATTTAGCCCATATTTCACTAAACTCCATTAGACATAGCAAATACGCTTGTACTTACATATGCATAGACTCACACACGTGTACTTACGCAAGCATACAGTCACCCTGGACATGCATTAATAATAACGCCATTACTAAGTACGTAAGACTATTTCTTACTTGTGTGTTCCAGTTCAAATCCCCGATGCACAGCGGGTTATTGTTGTAATCACATTTGTAACCTCCGAAGCAAGCCGGTATTTCATGTTTGTTTATTCTCTGGAATAAATGTCTACACAAACATGGTATGCAATCAAATGTTTGTACAAACATGGATACGACTATTTGTCTGCATAAACATGGGTACGGCTATATGTCTGCACAAACATGGGTACGGATATATGTCTGCACAAACATGGGTACGGATATATGTCTGCACAAACATGGGTACGGATATATGTCTGCACAAACATGGGTACGACTGTATGTGCACAAACAAGGGTACAACTACATGTGCACAAACAATGGTACGACTATATGTGCACACACAAGGGTACAACTATATGTGCACAAACAAGGGTACGACTTATGTGCACAAACAAGGGTAGGACTATATGTGCACAATCAAAAGGGTACAACTATGTGTGCATAAACAAGGGTACGACTATATGTGTACAAACAAGGGTACGACTATATGTGCACAAACAAGGGTACGACTATATGTGTACAAACAAGGGTACGACTATATGTGTACAAACAAGGGTACGACTATATGTGTACAAACAAGGGTACGACTATATGTGTACAAACAAGGGTACGACTATATGTATTTTGACAACTACCAAATAATTACTCTTCTTCTTTCTCTGCACTTTTTCTCACACTCCTTCCAGTTAACAGGATGTATCCCGGAGAACGAACAGCTGTTGCGTTACGTCTTACAGTATGGAAGCTCAACTATTCCTTGTTGGCAGAAACATCCGACTTATGCATGGCATTTGTGGGTCACTTTAAAACATATCATGTGGGAACGGCAATTTTAACCATAAGCCCCGTTAATCGTTTCTTACGGCATGCATTGTAGTTCGCAGTGTTAGCATAATTTTCTCTCTCTCGGGGCGATAACACACGGCGAAAACACATATCTACACATGGTTGGTACATACACATCTACAGACTACTAGCTGGTTGTTACATACATTAACCCGTAACCCATCAGGTGTGTAGGTGTACCACATTGTAAGCATCAACCTACAGAGTTCTCCAGCTTTTTCTATCTTCAACGATGCGGACATGTGAAGAATAATAGTGTCCTGTTCAGCCCCTGATGTTGTCTGTTCATGTTTTTATTTGTCTCTTGTGCTTCTTCCTTCTTCAACGGTTTCCTGCAGTATTGCTTTTGACCAGGAATCATGTTTGCATACATGTCCAAACCATGCAAGTTTTCGTCATTTCACAGTTGAAAGCAATGTTTTTATTGTACCTGTAGGAATTCATATTGTCGTTATTACGTACACATTCTAAGCGCTGCCTAGAAAAAGCAGCAAACAGAACAAGAAGAGACCATATGAAAAAGGATATGTTTAAGAAAAGCAAAAACAAAACAAGAAGAGAGCATGTGAGAAATGAGGAGATTATACGATCTAGATAAAGTGCAAAACCGGGCACTTAGAATAATGTTGGGAGCAATGAAATCAACACCCATAGCAGAATTGCAGAAAAATGGGAAGAATACAAACACTTGGCGAACGCAGAGACACAAAAGTACTAATTCAAGCAGAAAAGTTTCAGTGTAAGCCAAGTCATCCAATGAAGGAAATATTCCAAAATCTAGCAATGGGGCGACTGAAAAGAAGCAGATTTATCCATCAAGATAAACAACTCCTTGGACAACTTACAGACCTACCTGAAGTTGACAGTCCCTTAAGGTATGTACCGGAACAAACCCCGTGGAGTGAAAGGCATGGAATGCCAATATACATTCAGACCCATGTGAAAGGAATACTAAGCGAGGACGAACATAACAGTGTGCAACGAAAGACAGTCACCCTCAGTTTCCTGGATGAGGAATATCCACAAGAAATATGGGTCAGAGTATACACAGATGGGTCAGCACAGAATGCCGTGAGGAATGGAGGTGCAGGTGTATATATAGAATATTCACACAAGCCTAGAGATACAATCAGAACACCGACAGGAAAATTCTGCAATAATTATGATGCAGAAATCCAGGCAATTAGTGTGGCAGCTAAAAAACTGCTGAACTCCAACTCTGATCTACAGCCTGTGGTATTCCTGACAGATGCACTGTCAGTGCTTCAAGCTCTCCAGTCTGGAAAACTAACAGTCTTGAAAAAAACTACTTCGCGAATTGTCTTACCTGTATAGGGTAACCATGCAGTGGATACCCTCTCACTGTGGAATACCAGGAAATGAAAAATTAGACCAACTGGCTAAGGAAGGTGCTGCCGAAGACCAACCAGATATACCAATCACCTACCATCCGAAAAAAACAGATGATCAAGTTAATAAGAAAGCCGCAAACACTAACACAAGATGACTATCATATTATGAACAGATCAGAACAATTTATAATTCTACGTCTCAGAACAGGACACAACCGACTCCGCAGTCACATGTATACAAAGTTCAAGATTGGCAACACGGCCATGTGTACATGTGGACAGGCAGCACAGAGTGCCAAACATATACTTCAAGAGTGTTCTGAGCATGAAACGCTGAGGCAGACATATTGGCCAGAGGAAACAACACTTGAATCAAAGCTCTATGGGACACTGTATGAACTACAAAATACAGTGAGTTTTATTAATGAGACATAACTACAGATATAGACATGTTTCAAGTGAACGAAAGAAGAAGAAGGAAATTATAAGAACTGTTGGAACAAATTCGGTTCTCTAATACAATGAAAAACAGAAATTGAAGTTCTTCGGCTACCTAATGAGAATGAACCCTTATTGGCCGGCGGCAAGAAATAGAGGAAGAAAATAGAAACAGCAACATACAGAGAAAGAAAATAGAAACAGCAACATACAGAGGAAGAAAATAGAAACAGCAACATACAGAAGAAGACCAGGAAGAAAGTAGATTGAAGGGTTACCAACATTCTGACACGTAACAGTGTTACTACAATTCAAGCGACCAATCGTATAACAGCCCGAAAACCTATCGTCAATCAATCCTGTGACGCATCACAGCATATTCAAAGAAAAGGGAATAGATAAATACGTAGATGTACACATTTGTCTTATGCTTTCTGTTAGAGGTTAGTAGAATTCGTTTGCAACATTTGTATTTGAAGGCATGAAATTGTTTCTCCGTATCCGCATTTAGTGTCCAACTCTCACAACCATACAACACAGCAGAAAGCACCCGTAAGCTATTTAGTTTGTCTTTCACTCCAACACTGATGTTGCTTTTCCAAATCACCGTTAGCCTTGACATGGACGTTAAAGCCTTCTCCAGGCTTATATTTCACCTTCAACCTTATTTTGCTTTGCTTTCTCCACCGCTGCATATGCTAGATCCAAGGTATTTCAAAGCATTCACCTCCTCCAGTTTATATCCATTCATCATGATGTTGCTTTTGTGCTTCTATGTCTCTGCTTTTAGCAAAGATCTTGCTAATTAATGTTGATTTTCATTCAGTACTTGCTGTTAACTTTTTCCAATTTTTCTGTTAACTCCTGTAGCTCTTGTTCTGACTCATCTATAAAATCTCTAACATCAGCGAAGCGCAAATTACAAATAGCTCAATTTCCTATCTATATATATATCTATAAACCCGCAGCCCGTCAGGGTCGCAGGAGTACCACATTTGACGCTTCAGCACACAGATTTCTCCTGCGATTTCTATCTTCAACGATGCGGATGAGTGAGGAATGATCTTGTCCGATGCATATCTGATGTTGTCTGTCCATGCCTTTCTTTGTCCCCCATTTGCTTCCTCCAACTTCGACGGTTCTCTGTTGTATTGTTCTTGACAAGGACTCATGTCAGCATACATGTTCAAATCACGATAGTTTTCATCTATTTCACTATTGAAATCAATGGTTCCTGTAGAGCTCTTTGCATCTCTATTTTACTTCTATCAATATAGACGCTTTTTTGGGGGTTTTTTTCCGAAGGGTCTTCTGTTTGATGTGCTCTAGATATACGTTGAAAGGTACTGGAGGCAGTATGCATCCCTGCTCAACGCCCACATGTGTTTTAAAGAATTCTCAAATTTTATTATTTGATAAAACAGCGAACTATTTACATTTTTTTAAATGATTCAACAGTGTCTATGATTTTGGTGTCAAAATTAAATTAGAACACCGTGCCGAAGACGGATGTGTCGGACCATTGGCGTAAATAAAACGGCGACACAACGCATTTTCATTCTCTGGACTACATCCTGCTGGAAATCTAGTAGGATCATGGTCCTGCTACAAGAGAGTTCTAGCGGGAGTTTGAGAATGAATGCTGAAGAAGATTAAATTAGAACACGAATATACAACATGATCGTCTAAGATATAAGACATACTGGTTAAGGGAAATCAAGCCTTCTTAATGACTCATTTGAATATTCCTTTGATTGTTATTGATCATTTTGATTATACTTTATTTGAGAACCTATGAAAGACAACTGAATAGTCAAATGTCATTAAGAAAACATTTCACATTATCCAGTAGTTGAACTGCATGTCCAGTGGATGAGAACAGAGACTGTGACGCGTATACTTACTTCTTGTAGCCTTCACCCATGACTTTGATTAACTTGAGAGTGGCATGGCTCAAGTAAGGTCTGAGCGCTGTGTACACTTCAGGATATATAAAATGAACATTTATAACCAGTATCTCTTTGACTAAACCTGGATACAAGCCCTGGAGAACTTCTATAATCTGTGAATGTTGGGAATAGAAGATTCAGTTGAATAAGTGTAGTTAGTGAATGTTGGGAATATAAAATTCAGTTGAATATGTGTAGTTAGTGAATGTTGGGAATATAAGATTCAGTTGAATATGTGTAGTTAGTGAATGTTGGGAATATAAGATTCAGTTGAATATGTGTAGTTAGTGAATGTTGGGAATATAAGATTCAGTGGAATATGTGTAGTTAGTGAATGTTGGGAATATAAGATTCAGTTGAATATGTGTAGTTAGTGAATGTTGGGAATATACGAGAAAGATTCAGTTGAAAGGTCATCTAGAGGGGTTTCTAGAGGGGAGAGAAGGAAAAATAATATTTTTGAAAGCTTCGAAGATCACGCAATCCACACCTGACCTGGACTCTAAGTCTACATACATTGGGATGGCTGCTGGAATGGAGGGTGGAACACTTATGGGAGTGCCCCACTGCTGTGAAGCTAGTTTCTACGTACCCCGAATCCCGCCACAGGCAATTGTGTATACGGATCGTTCAGAAAGCAATGATAAACTACTGAACGTATTTATATTGTCTAGAAAACCTATTAATATATATATATAGCTAGTACGTAATCTTTCCAGAATTTTGTATTCTCCGTGGGTAACTCTAAAAGAATCTCTATCCCGGGAAAGCAGACCTGCATTGGCCAGAGACATGTGCATACATTCTTCGATGTCGCTGATCCATCGTCGTCTTGGTCTTCCTCTTCTTCTCTCACCTAGTTCTCTGTCCTCTAGGATCAGCCTTTCGATAACATTATGCCGCATTGCGTCCAAAATACTCTAGCTTCTTTCTTTCGATGGCATTTAGAGGCCACCATTCATTTAGTTTCAGTAATTTCAAAATTCACTGTTCATCTTTTTCTCTGTCCCTGATATTCGTAGAATATTTATGTAGCACTTCATTACAAATAAATTCATTCTTTTGGATATTGTCTTGTTTAAGTCCAAGTCTCGCACCCATATATTTCTATTGTTGAAAAAAAGAAAACCACTGCGCCCATAAATACTGGGTTGATAGCTATGTCATGAATACTGGGTTGTTGATAATGTCATGAATACTGGGTTGATGATTACGTCCTGAATACTGGGTTGATGGCTACGTCCTGAATACTGGGTTGATTATTATGTCCTGAATACTGGGTTGATGATTATGTCCTGAATACTGGGTTGATGGCTACGTCCTGAATACTGGGTTGATGATTATGTCATGAATACTGGGTTGATGGCTACGTCCTGAATACTGGGTTGATGATTATGTCCTGAATACTGGGTTGATGGCTATGTCCTGAATACGCTACGGATTTTTATTTTTATTTTTGAAACACGCGAATCTGCTATATAACTGTGAACAAGATGAAAAACGTCGTACATACATACATGTAATATATATCAAGTGACATATTTTTTTCAAACCGTTGTCTTCGTGGTGGATACTCTGAACACCTCTCTGTCCAGGGAAAGCAGGCCTGAATTGGCCCGAGACAAGTTCATATATATAGATGTAATATACATCTTTCATAGCAATAACATATTTGATAATCTAGATATCAGAGATATGCAGTTGGAGAGATGTGATGTTGATATATCTACGATGTCATAAGAGAAAGAGTGGGTGTCATATCAATTCTACAATACATACAAAACCAACAAATACAATGGTTTGGGCATCTGGAAAGAATGTCGTGTGATTCATTAGTTTATAAAGCATATACGAAGAGAGGATAGGCAGAAAGAAGAGCCAAGGAAGGCTTAGAGTACGCTGGATCGACAACATCAAAGAGACATTACACGAACACCAAATAACATTATCTGAAGCTGCCACAAAAGAGAGAACAAGAACATTGTATCTCCCTCGACACCCGTAAAGGGTAAAAGAGGAAGAAAAGAAGAAGAAGAATGTCTACAAAAATAAAGAAGGTTACATTGTTCGACACGCTGGTGTATTGTGTAAATCTGTGTATTTCAAGTGAACGTAGAACTTATAAATGCAGTATACTAATAATTGTGTGAATGTTTATGTATAATATTGTTTTTGCCAGACCAAAATTTAGTATTATGCAAATAACACAGTCACGCTTGAGAATGTCGTGAGCACGTATTACCTCTGCCCATGCTCTAAGGGATGGCTGCCACAGCGTATCTTTGTCACAGTGCTTCATATCCACAATGACAAGAATTGTATCCACACTTTGACCCTTACTCTTAGATAATGACTGAAAAATTCAATGAAAGTAAAACATGTTGTAGGTCAATGTGAAAGAAAGTTTGCGGCAGCAGTTTCACAAAGTCAACTCGCTCAAATTTGCTCGCAGTTCGACGCGGAAACCAGTCTACACTTCGCACTGTTTTGACAGTGCGCTTTGATATATACAAGGACAATAAATAAAACTACAGCCAAGAGAATAGAGGCTTTCGAAATAAAGTGCTATAAAAGAATCCTGAGAGTACCATGGACAGAAAGAAAGACTAACCAAGACGTTCTTAGAAAAATCAACGTTCAAGAAGGCTGGCTTTTGAACATGATTAAGATGGAAGTGATGGCAGGGAACTGTCGAGGGTGGAAGAAGCAGAGGAGGTCAAATAAAGACATGGACAGACAACATCAAGGAATGGACAGGGCTAGATATTTCCACACTCATCCGCATCTCTGAGGATATAATTCGCTGGAGGACTCTGTGTGCTGAAGCTTCCAATGTGGTACCCCTACGACCCTGAAGGGTTATGGGTTTTATTGATTGATTGAAGATGGAAGTTAGGTTTATTTTTTCAGCCATGTGAAGAGATGCGATGGCGTGGAAAGTCTTGTTGAAAGGGGAGATAGAAGAAAGTTGAGGCTGAGGCAGACCAAGACGCGTTGGACAAGAGATATTCAGAAATGCATGCACATGTCGCTAGAGGAAGCGAGACAACGTGCAAGAGTACGCGGGGATTTCAGTACATACATACGGATGGCTACGTTCTAGAAAGAACACATCATATGACAACAAAAGAAAGTAACTATCAAGGACAGATTAAATCACAAAAAGACAGAAGTGGTGGTCATTTCCAAGAAATATACTTTACACAAACTAATAGTCATACCTTCTACACAAAATACTATGCATACCTTCTACATAAATTACCATTCATAACTTCTACACACATTACCATTCATAACTTCTACACAAATCAATATCCATACTTTCTACACAAAATACAGTTCATACCTTCTTCTTCTACACAAAATACAATTCATAACTTCTACACAAACTACCATTTATACATTCAACACAAATTACTAATTCATAACTTCTACATAAACTACCATTTATATATTCTGCACAGACTAATTTTCACTACAAAATACAATTTACACCTTCTACACAAGTTATCATCCATAACTCCTACACAAGCTAAAATTCATACATTCTACACAAACTACTATTAATATCTTCTACATAAACTGCCATCCCTTACCTTCTACAGACACTACCATTCATACCTTCTACATAAACTACATTGCATACATTCTTGATATTTTAACCTTATTACTTTTCACATAAACTAATATTCATACATTCTACACAAAACTAATATTCATACATTCTACACAAACAAATATTCATACATTCTACACAAACAAATATTCAAACATTCTACACAAAATATTCATACATTCTACACAAAACAATATTCATACATTCTACATAAACTAATATTCATAAATTCTACATAAACTAATATTCATACATTTTACACAAACAAATATTCATACATTCTACACAAACAAATATTCATAAATTATACATAAACTAATATTCCTACATTCTACACAATCCAATATTCATACATATTACACAAACAAATATTCATACATTCTACACACAAAAATATTCATACATTATACACAAAACAATATTCATACATTCTACACACACTAATATTCATACATTCTACACATACTAATATTCATACATTCTACACAAAACAATATTCATACATTCTACACAAAACAATATTCATACATTCTACACAAAACAATATTCATACATTCTGCACAAAACAATATTCATACATTCTGCACAAAACAATATTCATACATTCTGCACAAAACAATATTCATACATTCTACACAACTAATATTCATACATTCTACACAAAACAATATTCATACATTCTACACAAAACAATATTCATACATTCTGCACAAAACAATATTTATACATTCTGCACAAACAAATATTCATATATTCTACACAAAACAATATTCATACATTCTGCACAAAACAATATTCATACATTCTGCACAAAACAATATTCATACATTCTGCACAAAACAATATTCATACATTCTACACGAGCTAATATTCATACATTCTACACGAGCTAATATTCATAAATTCTACATAAACTAATTTTCATACCTTGAGTTCCTGAATAATTTTCTCGTGTTGGTAAATTTTAAATTTCATCAGGTCTTTTCTTGTTGATGAATTGATTATGTCCATGAGTTTCAAAATTCCGAAGAACTCGTAATACACTGGTGAACCTTCCTTGTCCTGACCACACAACCCTCCAGGGTAGTATTCAGCATAGCTCTGTTGATAGTCAGAAATATTCAGTATACAGACAATTCCAAGTTTTCATGAAAACACTTTCCGCATGAATAAAGTCTAAACATCCTCTGGCTCTTGTTTTGGTGTTGCAATCTGCTAGACTATAATCTGTCCATCTTGTGATGTTACTCTCCCACCTGTATCTCTGCCTACCTCTTGCTAGCTTCCCTTTGACTTTACCCTTAAGTAAGGTCTTCAATAAGGTCTTTTAATAAGTAAGGCCTTTTAATATGTCCAAAATATTTTATTTGCCTGATCTTTATTTCTCTTAGTAATTCTTCACATTAAGTGGTTTTAGAACCTCTTTGTTTGTTTTTTTCTCTTTCCGTGATGTTCTCCATATTCTTCTATATACCCACATCACTTCTTTCTTCTAATTGTTTATTTAGTGTCCACCTGTCGACAGTACTATAGCCCCTTCAACAGAAATTGTGAACATGACCTGAAATGACAATTTTGATTATTTTCGTGTATTTTTTTGTCGGCCTTGGTTATTTTTGGCATGCAACTCCAAGTATATAAATAGTGACCAACGAAAATTACGACAATGAACAAAAACATAACGAATGAAGTCCTACTTATTTCTGGAAAGAAGTCATCTATACCCTTGACGGTCATGGATATAGTATTCGGCTTTCCCGCTTAGAACATCCCCGGCAAAACATCAATGAACACCTCAAAGATATGCATACTTCTGAGAGCTAGTGCACACCGCTGATAATTAGTGCACACCGCTGATAATTAGTGCACACCGCTGATAATTAGTGCACACCGCTGATATTTAGTGCACACCGCTGATAATTAGTGCACACCGCTGATAATTAGTGTGTTCTGTGTATAAATGATGGTCTTGTGAAGCCTAAACGCTAATAAATCATTACACAATACTTGTTATCAATCTATGACTTACTGATATTATCAATCTATGACTTACTGATGTTATCAATCTATGACTTACTGATATTATCAATCTATGACTTACTGATATTATCTATCTATGACTGACTGATGTTATCAATCTATGACTTACTGATATTATCTATCTGACTTACTGATGTTATCAATCTATGATTTACTGATATTATCTATCTATGACTTACTGATGTTATCAATGTATAACTAACTGAAGGGGTGTACTCCTGCAACATGTTATCAATCTATGATTTACAGGAGGTGTTTACTCCTGCAACATGTTATCAATCTATAACTTACTAGAGGCGTATACTCCTGCAACATGTTATCAATCTATAACTTACTGGAGGCGTATATTCCTGCAATATGTGATCGATCTATAACTTACTGGAGGCGTATACTCCTGCAACATGTTATCAATCTATAACTTACTGGAGGCGTATATTCCTGCAACATGTGATCAATCTATAACTTACTGGAGGCGTATACTCCTGCAACATGTGATCGATCTATAACTTACTGGAGGCGTATACTCCTGCAACATGTGATCGATCTATAACTTACTGGAGGCGTATACTCCTGCAACATGTGATCGATCTATAACTTACTGGAGGCGTATACTCCTGCAACATGTGATCGATCTATAACTTACTGGAGGCGTATACTCCTGCAACATGTTATCAATCTATAACTTACTGGAGGCGTATATTTCTGCAACATGTTATCAATCTATAACTTACTAGAGGCGTATATTCCTGCAACATGTTATCAATCTATAACTTACTAGAGGCGTATACTCCTGCAACATGTTATCAATCTATAACTTACTGGAAGCGTATATTCCTGCAACATGTTATCAATCTATAACTTACTGGAGGCGTATACTCCTGCAACATGTGATCGATGTTGTTTGTTCTCCTGTACTCTAAGCACATCCGTATTCTAGCATCTGCCAGCAAAGGATTGTTCTCACAGTAAGTCAACCATTTGGACAGATATGAATCGGACAGATCAATAGTTTTACCATAAATGGGATGTCTAGAAATTAAAATTAGATTGAAGAAATTAGAAGATATATTTGTTACCACAGCAAATATCGTAGCATGTATAATAGGTACAGTACAAGTAGACGCCATCGAATGTTTAATTATTTCCCTTGTCTATGTTTGTAAATTTCATGTTCATCATTTAATAATTAAAATATTTATTTATTTAGTTTTGGGATTACGGTTAGATATGTAAAACACAACTTTCCTGACCCTTACCCACACCCTAAAATAAATTATAGTTTAAATTAGTAAATTACGAACATCAAATTTGTAGGCATAAACAAGGGAAAAAACTTTACTATGTGGTTTCGTCAAGTCTACTTGTACTGTACCGTAAAATATCACTTTACAGTCGCTTGGATTTACGTAATTTTGGTCATCTACTTAAGACCACAAGACACAATTATATACACAGATGTCTCAGTCAATAGAGAAGCACAACCGACCTGGCCAGAGGATAAAGACTTGAGGCAAAAGCTATGAGGCAGCCGCTCTAACCTGGAGAAGACTGGACTTCGCCCTAATGACATGACCACAGATGATTACCGTAGAAAAAGAAGAAGAACAGATAAATGAACACGTAGAGTTGGATATCTATCTGACCTTTTCTTTCCTTCCGGTTGTTTAAGTCAAGGTCACAAGTCACATACTAAATTCAAGAGATTGTCGTTGCTAGTGTAGCAGATTTTCTGTAATCAGAAATGGTAAGAAGGTGTTTACGAAACATAAAACAAGCATGAAAATGGAAATAGAAGCAATGGTAACATCTCTCAATTCTCTCCGTGATATTCTATGGAGTCAACCAGCCAAAAGGCAGACAATTAATCATGATGCCACGCATAAAACACAATCGTTGTACACAAAGTTCAAGATTGGCATCACGGCCATGTGCACATGTGGGCAGGCAGTACAGAGTACCAGGCATATACTTCAAGATTGTTCTAAGTATGAAACGCTGATGCAGACATATTGGCTACAGGAAACAACACTGGAATTAAAGCTCTATGGGCCACTGTATGAACTACAAAAGACAGTGAGCTTTATTGAGACAGAATTACAGATATAGACATGTTTCAAGTGAACGAAAGAAGAAGAAGAAGAATCTCTCTCTTGCCTGGTGACTAGCTTGTCAACTAACTCGGTCATGGCCGTAAATATGTTAACCTTAAAGATGTTGTTTTACTTAAGAGAAAAAGTCATTAGTCTTTTTTCGTGTGTACATTTCAATATGTCACGAGAAATTTCAAGACCATTTTTGCGACAAATCGCTAAGGGATTGGGAGAGAGAGGGAGGGGGAGGGGTTATTACAAACCGTTTGGTTAAGCTCCTAATACTACACATCTACATGAGGGAGCCACGTAGCGCAGTGATTAGCGAACTGGCTTCGCATATGAGTGGGTTTCATTCCCCAATTGAGGCAGAAATGTTTTTTCAGATCGCAACGGCTCCCAGGTCGACCTAGCCTTAAATGGGTACCGGATTAATCCGGGAAGTAAAGAATGCGAGGGAGAGGAGATGGCTACCGCCCTCATTTGCAGAGCCTCTGAAATGTGAGATGTATCTCACACCCCTACGCCATTAATAAATGCTATGGGTTACTTTACTTTTTACTTTTATTACACTACATGTTCAGATTTGCTAAGCGGGGTTTTGGAGGTGTTTGGACATCGCCACTCTATCCCCTTATCTACGGGCATGCACGCTGCGACACACTCAGACTTCGAGAGCCTGTTTTGTAAAATAGAGATCCGTCGAATACGGATGTCTCGGGCCATTCGCATACAAAAAATATCCAAGGCGACTCAAATTGTATAAATAGTGACTAACGAAAATCACGACAATAATAAAAAAATGTAGTGAATGAAGTCCTAATTAATTCTGTGCATATGTCTTCTATAACTACAGGCGGTCATGGAGTAAGCTTCCAACAAGGTGGTTCTTGCAATCGTTATTCTCATTACTGCATGATTTCTCCCAATAGAGAGTTTAGCAATAGAGAGTTTAGCAATAGAGAGTTTAGAGATAGAGTATTTAGCAATAGAGAGTTTAGAGATAGAGAGTATAGCGATAGAGTTTAGCAATGGAGAGTTTACGGTAGAATATTTGCCTTTCTGATAAAGTCATCATGTTCTCGCTGTCGTTATGTGGTTGTTCGTCCATTACAAGTAATGATGGCCATTTTAACATCCACTTTTGAAAATTCAGTTAGAATTATGACCGTGCATAATAGTTCGTAGATGGCTAATGAACCCTATTCGAGCTGTTAATGTTCTTGCACAGTTCGGACATGGAATGACGACTGTGGGCAGATTTTGGTCTATCCGTGACTCTCTAGCTACTCTCCGCTGTTGAGCTGCTGCATTTTTCCTCTTTTCACAAGATGATTGATGCTCTTTTTTACTGTAATGCGCCATGCAGATCTATTTTGAGCAAGTTCTTCCCATGTGTCTTAGTCTATTTCAAACGCTTTCAGTGAGATCTTTAACGAGTCCTTGCAGTGCATCTTTTGGCCACCTTGAGATCGTTTGCCCTTCTCCAGCTCACCATAGCTGAGGCAGGCGATAGTCTGGCATACGTACCAAATGACTTGCCCAACGAATCTGTGCCTGCATCAGGATAGTGTCAATGCTGTGGATACCAGATCTGTCAAGGACAGCAATTTTCATGGATTTTGATTAAAGTCGACCTCACTCTCTTGTCGGACCACATTTGAAACTAGTGGCAAGAGGAATCGAGACGATTGGAAGTACGATGCAGTGGATGAACATGGTTTTCTACGTGTTTCATCATGCCCGATGTGGTCCACAACGTCGCTGTTGCTATGACATGTACATTGACAGTTTTTTTAATCATCCCTTTGACAGACAAAACATTCTGTTGCTGCTGAGAATCGAACCCTGAATGATACATTAGTTGGACCAACGATCTAACCTTTCCACACACGCAACACATCAACATTCTGACATAGTCATACATAGGTCAGTCAATACGTAGTAATGCTGGACATATGACAGTCATCACAGCCTTTCAAACTCCTACTGACCCCCTAGCACATTTTCATTATTCTGAGTGTCATATTCAGATCGTATTTTATATCTTGCTTACATTTGTTTTCTTGGTTCACCTCTTTTTCGTTGTTCCGCAATCATCCCCACTTTTATGATATTTTCCAGGCCGTCTAATTGTTTAATCTATTTATCTATCTATATGCTGTGGCCCTTATTTGCCTTGCGGCGTCAGGGGTGGAAGAGTTCTCTGGAGATGGCCTTCTTGTACGCTGTTTGTAAACTTGTTCCTGTGGCTTCTTTGATTTCTGTGATCCATCTTTTACATGGTAGGCCTCTGTATTTATAACCGTTATGTCTATGTGTCATGGTCATTTGTGGCATGCTATCTATCTGTAGTTTGGAAGCGTGTGAAAGCCACATTGTTTAATATGATCACAATATTGTACATTTTTTTAATAGAACATTGTTGTTTAGCTCGTTTTCTTTTATTTTCAATTCTCTGAGGAAGTAGCTTTTAGTAATCCTCATTTTGGTCCATGGTATTCTGAGGATCTCTCTGTAACAATTTATTTCAAATGCTGAAATTGTATTTCTAACTTCATTGATGATTGTCCAGTGTCTTCTTCTTCTTCAGCGTTCATTCTCAAACTCCTGCTGGATCTCTCCTGTAACAGTACTACTAGATCTCTAGCAGGATTCAGTCCAGAGAATGAAAATGCGTTGTGTCGCCGTTTTATTTGCGCCAATGGCCCGACACATCCGTCTTCGGTGGTGTCCAGTGTCAACATTCATATATTGCAACTGTGAATATGCAGGCTCACAGCAAAACTACTGATGTTTGTTGTTTTTGTGTGAATTTTTTGCGTTCTTCATTTGTAACAGTTTTTTTTAAAATATAATGACAACCTTCGTCCCACTTCTTCATATGAATCTGCTTGCTGATTATAAGAATGCCAAGTTATTTGAAAATGAATACAGTCATCCCTCAGTTATTGCGGTTAATAGGGACAAGAACCGGCCGCGGTAAGTGAAAAACCGCGAAGTAGTGTCATCCTCTCATTTTTAACACACGCACATTTTTTGTGTATGTATAATATCAATAAGTGTATATGAAACCATATAAGTGCATATGTTATCATTAGAACATTAAAGAATAGTTTCAAACATGTAAATAAAATATTAATAGTATAAATAAGATACATAAAATAATGTATAAATAATATAAATATGAAGAGGACGACATTCCGAGATGTACTGTAGTTTCCGCGAAAAATCTGCGATGTACTGAGGCCGCGATAAATGAACCGCGAAGTCGCGAGGGATTACTGTATTATTAACTGAGCTTGTATTAGAAGAAATGCACAGTTAAAGGTAAGAATTGATGTATTAGAGAACATGCATAATTAACGGTAAGAATTGATGTATTAGAGAACATGCATAGTTAACGGTAAGAGTTGCTCTATGAAGACATACCTAGTTAAATGTGAAAACTAATGTATTAGAAGGCATACTTAGTGAAGGTAAGAACTGTTATATTATAATGCATACCTAGTTAAAGGTACAAACTGATATATTAAAAGGCATACCTAGTTAAATAAGAACTGTTATATTAGAAAACATACATAGTTAAAATAAGAACTTTTATATTAGAAGACATCTAATTAAAGGTAAATTCTGTTATATTAGAAAACATACCTAGTTAAAATAAGAACTGTTATATTAGAAGACATCTAATTAAAGGTAAAATCTGTTATATTAGAAAACATACCTAGTTAAAATAAGAACTGTTATATTAGAATACATCTAATTAAAGGTAAAATCTGTTATATTAGAAAACATACCTAGTTAAAATAAGAATTGTTATATTAGAAGACATCTAATTAAAGGTAAAATCTGTTATATTAGAAAACATACCTAGTTAAAATAAGAACTGTTATATTAGAAGACATCTAATTAAAGGTAAAATCTGTTATATTAGAAAACATACCTAGTTAAAATAAGAACTGTTATATTAGAAGACATCTAATTAAAGGTAAAATCTGTTATATTAGAAAACATACCTAGTTAAAATAAGAACTGTTATATTAGAAAACATATTCGTACCTAGTTAAAATAAGAACTGTTATATTAGAAAACATACCTAGTTAAAATAAGAACTGTTATATTAGAAGACATCTAATTAAAGGTAAAATCTGTTATATTAATAAAACATACCTAGTTAAAGGTAACAGGCGAGATTTAAGTATTTTTAACTGTCTTTGTTTGAATGTTCCAGTAGGAGCTACAGGTTTAAACTTGGTTGCCTTAGATGTTCCTCCTCTATCGTTGATCTGAATCTAGAACAACGTCAGAGAACAAAACCCGTTACAACATCAGTCAGTATAATAGTAGGTAGTGTTGTCATGTAATACATCAGTCAGTATTTTATGCACCAAACAGTGTTTTATGCTGACATGAAAATAACTACAGGTTACTTAAACTAAAACGTCATGTGCACACTTTCTCCGTGAATGTAGTATTCAAGACACTATTCGACTGTGTCCTATATATGTAATTTCTTCATGAATGTAGTATCCTAGACTCTATTCGACTGTGTTCTATAAATGTGATTTATTCATGAATGTAGTATCTTAGACTCTATTCGACTGTGTCCTATAATTGTGATTTATTCATGAGTGTAGTATCTTAGACTCTATTCGACTGTGTCCTATAATTGTGATTTCTTCATGAATGTAGTATCCTAGACTCTATTCGACTGTGTTCTATAAATGTGATTTCTTCGTGAATGTAGTATCTTAGACTCTATTCGACTGTGTCCTATAAATGTGATTTATTCATGAATGTAGTATCTTAGACTCTATTCGACTGTGTCCTATAATTTTGATTTCTTCATGAATGTAGTATCTTAGACTCTATTCGGCTGTGTCCTATAATTGTGATTTATTCATGAATGTAGTATCCTAGACTCTATTCGACTGTCCTATAAATGTGATTTACTCATGAATGTAGTATCCTAGACTCTTTTCGACTGTGTCCAATAAATGTAATTTCAGATAATTGTCGTAAATACGATGATGCAGTCAAAACACTATATGGAGTAAGAAACGAAACTAAATATTTCACTGCACTTCGTGGGTCTGGACAGTGAAGCACAAACGATATCCATTGAAAGATATTGGCGTTGTTCTAAGGAGAGTGATGTACGCACCCTAGTTTGTATGCTCTTCCGTTGTATATCGACAATTTATTCGTCCGGCGCCATCGACGATGACAATTGATCTCAACTGTGAAGAAGAAGATGATGATGTCTGCGGTGTGTGTCCGACTGTGACTGTTGTGCCCTATACATGCTTGCAATTGTCTACCACATTCTGGGCATGTCCACACATGAGGAGTATGTGGGACATTGAGGAACTCTTGCCTTTCTTCTGGTTTTTTTATTGCGCAGAATGATGTCTGAAGTTCTCTGCAGCTACTCCACAAATCTTGATTCTACGATATCAGTCGGTTCTGTCTTGTGCACGATTCTCACCTGATTTTGTGTCTATATTGAATTGAGTCGTGATGTCTTAAGAGTGTCTTTAACGCTCAGTTGCGTCTGTGGGTCTCACCAATGACTCACTAGACAAACCATCAATGCAACAGAAAGCCTTAGTAGATAGCATGCCTTTATATTGAGGTTACCTTCTTATTAGAAGCTTCATGGCATGCCATCTATACAATCCCGTAGTCATAACCTTCGATAACAGTTACCATGTTGTTCCGGCAAGCCGACGTTGTGCTTGAACTAGTTACAGGTACGGGGTGGGTGGGCGGAAACAACAAAGAAACCTGTCGCAAGGGCCAGAGTTGTGCACTGATGTCGACGTCTGTTTCAGCGGCATTAGACTCGAAACACCATCGAGTCGGGTGGCTGATGGAACAGAGGTCGGAGCTTGTGGAATGCCCCACGTGCTGTGAGGTCAGTTCCAATGGCGACATATGGATGTGAAGCATGGACACTAAATAAAACAGTGGCCAAGAGAATAACATCATTTGAATTAAAGTGTTATAGAAAAGTTTTGAGAATACCATGGACAGCGAAGAAAACAAACCAGGAAGTGTTACGAACAATTAACGTTCAGGAAGGCTGGCTTCTGAACACTATATTAAAGAAAAAGCTAGTTTTATTCGGTCATATTACGAGACACGACGGCATGGAGATAGTGTTAATGGAGGGGATGATAGAAGGCAACAGGGGCAAAGGCCGACCAAGACGCCGTTGGACAAAAGACATTCAAGAATGCCTGCGCATGTCACTGGAAGATGCAGGGCAACTTGCTCAAGACCGCGGAGAATTCAAGAGATCCATAGGAAAGACTACGTTCTGGAAAGAATATGTCACTTGATGAATGAATTAAAAATTTCGACATATTTTACAATCATATTCATGCAAATACATGTAGTGTTAACGCGTTAAATGTGCATAATTACGTAATTATAAGATTTTAATACAGTACTTGAAGATATAGAAACATGTTGGACACCGACGTAACTTCGCTGCTTCAAATGAAATTATTGGTTTTGTTGAAAGAAATATGAATATCACATGATTTCACCTGTGTCTTCTTATATTTTGTATGGAGATTGCTTTGTATCAATTACGCTATTTAGAACAAATTTCATTTAAAATTATCATTTCTTTAGCTGTGAGTGTAGTTGAAAACAATTTCTACCTTCTTCCATGGTCGAATTATCAACCCTTGGCTGAACTCACCTGAGTTGGCACGAGATCCACAGGTGAATGAGAACTGAGCCGTTTGAGTAGAGGACAAGGCATTGGATTCCCATAAATAACAGAAGGAAAAAAAAAGAAAAATTGTGGTGACAACATCGTGTCAAGTTGTCAATATCTGGAGGCTGATTTGAGACCGTCGATCTATAAACCTCGTTACATAAAGTAAATACGGCTTCATTCGTGACGTTTTTATTATTGCCTTATTTTCCTGTGGCCACTTTTTATATACTTAAGCCGCATGCTAAAGCTATCACGTCCGACCACCGAAATTCATGGAAATAATTTTTTGAAGAACAGCCTTTCATGTCATGTGTACTTTCTGTTTAATTAAAAAACACAGCCTTTTAGCTCATGTATACTTTCTGTTCTTCTTCTGCGTTCGTTCTCAAACTCCTGCAGATTAGCTTGATGTAGTCTGTAGAACGGAATGCGTTGTATCATGGTTTACAGCATTGCTGCAATATCTGCGCCTTTCGGCCTGACACATCCGTCTTCAGCATGGATTTGGGTCACTGACCCTATATGGGATGGGACAGCCAACTCCATCCCATAACCTCCTTAGTCGCCTTTTACGACATGCGTGGAAGGTAAATAGTGTTGCTATTCTTTGATCCCCATTCGGTCCCGGCAACACACGGGCGACTTTCTGTTCACAGGTCCTTATTTGAACCGGTTGATCTAACTAGATCTGTCGGCCGTCGAGAGTTTTCAGAAGAATATGAAGACTACGAACAAGATAAAAGTCTGTGAACGCAAAAAGAAATGCAAGGAACGACATAATGTAGAGGGACTCTTAAGGAGAACGAAGAGAGAACCGTGAGTTGGTCAAACTTCTCATGCGCATATTTGCATTAGTAGATCACATAACTTTCTGTCGTGATTTTCGAGTGAGCAAATATAAATACATTATATAGTGAGGACTTTTAAGATCATGTGTTTTCCCAGTAGCAACATATTGATGCGAGACATGGACTTTAAACAGGAAAATATCCAAGAGAATAAATTGATTTGAAATGAAGTGCTACAGAAAGATCCTAGGAATGGCGTGGATAGACAAAAATGTGATTGTAATTTTGAAATGACTGAAACTTATTGAAGTGTGGCTTCTAAATACCATCATAAGAAGGAAGCTACAGTATTTAGACACAGACATGACGGTATAGAAAGGCTGATTCTGGAGGGTAGAGCACCAGGTGAGGGTGAAAGAAGACCAAGAAAGCGATGGAACAGTGAAACTGTAGACTGTATGAACATGTCTATGGCCAATGCAAGCCTGCTTGCCCGGGACGGAGAGGTGTTCAGAGTATCCACTACGTAACTTTCCATCAACGTTCTGGAAATAATATGTCACAATATATGTAGTGAAGAAATCTAATATCAATCGATAGAGATGCAGAGAGTGATAGGAGTTGAAGACATATGGGGCATAGGGGATACTTCTTGTTGAAGACATATGGGGCAGAGGAGTTACTTCTTATTGAAGACATATGGGACAAAGGAGTTACTTCTTGTTGAAGACATATGGGACAGAGGAGTTACTTCTTGTTGAAGACATATGGGACATAGTGGCTACTTCTTGTTGAAGACATATGGGACATAGCGGCTACTTCTTGTTGAAGACATATGGGACATAGAAGCTACTTCTTGTTGAAGACATATGGGACATAGAAGCTACTTCTTGTTGAAGACATATGGGACATAGAAGCTACTTCTTGTTGAAGACATATGGGACAGAGGAGCTACTTCTTGTTGAAGACATATGGGACAGAGGAGTTACTTTCTGTTGAAGATATATGGGGCATAGCGGCTACTTCTTATTGAAGACATATGGGACATAGCGGCTACTATCTGTTGAAGACATATGGGACATAGCGGCTACTTCTTGTTGAAGACATATGGGACATAGCGGCTACTTCTTGTTGAAGACATATGGGACATAGAAGCTACTTCTTGTTGAAGACATATGGGACATAGAAGCTACTTCTTGTTGAAGACATATGGGACAGAGGAGTTACTTTCTGTTGAAGATATATGGGGCATAGCGGCTACTTCTTATTGAAGACATATGGGACATAGCGGCTACTTCTTGTTGAAGACATATGGGACATAGTGGCTACTTCTTGCTGAAGACCTATGGGACATTAAATTTTCATCGCGTACTAGAATCATTATCTCGTGAATTTTGTGAAGTTCGCTAACGAAATTTGTCTACAAATTCATGAAGAAGTGCTAAGTAGAATAAAGCTGGAAATGTACATGTTTATTGAATTATGTGGGTCAAAGGGCATGAGGCCATAGACAACTGGTTCATTGAACTATGTTGGTAATTATTTAGATTATTTATTGTGATTATATGATTATGATGACACTCACTAAGTGATTAATATGGAATTCGTGACACAATCAACCTGCTTGTTGTTCAACCTTTAGTGAATAATGTGTTCTTTCATGAGTATGCATGAATGGTTTAACATTCAGCGAATAATATATTCTATCTTGAGTGTGTATAAATGGTTTAACATTCAGCGAATAATATATTCTATCTTGAGTGTGTATAAATGGTTTAACATTCAGCGAATAATATATTCTATCTTGAGTGTGTATGAACGGTTTAATGGCCTGTAGACTGCTACCAATAGGATAAACCTTGCCCAAATCTGAACGTGTTCGCTTCTCCCATGTGCCCAGACATATGTTGAAACTGAACGATACAGAATACTAAGTAACTTTCCTGATAGGAACTAGCCACGACACATCCATCTTTCCCGCTAGGAATCATGAATATCCTACCACTAGCCACGACACATCCATATTTCCCGCTAGGAATCATGAATATCCTACCACTAGCCACGACACATCCATCTTTCGTGCTACGAATCATGAATATCCTACCACTAGCCACGACACAGCCATTTTCCGAATCGGCAATCAGATATATCACTCTGAGTATAGAAACTATTCGATAATGTTATTTGTTATAGTGACCTTGTTATCAACGCTGGATGATGACGTGCCCACCAACATGAGCAAGTATCCCTTGACAACCATACCCTTTATAACAATAAAGTTCGTAGTCTCAAAGGCGTGGCTGAGTTATGGATGTATGTTTGGTTCCAGCAGAGAGGCAACCCAGTGAGCAGTATTCCAGAATTATCACGTCCAGTCATCAGTGTAGCATATGATTCTTAGAAACCATTTCTTCACTCGTCTGTCAGATATGCAGTGAGGGCTCATTCTACTTGTGATTGACGTTTCATAACAGTAGTTAAAATACATTTGCGTGATAAGCAAATGGTTGGAAATCTGACAAGACAATACCCTTACCCTGACGCGAGTTGTTGCTGCCATTTCTAATTAATGTGATAACCGCTGTTGATTGTTCATAGGATCCAAGAATATGGACGCTGGTATAGAATTGTTGATTGCATCTGCTCTCTTAGCATCTTCCGTTTTTTATGAAGTTTACTTTGATGAGTAAATGCGCACAGTGTGTATTCCGTGTGTGTGGCAACTAAAACGTGCGCACATTTATTTTCGTTGTTTAATCTTAATTTTCTTTGAGCATACGGTATTCGTTACCAGTAGTGGTTGAAGAACATGCATACTGTTCGGTCTCTGGCTTTCTGGCAGCGCAGAAACTAGGATATTAGCGTCCGGGACACGTTTGTACCTATCAATCTATTTATTTGCTTACGGCACCGAGCCAAACATGACAGAAACCAGTGTTCTCAAGTTTGAGCGATGTGATGCTACTGCGTGTAGTTCTTGCAAGTTATTGGGACCCATAATCATCCCCTTTTTTATGGTTGCTCTGTGGAGAGTTTCTCTTCGCCTTCCTGTCTTTCTATTTCTCTCTGCTACTCATTTTAATTTGTCATCACTATGCTAACAATGTCAAACATGGACACTAACAACAGAATCCACACAAAAAAACTTGTTACAGCAGAAATCACTTGTCTACGTCGAATCCTCGGAGTAACAATAACAGACAGAATCAGAAACGAAAACAACAGAAGACTAACAAACACAATGCCAATCCTGGATTACATCATACGACAACAGATTAAGTGGTTTTCTCAAGCTTCCAGACTATCATCAGACAGTGTAAAAAAAAATTATTCCTATACAGGCACGATGGAAACAAAGCAGACATTGCGAAAGATGGATTGCAGAATTAAAATGGTCAACGAAAACAAACATAAATGAAGCACACAAAAAAGCCATCTACAACTTCTACCCCTGACACTGCACTGCATAAAGAGGTATGAAGCGAAAAGAAAGAAGACTCATTGAAATGCTTTTAGTGTCAGTCTGTTTTCATTCAATCTAAGTACCTGTCCGACATATCCCCCCTCCCCCACCCCATTTACATAAACTAAGTTTATTTCGGGTGTGGCGATCATGAATATTGCCTTTTATGCTCTCCGGTTTTATATCATTCTTCAATTTACTTTTTTTGCTCTCCTACCAAAGAAACCGCACGGTTTCTTCAAGCCTGATTTTTCTCTCCTTAACACCATGACACACACCGGCATGTAACCATGTAGGCCGGTTTATATATGTGAGTGTTAATAAAAGAATAGATGTAAAAGTCATGTAACAAGAAAATGAAATGTATAGTAGCATACATAGAAATGAATAAGAATATACTTATATATATATGAGTACATATGATAGAGAATATACACACAAACATTTAACCATTCGAAAAGGTACATAAGTTGAAAAATGAGCGGGTAGTGAGACAGTACATTATGAACGAAGGAAATTTTGTTTGCACAAAAATGTGCTAGCTTGCACAGCCGCGTAGTTGTTAATGATGATGTGGGGGGTTTGTTTTGTGAAATTTGTATTATGTTGAAAATCTTGTTTGCACAATTGTGTGTTTGTCTTGGGGTGGGGGTGTTGTTTTGTGTGTTGTCTTAGATTGAAACTCACTTATGCAGGCAAGATAATGTGGTTGTTAGCTGTTGTGGATCGGGGTGTTGTTTGTGAGACTCCCCTGGTTTCTGTAGTCATGTGTTTGTTATTGAATGGAGGGTTATCTATTCTCTGTTTATGTCCGATGTTTATCTCGGCTACTATCAGTTTGGTTGCACAATCTGTCAATTTCGTTTCTAGTTTCGTTTTTGGAGCCCTGTGTCGTCTTGTTTTAATTGTCTTATTGTTTTTATGTGCCATTGTGAGGTATTCTCCTTTGGTGGAGGGTGGTTTTGGTTTAATTGTATTTTGTCTTCTTATTTCTTGTTGCTGTGATGTTTCTATGGTGTTTCTTTTTGGTGTTTCTTTTTGTTAAACGGACTCTCTACAGCTATAGAAGATATCTGTACAGAAAGTTAATAGAAAAGAATTCCTTACGTTTGTGATTTTTGCTTTTCTTTCGCTGATCAATATTTATATACTTGGGGGTCGCATGCCAAAAATAAAAACCCCAAGGACGACCAACGAAATTCACGGAAATAATCATAAATTAGACCTTCAGATCATGTTTACTTTCTATACACATGTCTCTACTGGGGTCCAGTCATGGTATAACCTAGAGAGTATAGAGTCAGACGTGAATGAACTGACACACTTTAGCTGTTTACGCGGGTTTATGATTTCCTGTTCATTTCTGAAAAAAAATGAGATGTGTGACAGATTGAAGTGTTAAAGTTTCCCTTTCGGAATCGCTAATACATTGGTGTTATATGTAACAAACACACTGGAATGACCTTCAATGGTAAGACAACTCGGAAACAATATATAGAAGATTTATTGAATCAGTTGCAGCCCTTTATTCATTACGCCCAACTTGTCATGTGACATTCTCTCCAGAACGTTGTTTTCTTTCCCTGAATCCTGCTCTGTATGGGCCATGCGGCTTGCATTTTCAAACGACGTATTCATGTTATCTGTAATGTTGTCCAGTTATCTGTGATATAAATGCAGGCGAAAATATTGCAGTAATGCTGTAAACCACGACAAAATTCATTCTGTTCTCTGGACTACATCCTGTTAACCTGCTGGAGTTTGAAAACGAACGCAACCTAACCCTCTCACCGATTTAACACCAGTGGCAAGACAAACATCACATCTTATTGAAGCTACTGAAACGCACATGTGAGAGTTATATGGCGGGTAGTCTTAGAGGATGAGAAACTGCGTGCATGAGAAGCATGATGTGTCCCACTACGATCATCATCAAAGGTCATCTCCGCAACGAAGGTTGGCTGTAACAGAACTCCAACATCCCATGTCTCTTGTTTTGTGGTGCACTCTGCTTGACTGTAACCTGTCCATCTTGTGGTGTTAGTCTCCCACTTGTATCTCTGCCTACCTCTTGCTCGCTTCCCTTTGACTTTACCCTCAAGTAAGGTCTTCAATAGGGTGTCATGTCTTTTAATGTGTCCAAAGTATTTTATTTGCCTGATCTTTATTTCTCTTAGTAATTCTTTCTTCATATTAGGTGTCTTTAGCACCTCTTTATTTGTTTTCTTCTCTTTCCATGATGTTCTCCCTATTCTTCTATATACCCACATCTCAAAGGCATCAATTCTGTCTTCTAATTGTTTATTTTGTTCATATTTCTGAGCCATACATTAGTATAGAATAGATGTAGCATTTTATAATTCTCATTTGTAATGTTTTGATATGTTTCCAATATATACCAATGCCTCATTGGTATGTGCGTTCATCATCATAAAATGCCATCTCCGCAACGAAGGTTGGCTGCAACGGATCTCCAACATTCCTTGTCTCTTATCTTGGTGGTGCACTCTACTAGACTGTTACGCATGTGGTTGTGTCTGTGGGTCTCACAAATGGCCCACTAGACAAACCACCCATGCAACAGAAAACTTTAGTGGATGATATGCCGTTATATTGAGGTTATCTTCTTATAGAAGCTTCATGGCACGTCATCTATACAATTATGATTTTGATTTTGTTGTTGAAATATGTTTCATGTTTACCTGAATATATATGTATGCACCCTCTGTGGTTGGGAGGGAGCTAGAGATGTGCTGTGCAGCACTGGGGAGGAGGAAACTGAAAGCACTGTTTCTTCCTATGGTTGAAATCCATCATAGAGGCACAGTGACTCATGACGTGACAATCCTTTTGACTTGAACGCATGCCTGTAGCAATAGAGAAGTTCGGCATAACCAGTAGTCAATTGGTAGCGGGGAATAAGCACAGTGAACCCTATCTTGGCTACAGTGGCTAGGAGCAGTGCATAGGTTGAAACCTACCTTCCTGGAAGTGTGATAGTTATTTTCTGGCTCTGTCCCAGTGTGGGCCGAAAATCCACAGACTTCCCAGCAATATAATGCTATTTAACGGCATTATGTCAAGGGGCATGAGCCAATGGACCGCTGGATCAGCAACCAACCAACCAACCATCCAACTAGACTGTAACCTTTCCATCGTGTGATGTTACTCTCTCACTTGTATCTCTGCCTCCCTCTTGCTCGCTTCCCTTTGACTTTACCCTCAAGTAAGGTCTTCAATAAGGTGTCATGTCATTTAATGTGTCCAAAGTATTTTATTTGCTTGATATTTATTTCCTTTAATAATTCTTTCTTTATATTAACTGTTGTTAGAACCTCTTTGTTTTCTTCTCTTTCAATAATGAGATTTTCCTATATTTCTATATATCCACATCTCAAAGGCATCAATTCTGTCTTCTAATTGTTTATTTAGTGTCCATGTTTCTGAGCTATACATTAATATAGAATAGATATAAAATAGATATATCATTTTATAATTCTCATTTTTAACTTGTTTGTAATTTGTTTAGATGTTAATATTTTCCTCATGTCAGTGAAGGTACTTTTAGCCATTCCTATTCTCCTTTTAGCTTCTGTTTCACACCTGCCATCATTTGTGACTATGTGTCCAAGATATTGATAATGTTTTACTTGTTGTAGTTTCTCTCCATGTATGAATATGTTTAACTCTTGTTCTTCTGTGTCTTTGCTGATTATCATTGTTTGTGTTTTTTTAATGTTTATATACAGTCCATATTCCTTACTTGATTTATTGACTTGATCTCCATTAATTATGCAGTTGCTCATAATATATAGGAGTCATCTGGTACACCCGCGTTAAATGATATATTAAGTTGACGTCTTATGCGCGTTTGAGCCCTTTTCAGGGCTAGCTGCTACTTGGGGACAGGACTAATTACTAATGAACCGGGTTGTCCGCCTACTCAGAGGCTATGGGCTGTAAGCGGTGAGCCCTTCCTGAGGCTGACAGCCCCCGACGAGATTGGGGCCGCTGCGGACGAGCCCTTCTAATGGCTGACGGTCCGTATGTGACTGCTGCCAGCGAGCCCAGCGAGGCTGATCGCCCCGATGCGACTATGGCTGCTGCTGGTTATCTGTTCTTAGAGCTTACGGCCCTCACAGAGAGACATGAGTGCTGCTGAGAAGCAGATATCTCGACGCCTATATACATATCTGGTGTCAGAGGAGAATAATCAACTAACCTAAGACTTTATTCCTAAATATGGGAGAAAATGATGGGGATAGGAATTGACTGATTGACTGGTTAATCCACCCCCCCCCCCCCACACACACACACAAACTCACATCCTGTTCATGAAATGGAAATGTCAAAATGTTTGGTAGTTAATCCTCTATTTTTCTTCTCCGTCGTTATCAAAGCAATATATATATATATATATATATATATATATATATATATATATATATATATATATATATATATATATATGTACCTGGTGTAAACGGTGGCTTATTGAAATTCTCAGAAAGTGTAAGCAATATTACTCTTGCATCCGTTCTGCATTGTAGAACTTTCTTCCGAATTTTATTTTCAGATCATGCAAACTGAGTTGCAACCTTGCAGTGATTTGATAAAACGTCTCACGATCGTTGACAACAAACTGTATACATGCAGGAATGTATCAATAGCCAGGTTTCTTGTGTTGGCAATTAGAAAAATACGTGGCCAAAAAATAATATGAATATAATGCGAAGTTATATGCGTTTTTATTTTATTTGTTTTGGTGTGTGGTTTTTCACGTGCCCGGTGGTAAACAATCCTTTCAATTAGTCACAGACGTCAAATGCTCTGACTCTCCTGACCGTGGCCACTTCCGGTTTCGTAAGCTAAGGAGTACTTAAAAAGCAGTTTTTCTGTGACTGGCGATCATGTTACAATCACGTGACTGTTGGATAGATCGTTTTACGGAAAGTTTACAACTACGACCCGCTGTTGTCACCAATTTTCCAGACATTCTTTGATTTGAGAATTCCATTATTGTGTGTGCCCATCAATAGAACTCACAAAGCTGCGAGGATTGGCTGCACAATACTCATGTTCCCTCAAATGTATTATGTAATTATACCAGGTCTGTAAAAAGGGAGCCCGTGTTCAAATCCCCTCCTTATCAAATATGAACATGAATTTCTTCTTCTTCTGCATTCGCTCTCATATAACCACAATGAATATATCGTCTGATTTCTACCGGGGAGCTTGAAGTACGTTGTGCTCCAAGTTCCACAGTAAAACTGTTATTTGCACCTTCGATGGCCACTTTGTAGTCTGGACGTCCAAGGTCCAGCACAACCGATATTGCCGTGCCTTTAATTCGGGTAGTAGGTTTCCCTAGTCCGCGGCAGCCTGCCTATCTGTCGACGGTGTCGTGGGTGTGTAGGGACTCTTCGCCGTGACGATTGTCGTTCAATTCTATCTCGCACGAGGTGTTCCACCGTCTATGAACTTGCCTCGTGAAAGTTCTGTGCCTGTGGCCATCGCGACCTTTTTTCATCCGCGAGCCTAGTTCCGTATAAGGAAGAACTCGACAGAAGAGTTGGACCCTGACTCTTTCGTACCTTAAAGTGACAGAATATTTCCACCACCCATTACACCAACGTCTAGATCAGTCAAAGGGAAAACGAATCAAGCGTGGCAGATCATGGATGGCAAAGGCCGAAGACACAATGTGAAGAGTATTTGAATTGGAAGATATGGGAAATGGCAGTGAATGGATGGAGGAAGATACTGAGAAATCACTGACTAAAGTAATAATACAACTAGATAAAGCGTGTGGAAAATGGACGAAAGTAAGGGCTCAGAATACAGTGCACGAACTCGCCCAACTACACTCGAAACCACAAGACATAATTATATAAACAGATGGCTCCGTTAACAGAAACACAAATAAAAGCGGTTGGGGTTTTGTTGCCTACAGAAACGGCGTGAAGTTGGTTGAGAAATCTTCAACATATTCTACTGTCACATCGAGCGTGAGGATGGAGATAGAGGGAGTTACACCAGCACTTAATTGGTTGATAACTGATACATCAACACACTTGGTAATACTCACAAACTCTTAAAGCATGCTGCTCAAGGTAGAAAAGTTCATGCTAAGAAAAGAATGGTGTGACTTATTGAACAACTCAGTTGTCCAGAGCATTACATGGATATACTGCCCTGGTCATATTGGGGAAAGAGGAAACGAGAGAGCCGACTTATTGGCAGGCAATGCGGCGATAGACGGCACATTGCTAAGAAGAGATAAAGCAGACTTAATCAAGGCAGTAATAAATTCATTTCAAGATCCAGATGATGTCAATGAGGTTGAGAACGTACAAATACAGAGAATGTTAGAAATGGGAGTATCTAGAGGTGAGGGAAGGAAAAGTACATTTTTTGGAAAGTCTCGAAGATCACACAATCAACATCTGATCGGGACTCTGAGTCTACATACACTGGGATGGCTGCTGGAGCGGAGGGCGGTGCACTTATGGGAATGTCCCGCGTGCTGTGAAGCCAGTTTCTAATCAAGAATCTTTCGCCCTCCTAGTCGAGGTGTCGTTTACTGACATCGTGCCCAAGTTCCAGTCTCACATCATGCGTTTGAGAGCAAGGCGTTCTCTAGCTGAGCGACCGTGTCCCAATAGCGCCTGAGCTCATCGGGTAATGTACCCTTTCTCTCTGCAAGTATATTTTCGCTATAGGGAAGCTTGACAGTAGAGTTGTGTCAGGGCTGCCATCGTTATCCCTTTTGTGCCTGAGCCCATCGGGTACGGAAAGCTTTCTCTTTGCGAGCATGTTTCCGGTATAGGAAGGCTCGGCATTAGAGCTAGGCCATGTCTTCTTGTTTTGCCGGGCGTTCATGATTGGGTCCCGGTATCTGCCCATAAGAAGCACAGGTAACTAGAAGCTCGTCTCGAGCTAACAGAGCTTGTAGTTCCGATTTCTTTGGAACGTTTTCACTTTCTATTTGCGGTTGGCGCTGCCCTCTGGCGCTGTTCTGCTTTTTCATTGTACTCAGTATAAAATTGATTCGACTCTTGCCATGTATCTACCTTGTCATGCCTATTTCCTTAGCCACCCCTCCAATGTTCGAACTGGACTGACTAACATCACGAGGATTCATCATGTTTGGAGAAGATAGGAGCTCCATTGGGGACTCGTAAAACTAAATATAGAAAGTATGATGAAACATATTTAGATTATGGGTTTTCTTGTGTGGATGTCAATGTTGAAGAGCATCCTCAGCGTGTTCTTTGTATGAATGTTTTTATCTGTTGGATCTCTGCTTCCGAGTGAACTTAAAAGGCACTTGGAAACTCATCACCCAAATATGGTTGGTAAACCAAGGAACTTTTTCGCAAGAAAATTAACAGCAGCAGACAAACAAAAGTCTGCATTTTCCAAACATTCTCAAGTCAACAGTAATGCACTTTTGGTATCGTATAAAGTGGACTATATAATTGTCCAGTGTAAGAAGCCTCATACAATTGCAGAAGAGTTGATTTTACCTCCTGCTGTCGATATGGCAAAAATTATGCTCGGAGTGGAATTCGGTAAGCAGCTTTTGAAAATACCACTGTCCAATAACGCTATCAGTAGGAGAATTTGTGTGATAGGTGTAGATATTACCGATCAACTTTTAAATGCTCTGAAAGGCAAATATTTTGCGATTCAGCTGGATGGGGCAACAGATGGCCACAAAGATACTCATTTAATCTGTCATGTTAGTTATAAGTTTGACAAAATGCAGTTGTTTGAAGAATTATTATTTTCTCAAGAGATTGAAGATTGAACTGAGAAATACTTGTTCGAGGTTGTGGACAAGTTTATGACAGAGAATAACATTGACTTGAAAAAAATGTGTTGGCGTATGTACAGATGGAGTACGATCAATGACAGGCTGTTACCATGGACTAAAATCACGCATTCAGTCGAAAGCACTTAATTTTGGACTCACTGTGAGTTTGTTATACACAGAGAGACTTTGGCAGCAGAAAAAATTTAGTAAAGATTTGGACGACACTTTAAAACTAGTGATGCGGGCAATAAATTGTATTAAAAGCAGACCCAACAAAGTTAGATTTTTTGACAAAATGTGTAAAGATATGGACGATGAACATCCATCTCTTTTTCTTTACAGCAGTGCACGGTGGTTATTTCTGGGCAATTCTTTGCTAGGAGTGTTTGAACTCAGAAATGAAATGTTTTCATTTTTGCTAGAAGAGAATCATGCTCTTGCTGGTATGTTCAGTGACGATGATTTTTGTGTGGCTAAATTGGCTTTTTTAACTGATCTTTTTGATAAGGTAAATATTCTGAACAGCTCCCTTCAAGGTAATAATGCAACGAACCATTTTTCAGCTCTTTGATAAAGTAGAGGAATTTTTTTTAAAACTTCAACTATGGAAGAACGATTTGGTAAAAGGTGATAATACGAATTTCCCTTCTTGGATCAGTTACTTAAACAGAATAAAGCATGGAATTTATTTAAATTTAAGATTTAGACTTGAAAATTATCCTGTCTCTAGTTTTGCTTCATATTAAGGATGCCGCCGCAAATAATCTGAACATTAAGAGCGCCATGGCTTTAAAAAGTTTGAGAACCCCTAAACTAAACCAAAATACACAGGATGAGTTCGTGCAAAATAAATGACGCTCTACAGATAAAAAAAAAACATCTTTTGAAAAGAGGAGAAATGCAACCAGGGGAGAGTAGCTAGAAAGTCACGGATGGACCAAAATTCAACCAGAGTAGCTATCACATGCGCGAACTGTCCAGGAACATTTGTGGTCAGAATAGGGCGTATTAACCATCTACAAATTCATAGCCAAGGACATAATGTGACAGGAAGGTCATTTACTGTCACAATAACTCTAAATGAATTTCAAAAGTGGATATAACAAATGATAACTATCACTCTGGGTGGACGAAAACAATAATCATCATCATCATCTAGTGCCGTGCCGAATGGCGTTGGCGATCATGTTTCTCCAAGTACATCGATCTCTCATATATGGTATGATCTCTGTTGGTGTCGCCAATCGAAGCCATTTAGTCAAACTGTACAATATCTTTTCTCTGGGTCTTCCACTTGATCGTTTCCCTTCTATCTATCCCGTTGTCTTTATATTCTCAATGCATCCTCTTCTCATTATGTGTCCAGTAAATGTTGACTGTCTTTTTCTTATATTATCAATTATACATCTTTTCACATTCATCCTTCTAAGACATTCTTCATTAGTAATCTTTGCTGTCCAAGGAATGCGTAACATTCTTCGAATAAACCACATTTCGTAGCCCCCATTGATTTTTGTGATGACTTATTTATTGTCCATGCTTCACTTCCATAAAGTACCACTGGTTCAATGTAGCATTTGAGGACACGTTTTCTAGTATCCATCGATATGGAATATCAGAAACATCATATTAGGATATATGAAATGTCAAAAAGAAGAGGAGAAGTGCAATGATCAACATATGATATACATGGTGATGGAAAGATCGCTCTATCTATCTATCTATCTATCTATCTATCTATCTATCTATCTATCTATCTATCTATCTATCTATCTATCTATCTATCTATCTATCTATCTATCTATCTATCTATCTATCTATCTATCTATCTATCTATCTATCTATCTATCTATCTATCTATCTATCTATCTATCTATCTATCTATCTATCTATCTATCTATCTATCTATCTATCTATCTATCTATCTATCTATCTATCTATCTATCTATCTATCTATCTATCTATCTATCTATCTATCTATCTATCTATCTATCTATCTATCTATCTATCTATCTATCTATCTATCTATCTATCTATCTATCTATCTATCTATCTATCTATCTATCTATCTATCTATCTATCTATCTATCTATCTATCTATCTATCTATCTATCTATCTATCTATCTATCTATCTATCTATCTATCTATCTATCTATCTATCTATCTATCTATCTATCTATCTATCTATCTATCTATCTATCTATCTATCTATCTATCTATCTATCTATCTATCTGTCTGCCTGCCTACCTACCTACCTACCTACTCAGCTACCTACCTACGTACCTACCTAACCACCCACCCACCCATCCATCCGTCCATCCATCCGTTTATCTGTCTGTCTATCTGTCTGTATGTCCGTCTATCTATCTGTCTATCTATTCACTAAACCCTTTATTGCCTTTCAGCATCAAGGGTAGAAGAGTTCTCTGGAGATGACCTTCGTGGTAATGAAAGATAACACACTCAGAAAATGTTCAATGTAAAAGGAAAGAGGCAGTTCTCGAAAGTTAGAAATAAAGATACGATCAATAAAGTGTCATGCCAAATGGCGTAGGTGATCATTCTTCTGCACAATTCTATATCTCTTTTGTTGATAACAATTTCAGTTGGTGACTTCTTTTTGTGCTACAGTGACAACCTATCCAGAAATTTCTCTCTACCATTTTACCCATAAAGTTCTTTTTATTAAAATAAATTGTTTTAAAAAAAAAAAGTAAAATACATTATACTTAAACATCTTTGGATGTCGTGGTTTTACCACGTTGGAAAAAAAAACGCGTCTTTATATTATCATTAATTCATTCAAGAGTGGAAGATAAATATCAATGCAAAGAAGGTTGAGAGAACATGAAGACACAAAAGCTGTTCCAAGAAATGTAGAGAATAAAAGGTGAAAGAAGAAACTGTGACACTATATGGTGAGGACACAGTTGATTAGATAGAGGGGGGAAACATTTTTTTTTAAGGTACACTTGCTACATTATTCTTACATCGAAGACGTGGTACTAATTAGTTCTGTGCAATTTAACTGAACTGTCGTTGACTTCCTTCCAGTCTCGCGCTCCTTTCAAGGCGTTACAATGACTTCACCAACAATAGCGGAGACTTACCAGAGTTCACCATTCATCAAGGCTTCTAGCAAGCAGTCAGATACTCCAGGTACCTGTTGATATTGGAATATTGCACTGCTACATGCAAGAAAAGCCCAGTTGTTAGTGAACTGGCTTTCTGTCCAGGTGAAAATCAGATGGCAAGACAATATTCCAGATACCAATGTTCTTGACAGATGTGGTATCCTTAGCATTGACACTATTTTGATGCAGATATAAACAATTTAAAAAAAAAATATTCAGGAATAATTTTATTCTACCCACATTTTTCCATGCGTATGTTTTTTTTATGTTAGCGACAAAACCTTTGCCGAAAATATATTTCAGAGCACGTAGCTTTGTAGCTGATATAATTAATCCTATAGATGTGCGAAATTGCACATCTATTATGATGATGATACTCTTCTTTAACACAGTATTCCACGATATACATCTGTAACACAGTATTAGAAAACAACAGAGAATTATATATCGCATTTGTAGACCAAGAAAAGGCATTCGACAGAGTAGACAGACAACAACTATGGAAAACACTATCATTATACGGAGTACCAGAACATTTAATCAACATATGCAAGGGCATTTATGCAAATACCCAATGTGCAGTAAGAACAAATGCAGGTGTGTCCAATAAGTTCCAAGTTCAATCAGGAGTTCGCCAGGGGTGTGTCCTATCCCCTCTACTTTTTATAACATATATCGACCACATCTGTAAACTAACAAGTACCAACGAAGAAGATAACATAAAAGACAAATTGAACGAACTACTCTTTGCAGACGACCAAGTACTAATAGCGACATCAGAAGAACAATTGCAAGAACATATGAACCAACTCCACACAACATGTTAAAAATTCAACATGAAGATTAATATTGAAAAGACTGAAATAATGGCAATAGCAAAGAAAGAAAGAAATATCACTATCTCCATCGATGATAAACACCTTAAACAAGTAAATGAGTCCAATTACTTAGGAAGCATTATATCGAGTGAAGGGAAAACAAGTAAAGAGATACAAAATAGATGCAACAAAACATACCAGATCCTAGGACAGATGACACGCATTTTCAAGAACAAAAATGTAAACATAGACACTAAAGTTGCATTATACAAGACTATTATTATTCCATCACTATGCTACCAGTGCCAAACCTGGACAATGACAGCACAAGACAAAAGAAAAATAGTGACAACAGAAATGACATGTCTACGAAGAATACTCGGAGTGTCATTAAGAGATAGAATTAGAAACGATAGCATCAGACAGATAACCAAAACAATACCAGTATTGGAACACATCAAAAGACAGCAGATCAAGTGGTTTTCACACGCTTCCAGACTACCGACATTTAGCATGTCACAAATAGCCATGACACATGGACATAACGGTTATAAAGCCAGAGGCAGACCATGTAAAAGATGGATCACAGAAATCAAAGAAGCCACAGGAACAAGCTTACAAACAGCGCACAGGAAGGCCATCTCCAGAGAACTCTTCCACCTCTGACGCTGCAAGGCAAACAAGGGACACAGCCTATAGATAGAGAGATAGATAGATAGATAGATTGATAGACACAGTATTCGAATTTAACTGGAAATATTTTAGTCACTAATGGCTCCTATGTCGATCCAGCCTAAAGAAATGGGTGTCACACTTCTGGGAAAGTAATGGTGGTAGGCTCGATGCTGACCACCTCATCCCTAGGTATGCTGTTTGTAACTGAAAAATACCGGCGTAACATCGTATTCCACGATGTCCCTATATAACACAGTATTCCATTATATCTCTCTGTAACAGTATTCCACAATGCTTCTCTATAACACAGTATTCCACAATGTCACTCTATATTACAGTATTCCGCATTGTCCCACTATAACATAGTATTCCACAATATCCCTCTATAACACAGTATTCCACAATGTCCCTGTATAACACAGTTGTCCACAATGTCCATGTATAACACAGTATTCCACAATGTCACTCTATATTACAGTATTCCGCATTGTCCCACTATAACATAGTATTCCACAATATCCATCTATAACACAGTATTCCACAATGTCCCTGTAAACACAATTATCCACAATGTCCATGTATAATACAGTATTCCACAGTGTCCATGTATAACACAGTATTCCACAATGGCCATGTATAACACAGTATTCCACAATGTTACCGTTTACACATTAAATCGGTATTAAATCTGAACACGATCTGTGCATGTATGTGTCATGTCCGTTCGTCAGTGGAAAAGCATTTGATGCCAACTGGGATAAAAAAAAATATGGATAAATGATGTCTGCAATGTGTCCGACAATGTCTATGCAATTTTTGGTATTTGTTTCCGTAACGTGAAAATGTATTGGATGAGTCTATGAAACGTTGAGTGGCTCTTGTCTTTCTGTTAGCACGTTTTTGTTATATAACGACATCTCCGCCAATTCAAGTCTACGACGTCAGCCAGCCATATCTCGTGCCAGAATCCGCCATGAAGTTGTGTAGTTTTTCAATTTAGTCTTCAAGCTTGTGTCATTTCTATGCGAGACTAAACAACATGAAATTCTCTGATACAGATTCAGCCTATTAAAACTTAACAACAGTCAAGTTCTACAAGTAAATTCAAGTAGGAAGCATGAGGATAAATGAAAATAATTCTTACAGCTGACGGGAATTGAATCAGGTCCATTCTAGCGGCACCTAATCACCATGAAACTCAAGTAAACCGGTTTTCCGTACTTGACCAACCACATCAATGAACATCGAACATCAACTACAAGGACACAAAGGCCTTCTTGTAAAGATAAATAACATAGAGACAGACAAATGTTCTATGTGTTTCTGAAGATAGTTAAATACTTGTACGGGATGTTCGTTGATGTTGTAATAGTCCTTGTATCAATTGGTCCGTTCTCAGTGACTTGAGTACACAGGTTGAATGTTTTGACAAGATCACATATTTATTGTGGATGTGGTTGGTCAAGTACGAAAAATCTTTTTACTTGAGGTATAAAGCATTTGTAAGTTGTCATCATCATCAGGTGCCATGTCGGCTGGCGCACACGGTCATGGCTCTCCACAGGTCTCTGTCCACAGTATTATGTATCAAAGTCGTTGTTGTTTCCTTGCCGTGCCAGGTTGTCAAACTGTCTAATATTTTATCAAGTTGTCGCCCTGTCTCTGTTGCCTTCAATTTTGCCTGTTGTGACTATGTTCTCTAAACCTGCCTGTCTCATGAAGCGGACAAATAAAGAAGATTGCCATTTTCTCATATTGTTGATTAAGGTCCGTCTCGCATTTGACTCTTTCAACACCTCTACATTAGTTTTTCTCGCAGTCCATGGTATTCTCAGCATTCTTCTGTAGAACCACATCTCTGTTGCCTCTAATTTCCCACTTTCCATTTTGTTTATTGTCCAAGATTCGCACTCATATGTTAGTATAGGGGTTATATAATACTGCAGAACTCTCTCACCACTAATGACAAGGTCATATTACACAGTATATTTTTAATTTTTCTGAATGTTGCCTTTGATTGTCCTATTATGCATCTTATTTCTGTTGAACTTCTTCCATCTGCTGTAATCATTGCACCTAGATATTTGTGAGTTGTAAGTACGAAATATTGTCAAATTTTACCCATATCCAGTTAGTGTATTGCAGTAATATTAAACAACATTTTTACATTTTTGCAGTGTCACTTTTGTCTACGGCAGGTAACTCGACACTGGTTCGGTGTCATAGTTCATAGGTCGCTTCGTTTACCTCAGCAAATGAACTTCTACTGGCAGGATTTGTGTGTACGAAGTTCACGCGGGAAAACAGTTCAGCGTTTCACCATTCATACCACACTGTGACACATTTCAGTGTATACGGGTCCAGCTGTTAACTAATGTTGCTTGCCTAAGGAGGAACAATAGAACGTTTTATGTTATCCTGTCCCTGGGCTAGACTAGTGGGATTTAAACACAGATGAGTTGTCTTGTGTTGTGTAACAAATGAGATAGGGCACAGTGTGATATCGTTAGCGACAGAGACATTTTGTTTCGTGATCAAGATCTGGATTAACTTTGAATCTGAAATATGGTGACACTGATTGGCAACCGAGGAGGTAATTCACGACGAAATTGTTCTCCATGTCGGCCTGTTTAAGGTAAACATATTTGTGTCTCGTTGTTATTGTTACTTTGTAAACAAATAGTATAGCGATATAGGTCGTACAGGAAGGTTGTTTGTAGGTATCATATCCTAGTCAGAATATTCGGCACAACCGTTTAAACTTACCCTACCATCGGAACAACACCAGCCTTTATTGCGTTATGGTTTTGATTCTTTCCGTGATTTTCGTTGGTCCCTATGTATATACTTTATGTCGCGACCAACGGAATTCACAAAAATAATCGATAAGATAACGTATGAAGAATTGATATGATTGTATGATGTGATTCTGTTTGATATGATTGTATGATGTGATTCTGTTTGATATGATTGTATGATGTGATTCTGTTTGATATGATTGTATGATGTGATTCTGTTTTATATGATTGTATGATGTGATTCTGTTTGATATGATTGTTTGATGTGATTCTGTTTGATATGATTGTTTGATATGATTGTATGAAGTGATTCTGTTTTATATGATTGTATGATGTGATTCTGTTTGAAATGATTGTATGATGTGATTGTGCTTGATAAGATTATTTGATATGATTGTATGATGTGATTCTGTTTGAAATGATTGTTTGATCTGATTCTGTTTGATATGATTGTATGATGTGATTCTGTTTGATATGATTTTATGATGTGATTCTGTTTGATATGATTGTATGATGTGATTCTGTTTGATATGATTGTATGATGTGATTCTGTTTAATATGATTGTATGATGTGATTCTGTTTTATATGATTGTATGATGTGATTCTGTTTGATATGATTGTATGATGTGATTCTATTTTATATGATTGTATGATGTGATTCTGTTTTATGAGTGTATGATGTGATTCTGTTTTATATGATTGTATGATGTGATTCTGTTTGATATGATTGTATGATGTGATTCTATTTTATATGATTGTATGATGTGATTCTGTTTTATATGGGTGTATGATGTGATTCTGTTTGATATGATTGTATGATGTGATTCTGTTTAAAATGATTGTTTGATCTGATTTTGTATGATGGGATTCTGTTTGATATGATTGTATGATGTGATTCTGTTTAATATGATTGTATGATGTGATTCTGTTTTATATGATTGTATGATGTGATTCTGTTTTATATGATTGTATGATGTGATTCTATTTTATATGATTGTATGATGTGATTCTGTTTTATATGGGTGTATGATGTGATTCTGTTTTATATGATTGTATGATGTGATTCTGTTTTATGAGTGTATGATGTGATTCTGTTTTATATGATTGTATGATGTGATTCTGTTTTATATGATTGTATGATGTCATTCTGTTTGATATGATTGTATGATGTGATTCTGTTTATATGATTGTATGATGTGATTCTGTTTTATATGATTGTATGATGTGTTTCTGTTTTATATGATTGTATGATGTGATTCTGTTTGATATGATTTTATGATGTGATTCTGTTTTATATGATCTGCTGGATCAGCAACCGTCAGTATCGCCTTCCCAGCAATATGATGTTGGGTCAAAGGGCATGAGCTAATGGACCGCTGTATCAGCAATCCTTAGTGTCGTAGGGGTGTCACATTGAGACATAACCCGTCCGTGTCTTAGTCGTGTCACATTGAGACATAACCAGTCCGTGTCTTAGAGGTGTCACATTGAGACATAACCCGTTCGTGTCTTAGAGGTGTCACATTGAGACATAACCCGTCCGTGTCTTAGACGTGTCACATTGAGACATAACCCGTCCGTGTCTTAGAGGTGTCACATTGAGACATAACCCGTCCGTGTCTTAGAGGTGTCACATTGAGACATAACCCGTCCGTGTCTTAGAGGTGTCACATTGAGACATAACCCGTCCGTGTCTTAGTGGTGTCACATTGAGACATAACCCGTCCGTGTCTTAGTGGTGTCACATTGAGAAATAACCCGTCCGTGTCTTAGTGGTGTCACATTGAGAAATAACCCGTCCGTGTCTTAGAGGTGTCACATTGATAATTAACCCGTCCGTGTCTTAGTGGTGTCACATTGAGAAATAACCCGTCCGTGTCTTAGTGGTGTCACATTGAGAAATAACCCGTCCGTGTCTTAGTGGTGTCACATTGAGAAATAACCCGTCCGTGTCTTAGTGGTGTCACATTGAGACATAACCCGTCCGTGTCTTAGTGGTGTCACATTGAGACATAACCCGTCCGTGTCTTAGTGGTGTCACATTGAGAAATAACCCGTCCGTGTCTTAGTGGTGTCACATTGAGAAATAACCCGTCCATGTCTTAGTGGTGTCACATTGAGAAATTTGATTCAAAAGGAAACCCCATCTATATCATGATGAATACCTGTAGATTGTTTGATATTGTCTATCCATATATTTTTCTTACCACCTCACCGTCTTCCACATTCCACCGTACCTTGAAGTTCATCTTTTGTCATGGATGAATGTCTCATCACTTGCCCGTACCACCGGAGTGTAGAAAGTTTCACGATTGCTAAAAGGGGCCCAGAGACGACATGCACACCAGAGTGTACAGGCCGGCGCTCCATAGCTGGTCGAGCATCAAGGCCAGAGAACCACAGCTGGGCAAGACCCTCAATGCACTTCCACGCAGTAGGCCTGGAAACAGGATTGCAGCAACCCTGATGTAGTCTGGCCAAGTACTAGGGATCGTAGATACGGGAATGCATCCCGGCCCCAAAAAATGCTGACTGAAGACGGATGTGTCAGGTCGAAAGGCGCAGATAACTCAGTGTGCTGTAAAACATGACACAACGCAGATCACCCTCATACGTCCTTCTCAGGACGGTCAGCGAAGTGCCTTCAGAGGGTCCGCCGCCAGGCGTACGAAGAAGAAGAAGATTGCTAAAAGTCGATCTTCTATCTATCTATTCGCTAAATCCTTTTTGGCCTTTCAGCATCAGAGGTAGAGGTGTTTTCTGGAGACTGCCCTTGCCTGTGCTGAGAATATTGTAGAATTATCGCCTCTTTTATTTCGGTAGTCTATCGTTTTCGTTGGTGGATCTCTAGGTCTGCCGTCACTGTATCTGTATAGCATAGATTGCCGTGTCTGCTTTTTTGTCTGATGGAAGTCTGCTGATGTGTACAAACCATTATATCTTTTGTCTCGTAATATATTCCAAGATTGGGGTGGTGCCGGTTCTTTGTCTAATGTCCTAATTCCTCACCTATCATATAAATAGTTGAGCCATTAATACATTAATTCTATCATTCACAAACACATTAGTCTTATGTTCTCGGCAACATATACCCATCACACACCTATAACATTTATTTTCAAACGCCTAGATTTTTCTCTCAAAGTCCGCAGTTTAAGTCTCACAGCCATATAAAAAATATTGTCAAAACCAAGATTTATATCTCGGTAAGTTAATCTTAACATGAGTGATGAGCTTGGCTTTTCCAAGTCGTGGTTAATTTGGTTATAGCAACCATAACCATTGTCAGTCCTTTCAGCATCAACTAATCAAACCTCTAAATATTAAGTTTTATATTGGTTGGGACTAAATCAGTACTACTTTTCACCAAATTTTACTCTTATCTGCATTGATCTCCATACTTAGTTTCTTTGCTAGATATTTTCAGTTTTGTTGTTAACTTGTAGTTCTGGCTCTGTTGTTGCCATCAGATGTCATCATCGAAACGGTGATTATTTATTTGACGACCTCCGCTCGATGTTGTTGACTGGAATTTCTATAACACTTCTCTCAAGATTGCTTCTGTGTAAATGTTAAACAGTGTTGGTGAAAGTAAGTATCATTGTAGAACGGCAACAGTAGACCTGAAAAAATTCACCATTTCGTTGTCAATGAAAACACTTGTTATATCTTTATATAATGCCACTATGGTGGAGATGATGTTAATGTCAAAATACAAGTCTCTCCTAGTATTCCACAGACCTGTATGCCAGGCACGGTCAAAAACTGAAATGAAATCAATAAAGTTATGGAATAGATCGCGTTAGTGGTGTAATTACTTTTCACTTATTAGACGTAGATTGAAAATATGTTCTTCTGTATTTCTATTCTTTATGAATCCTGCTTGTCCCTCTGCCACGATTTCTTCACCTTTATGATTCTACTTCTTTTGTTTTCTTGAAACATGTCTATATCTGAATTATTTACCTTTATGGTTTAATCTATTAATTACCGCAGAACAACTACCTTAACATAACTTTCTTGGATGTGAAATGAAACTGATTGTTCTATAGTTTTTGCACGACTTCAAATATATATGCATATTTAAAATTGTGTTAGTAGTGTATGCGTCCATGTTCAATGCCATTTATTCGTAGAGCAAATCATTCGACATATTATTGTCATCAGATTCATCAATTCTTCTCGTTTTCTCTTTTATTTCTGTATAATCCACTAACTTCGGGTATTTTTTGAAGTTATCACGTAGACGAGACACTTCAAATATAAACCCATTCCAAATGTATAGAAGAGACAAACATGAGATATAAACACATTCCAAATGTATAGAAGAGGCAAACCTTCAGATATAAACACATTCCAAATGTATAGAAGAGGCAAACTTTCAGATATAAACACATTCCAAATGTATAGAAGAGGCAAACCTTCAGATATAAACACATTCCAAATGTATAGAAGAGACAAACCTCAGATATAAACACATTCCAAATGTATAGAAGAGGCAAACCTCAGATATAAACACATTCCAAACGTATAGAAGAGGCAAACCTCAGATATAAACACATTCCAAATGTATTTAAAATAATATTTTTAAAATGTGTAGCATATCCTATTTAGGACGTAGCCATCAACCCAGTATTTTTGGCTGTAGTGATTTTCGAGGCACTATAAATAAGTACAGTACTTTGCCATTGCTTTTTGAACGGTCAGTAAGCACAGTTCCCTGTGCCGGGGATCGATCTCTGTACCCTGGCCGTCACAGACGTGATCTATACCACTCTGCCACAGAGCTGGGCTTCCAAATGTATTTGCAGAGACGACACAAAACTTCAGATATAAGTAAATTCCAGTCGAACAAAATTACTACCTGTCATGTATAATACAAACAAAGAAAAAGTAAACTGTTTATAGAAAGAGACTGTACTCCTGTTATTGCATAACATCATTAGCAAGCATCCAGGAGTGACAGAAAAAAAGCCCAGAAGAAAACGTGTTGACACAAGTTGTGAGGCAAATATGTGTACATAACGCAATGTAATCTTGGTTAAACTCGTTTCTTTTCATATTCATTCCAGTTTTTATTTTCGTTCCAGTTTTTATATTCGTTCAAGTTTTTATATTCGTTTCAGTTTTTGTTTTGGACTGGTACCCGAAAAATATAAAACATATGTGTTCTCAAGCCCTCAGATAAGGGATGGGTTTGGGGTTCAAAACCCTCCCTTAGCAAATCAGATCGTGAATTTTAGAACGAGGAATTTAGATAAAAGGCGGTAGATGCAACATAGCATACTGGATCTTGAGGCAGATGTTTCCTATTTTCAAAAAAAATCCAAATTTGCGAGTATAAAGAAAACTTGATACAGCAGAAATGATTTGTCTACAATCCTCAGAGTGACAATAAGAGACAGAATCAGAAATGAAAACATCAGAAGACTAACACACACTATACCAATCCTGGATTACGTCAGAAGAACACAAATTAAGTGGTTTTCGCATGCTTCCAGACTACCATCAGATATTGCTCCCCAAAAAGCATTACTATATAGACACATGGATACACAACCAGGAACAGACCTTACAAGCGATGGAGTACGAAAATAAAATCGTCAACAAAAACAAGCACATATATGAAGCACACACACAAAAAAACCATCTACATAGAACTCTTTTATCCCTTACGCTGCAAGACATAAAGAGGTGTAAAGCGAAAAGAAAGAAAGAACAACCCTCCCCCGTAGCGATTTTTCACAAAAAGGTAATAAATTTCGTAATCAATAACGACAATCAGTAAAAGGTAACTGAGTGAAGCGTAACAACAATTGTACCTACGTAAAACACAGGTTTATACGTTTCCACATATATTTCCGTTTTTAATGTACTTCCTGACCTTCCGGCATCTCATTTCCATATTTCCGTTGGATACGTTTGTTTGTTGTGATAATTTTCCATTCGCCGTCTTTTTGATGTTTTGTGTGTATCTGGATAAAGGCCTTTTGGTTGAAACGTTGAATATGATTTGTGTATTGTAAGTTGTATGTTTGCTTGTGTGCACATCATTACCCACTAGTTTTAGTTATAGTATGTCGTGTCTGAGTGAAGCGATTATATAAACCTGTGTTTTACGTAATCAAAAGCGGGGGTTTGAAAACGAACTAATGACCTTTTCTTTAATAGGTTAAACCCACTTCTCATTGAAAACGTATCTGCATTCAGTGTGTTTCCTTTACGTGTTCTGTCTGATCTGGAAAGTCTTATTTTTGACTTCCACCTAATATCTGTCTCTTGAAATCTGTGTCTAAAATTTGATTCAAATAATGTTTGTCTACAAACCTGTGTGAACGTTTAATGACAATATTTACAATGAAACTTCCAGTAACCGTGGGAAAACTTTCAAACTCTACCGGCATTGTTGTAGGGAAAACCTGTGGGACACACCCTCAAGTGAGGATGAAAATCTTATAAATCCTATCCACAGGTGCCGTGGGAAGCTGGTAGATTGTTCTTTGTGTTGTAGTGTGTCTGTAAAACAGCTGTTTCAGATATATGTCGAATGCCATTGATTACATTGTTTTTTATGTCTCAATGTTCCAAACATTGCCCAAAGATATATGTCCAACTTCTACTTTCGAATATTTCTACATATTACCAGCATCTTCTTCTTCTGTGTTCGTTCTCAAACTCCTGCAGATTAGCAGGATGTAGTCCGGAGAACGGAATGCGCTGTGTCATGGTTTACAACATTGCTGCGAAATCTGCGCCTTTCGTCCTGACACATCCGGTTTCAGTATGGCTTTGGGTCACTGACCTTATATGGGATGGGACAGCCAACTCCATCCCATAACCTCCTTAGTCGCCTTTTACGACATGCGTGGTAGGTAAACAGTGTTGCTATTCTTTGCTCTCCTTTCGGGCCCCGGCAACACACGTGTACATTACCAGGATATAGTTCGGATAGAGGAATGCTACTCGCGACCCGGATGTAGTTCAGATTGCGGAGTGATACATATTACCATGATATAGTCCAGATAGCGGAATGCTACATATTACCAGAATGTAGTTCGGATAGCGGAACGATACATATTACCAGGATATAGTCCAGATAGCGAAACGTGCCGCTGCTTACAGCTTATCTTTCATATACATATATTTTGACCCGCCCGTGTGCTGCCGGGACCCGAAAGGGAGCAATGAATAGCAACACTGTTTACCTTCCATGCATGTCGTAAAAGGCGACTAAGGAGGTTATGGGATGGAGTTGGCTGTCCCATCCCATATAGGGTAAGTGACCCAAAGCCATGCTGAAGTCGGATGTGTCATGCCGAAAGGCGCAGCTATCCCAGCAATGATGTAAACCAAGACACAACTCATTCCGTTCTCCGGACTACATCATGCTAATCTGCAGGAGTTTGAGAACGAACGAAGAAGAGGAATGTATTTTAACCCAACATTTTTGTGGTGGCGAGATACAGAGCGCATCTGTTACGACCAAGGTACCGGGTTCGAATTCCGCCCGTCCTTGAGCTGCTAAGACCCGGATGGAGAGCAAAGAACAGCAGCACTTTATTTCTCATGCATGTCGTAAGAGACGACTAGGGAAGTTATAGGGCGGAGTTGACTGTCATATCCAATATCAAAATAATTCAAAGCCATGCTCAAGTCGAACGTGTCAGATCAAAAGGCGTAGAGATCGCAGAGAAACTAAACCATGGCGTAACTCATTCCGTACTCCTGATTGCATCCTGCTAATCTGCAGGAGTTTGAGAATGAACGCAAAAGAAGAAAAATCCCGCCTGATGTAGTTGTGCATCCGGACCGTTCAAAAAGCAATGACAAACTATTGAACGTATTTATATTGCCTAGAGAATCACTACAGCCCCAATAAATGCTATGTGGATGACTGCGTCCTGAATAAGATATGCTAAAAAATTTTCTTTCGGTATGATGGAGTAGCCAGACGCTTCCAGACTACCGACATATAGCATGCCACAGATGGCCATGACACATAGACATGACGGTTATAAAGCCAGAGGCAGACCATGTAAAAAGATGGATCACAGAAATCAAAGAAGCCACGGGAACAAGCTTACAAACAGCGCACAAGAAGGCCATCTCCAGAGAACTCTTCCACCCCTGACGCTGCAAGACAAACAAGGGACACAGCGTATAGATAGATAGATAGATAGGAGTAGCCAGACGCGCGCTTGAATTTTCTTTCGGTAGGATGGAGTAGCCAGACGCGCGCTTGAATTTTCTTTCGGTAGGATGGAGCAGCCAGACGCGCGCTTGCATTTTCTTTCGGCAGGATGGAGCAGCCAGACGAGCGCTCACATTTCCGCAGTTATGTTGTTCACCTGGGTCTGTTGTTCTGTTATTCATTTCTTGGGTTTGGGTTTTATATGGGTCTACTGCTCGGATATTCTTTCTTAGTTCTGGATTTCACATGGGTCTACTGCTGGGATATTCGTGTCTTGGTTTTGAGTTTCATATGGTTTACTGCTGGGATGCGCATTCGGCTGCGTCTGTGGGTCTCACCAATGTCGCACTAGACATACCACCCATGCAACATAAAACCATAATCGATGAAATGCCGTTATATTGAGGTTATATTCTTATAGAAGCTTCATGGCATGTCATCTATACAATTATACTTCTCGTAATAGATTTATTATGTTATTGCAGTGTGTTTTATGCGTTGTTATTTTTGTATATGTATGCGCCCTCTGTGGTTGGGAGGGAGCCAGAGATGTACTGTGCAGCACCGGAGAGGAGAAAATTCGCAGCACTGTTTTTTTCCTATGGCTGAGGCCCATCATAGAGGCACAGTGACTCAGGACGTGACCATCCTTTTGACTTCAACATTCGTTTGAATGCCTGAAGCAATAGAGAAGCTCGACATAACTAGTAGTCAATTGGTGGCGGGGAATGGGCACAGTGAACCCTATCTAGGCTGCAGTGGCTTGTAGAAATGCATATGTTGAAACCTAACTTCCTGGTGATGCGATAGTTAATCTTTGGCTCTGGTCCGGGGTGGGCCGAAAATTCACAGATTTCCCAGTAATATAATGCCACTTTAATGGCATTGGGTCATGAGTGCATGGACCGCTGGATCAGCAACCAACCAAGCAACCGCTGGGATATTCTTGTGTCGAGTCCATGTTTGTTGAAAGTTATCATTATGTTTTCTATCTGTTTTGTGATTTTTGTCTGCGACGATACTATGCGCAGTGCAATATACTCTACGCAAGCTGTGCGCTGACTACCTCGATACTCTGGGCAACATGCGCGCTGTCTACGACAATACTCTTATTAAGCTCCGCACACAGTCTCTCAGGTGTGTTACAAGCTGCGCACACAATCTCTCAGGTGTGTTACAAGCTGCGCACACAATCTCTCAGGTGTGTTACAAGCTGCGCACACAATCTCTCAGGTGTGTTACAAGCTGCGCACACAATCTCTCAGGTGTGTTACAAGCTGCGCACACAATCTCTCAGGTGTGTTACAAGCTGCGCACACAATCTCTCAGGTGAGTTACAAGCTGCGTACACAATCTCTCATGTGTGTTACAAGATGCGCACACAATCACTCAGGTGTGTTACAAGCTGCGCACACAATCGCTCAAGTGTGTAAAAAACTGCGCACACAATCTCTCAGGTGTGTTACAAACGCGCACACAATCTCTCATCCAGGTGTGTTGCAGGTTGCGCACACAATCTCTCATCCAGGTGTGTTGCAGGTTGCGCACACAATCTCTCATCCAGGTGTGTTGCAGGTTGCGCGCACAATCTCTCATCCAGGTGTGTTGCAGGTTGCGCACACAATCTCTCAGTCAGGTGTATTGCAGGTTGCGCACACAATCTCTCATCCAGGTGTGTTGCAAGAATAAAAGCATATATTTACTCGCACAATGTATCACGTTGGGTACAGTAAAGTCAATACACATGTACACATGATCGATTATGTGTTATACATATGTAAAGTCGAAGCACCTGTACACATTATCGATGATGTGTGATGTTCTTCTTCTTCTGCGTTCGTTCTCAAACTCCCGCAGATTGGCAGGATGTAGTCATGAGAACGAAATGCGTTGTGTCATGGTTTACAGTACTGCTGCGATATCTGCGCCTTTTGGCCTGACACATCCGACTTAAGCGTGGCTTTTGGTCACTGACCCTATATGGGATGGGACAGCCAACTCCATCCCATAACCTCCTTAGTCGCCTTTTTTACGACATGCGTGGAAGGTAATTAGTGTTGCTATTCTTTGCTCCCGTTTCGGTGCCCCAGCGACACACGGGCGATGTGTGAAGTCACACAAACCTGTACAGATTATCGATAATTAATGATATAAAGTCGAATCACCTGTACATATCGATTATGTATGCTTTAAAGTTGGCACACCTACACATTATCGATTTTGTATACTTTAATGTCGACAAGCATTTATTAATTATCGCTGGATTGTGCTTGTAAAGTCGACACACCTGTATACCATATAAATTACCAAGGATTTATGCTGTAAATTCGATAGACCTGTACCACAAGTGTTATATTCATGGTTATATTCACTTCCAATAATAAACAAAACCCCCACCACTCAATTTTCTCAAGTCCAGATTATTTTTCATTTCCCGCGATAAATACACCGGATTCCAATTACGTTAACGGAGCCTCAACGTTCGTGTACACACATCTTTATTAACCGTCGCTTGTCCTGTGATAAAGAGTTCAGTCGTCTGACAACACTTCGAAGTGGCAAGCAAGACCGTATGCACGAGAAAAGAGCCTTCATAAGACGCTTCACTAAATAAACGTAACGGTTACCTAAACGTGAGATTGAATAAGTTTCGGGGGCACATTTCATCCGCCGCTTGCTAATCCAGTTCGCATTATGGCTGATCACAAACATAATAACAACGCGCAGAAGCGTCAGACATTACGGTCAATGACAACAGACTAACATGGAAAGTACGGACAGAACATGATACCGTCAGAATGTTTGGTAAACAAGACGGCAAAAGCACTGTGTGATATTAAATGTCAGGTAAATAATATCTTGTAGCGCTGGATATCAGAACAACTTTAGGCTTTGTTGTTACACCCCTTGTTGTTACACCTCTTGTTATTACATCTCTTGTTGTTACACCTCTTGTTATTACATCTCTTGTTGTTACACCTCTTGTGTTACACGTTTTTTTTACATCTCATGTCAGTCTTGTTACACCTCTTGTCAGTCTTTTTACACCTTTTGTTGTTACACATCTTGTTGCTACACATCTTGTTTTTACATCTCATGTTGTTACACGTCTTGTTAAACTTCTTTTTATTATACATCTTGTTGTTACACATCTTGTTATTACACATCTATTTGTGACATATTTTGTTGCTACACATCTTTTTATAGCTCTGTTTCTTACACATATTGTTATTACACCCCTATTTGTTACACATAATGTTGTTACACCTCTATTTGTAACACATTGTTTTTACACATCTATTTGTTACACATCAGGTAGTTCCCCTCTATTTATTACACATCTTGTTGTAACACCTCTATTTGTTACACATCTTGTTGTTACACCTCTATTTGTTACACATCTTTTTGTTACACATCTTGTCAAGGTCTTTGTAAGATTCTGGACAAGCTCCTCTTCCGTCCTTGTAAAATATGTACTAGGATGTTATCCATACCGAGAGCTTTTCCATGTGGCATTTGTCCGATGGCAGTCTTTACTTTTTTATTTGTTTGAATGTGTGTCAAGCATTTCTCTTGATATTATCTGGCATGCAATCTATTACTTCTTGGCTGTATTTGCTTATTTAAAGTTGCTTAGAAATGTTGTGCCCATCAGTTTAGTATCTTGTAAGCAAAGCTGGCGATCCTGCGAAACTTGGGTCGCATTGTAGACCCTCCTGTCCACGAAATTTTGGATGTCCTCGACATTTATTTTACAACCCCCTATTTTGCATCTCCCTTATATTCCGTTGACATGTGCTGCGGGCTCTGATGTATATTCCGTTGGCATGTACTGCGGACTCTGATGCTTATTTCTTTCTATCACGATGAATGCATTAAAGATTTCCGAAGGCACTGCTTTATTTTCTACGCTATAAGAATTTTCACTCTAAGAATGCTGTGGGTCAGTGCTTCTGATTGGTTCTTGGGCGCAGAACGAATTAATCGATTGTTAAGTGTCCAATAATATATTTTTTAAATTTCGTTTTAAAATGTTCTTTAAATATTTTTATCAATTGTTTTTAAATGTTTTAAATAATATTGTTTTTACCTGTCATCAGCTGTTTAAAAATCACCTGTTGTCGCGGAGTAATATGAGGGTGTGTTTTGACCAACTTCATTCTTAGAGTGAACAGAGTATATAACAGAGTAGTCGACACGAAAATATTTATAGTGATTTATGAAATCTCGTAAAAAGGAAAAATAGTCTCACTTTTGAATGATGAACACTGATGCTTCCACAGGACTATACACTGACGAGGGATCGGTTCATCCGTCATTAGAAATATTTATAATATTTCAAGGAATATAATGACTCAAATAGCCATATGAAAGAATGTTTCTTACGCTTAGTCGTGACTGGTTCACTAATGAAACGATGGCCGCTACAATCTAGAAGGCCTGTGCACAGAAAATGTAAACTTGAACTGGAAGACCCATTTTGATTATTTCCGTACATTTCGTTGGTCAGCCGTAGCTATTTTTGACATGCAATTCGAAGTATATAAATAATGACCAACGAAAACATGTCATTATTAAAATACGTAACGAGTGAAGTCCTAATTAATTCAGTACAGAGGTCTTATTCTACAGTAGAAGGTTACGGTGAAAATCGCATCACATGACATGACCTTCTATTACGAGGCCAGGTCAAAATACCCCAACTGTATAAGAATATTTCTCCTGTCTGCAGCCGAGACCTAATTATTTTACCGTGGTTACGTAAAAAATCAGATGCCTGGGAGGTCAAACCGTACTCCTCCAGAAAATATACAGGGAATACCTGTCATAGATCAAAGTTCTGAACAAAGACATCCAATCTGGTTACAGTTGGTGGGTCTACGGTTAAGTGACATGTAAAACCATAAATATGATAATGAAGTTTTTTTAATCACTAAAGACAAATAATAACACACAAGTCGACGTTTCGACCAAAAGGCCTTTATCAAGACCAAATTAAAAACAAAATTAAAATATACAACAGAAAACGGACAGTAAGGATTATGGACGTTCACGTTGACATGTGCAATGTTGATTGACCGGAACAGGTGATATGACACCAGACAAAGAATATACAAAAAAATGACTACATATATGCGACACGAAATGAACAGAATCTATGGAGACAACTAGAATCATACATGAGACAGGGTTGAAAAGAGCTATATTGATAAATGTAGCGGTTCTCAAGCGTAAGACGGGTCCGATCGTCAGAGAAGCACGACTTAATGGTCGTAACCTGAATATCCTGGGCACCTCGATAACCCGTGCCATTGAAGTGGACGTCTACAGGATAACCCGAACGGTTTTTTAATGTTATACAGATGTTGACAGAATCTGTCTGCGAGCCTCCTTCCAGTTTCAGCTATATATGTCATGGTGCTATGCTTTCTGGCAATGATGGCATAGATGACGTTGCGGGACACACAAATGAAGATCTCCTCAGTGGTGAATGTGGCTTTAGGGAATTTGAAAGAACCAGTCCGGGTGACATAGTCACAGGTGTAGCATTTGCTGCTAAAGGTGCTTAAATGATTAGGAACGTCAGGCTGGAGGTGACTCCGGACCAGTAGATCACTGAGGTTCTTGTCACGTCAATTTTTTTTTCTTTTTCTGGGATCAGTTTCCTATGCTCAAAAGTTTATACAGGAAGTTGGGCCTCCTCCATGAATTTAGTCGTCAGCAGGAGGTCCTCTTGGTTGCCCCACAGCTTCACCTTTAGATCTGTCTCTTGGGGCCATATTTTGGTTCTCACGTCATCAAAGAGTTGGCATATCTGCAAAATATGTTCTGGAGTCTGGGGACGCTTTTGACATGGACATTGGTCAGTTTGGACAGCCTTAATTTTGTGGAGATGTGTTTGTAGTCTTCAGTGTCCTGTGCGAAGTCTAAAAATTGTGGTTGTGAACGGAGGCTCAAAGGAGCTAACATAGTCTTCTTGTGTGACTGCATGTCAGTACTCCAAACCATCCAAAAGGAACCTAAAGATCTCCTAACAAAAACAACTGTAGAACTTCTAAATCAACTGTCTGCCAAAAATAAATTTGTGCTGCAGTGGATCCCTGCACACTGTGGAATAGCAGGAAATGAAGGAGCTGACAGACTGGCAAAAGCAGATGCAAAAAAGGAACAATTCCAGCACAGAATATCACTGACTGAAGCAAAAACCTTCATCAAAGGAAAATACAAACATACATGGAGTCAGAAAACAGTCAGTAACTTTCCACAGGACCCTATTCTAAAGCTAAACATGTCACGTCTATAAGCAACAAGAGGAGGGGGGGTGGCACAGAACACGTTCCGCGTCTCAGGATCAGACTGTAGAAGTGGAAGGTGACGATGCAGGACATGACAAACGGCAGCGTTATGGGAGTGGAAAGTGAGAACAAGCTTAACCCTGTCAGAAGAAGAAGGCTTCGACTGTTCAAGACCATCTCCTGACGGGAGAGAATGAACACTCGAAGAAGGACAGACCTGAGGATTCGCTCGAAGAATAGGCGACTGCAGAAGAAATGTGTCATCTCGTAGGCTTTCTCGAGGAAGTCTTCCTCACAACTACACACGCCTCGGAAACGAAGTTGGGAGAATAGAAGGGAATCCCGATAGGCAGAGGGATTTTAGAGGTGTACAGAATACAGTTATGGGCATCAGTCAGTTTGTAGTGTACGGATGTGCTGAGAGCATATAGGGTCAGTGACCTAAATCCATGCTTAATCGGATTTGTCAGGTTGAAAGGCGCAAATATCGCAGCATTGCTGTAAACCATGACACAAAGTATTCCGTTCTCCGATCCTGCTAATCTGCAGGAGTTTGAGAATGAACGCAGACGAAGAAGAAAGGAAAGGATAGATGAATGCAGTGTGTTGAAAAAGAAATGCCAGCATGAGCTAATATAAGAAAGTAATGGATCAGAATTTAGTTTCCGCATGAAAGATTTCCCCGTCGCTTTACAATTGTGGTTTTTCTTCACTCGTAAGTTCAAGACTTGCCATGTACATGTATACAACACATCTCTTACTTCAAATGTGCCATGTATATATATATAAATTCTTGACATTAACGGGAATTGAACCAGTCCGTTCAATGGCACCAAATCGCATAGCCACTATTGCACACGCGTTCTTCCGTACTTGACTAACCACATTTCCAAGAAAGATGCGATTTTGTCAAGACATACAAACCGTGCACTCAGAGTCACCCGAACGGACCAATCGAGACAAAAACTATTACAACAACAACAAATATTCCATACAGGTATTGAAATATCCTCAGTAACAACAAAAATACAACATTTAATATCCGTATTATTTATACAATGGCCGATAGGTCATCCTGTAAACATGAATTTACAAGAACTATCCTCAAATAATTTTACACATAACTAAACTTCAAGTGTACCATGTATACACATATCTAAACTTCAAGTGTACCATATATACACATATCTAAACTTCAAGTGCACCATATATACAGATATCTAAACTTCAAGTGTACCATATATACAGATATCTAAACTTCAAGTGTACCATATATACAGATATCTAAACTTCAAGTGTACCATGCACATTTATACAGATATTTTGTAATATATCCTATCTTCATATAACTTATCAATCAATTCATCTCTGTCACGTGCCTTGTCTTCATGCAACTGTATCATTTCATCCCTGTAACATCTCTTATCTTCATATAACTATCAATTCATCTTTGTAACATCACCTGTGGACTGTGTAACATCACCTGTGGACTGTGTAACATCACCTGTGGACTGTGTAACATCACCTGTGGACTGTGTAACATCACCTGTGGACTGTGTAACATCACCTGTGGACTGTGTAACATCACCTGTGGACTGTGTAACATCACCTGTGGACTGTGTAACATCACCTGTGGACTGTGGTTTATCCTTCTCGATGAAGGGTATGACTCGATAAATCTTAGTTTCTAGCCTCTGCTTGCTGGAGTGAGCTTCATCCATGATCCCAGCCTCTGTTGTCTGGACTACGCTTCATCCATGAACCCAGCTTATGTTGGCTGAACTGAGCTTCACCCATGATCCCAGCCTCTGCTGGCTGGACTACGCTTCATCCACGACCTCAGCCTCTGTTGGCTGGACTACACTTCATCCATGAACCCAGCCTCTGTTGGCTGGACTACACTTCATTCACGACCCCAGCCTCTGTTGGCTGGACTACACTTTATCCATGACTCCAGCCTCTGTTGGCTGGACTACACTTCATCCACGACCCCAGCCTCTGTTGGCTGGACTACACTTCATCCATGACCGCAGCCTCTGTTGGATGGACTACACTTCATCCATGACCCCAGCCTCTGTTGGCTGGACTACACTTCATCCATGACCCCAGCCTCTGTTGGCTGGACTACACTTCATCCATGACCCCAGCCTCTGTTGGCTGTGCTACACTTCATCCATGACCCCAGCCTCTGTTGGTCGGACTACACTTCATCCATGACCCCAGCCTCTGTTGGTTGGACTACACTTCATCCATGACCGCAGCCTCTGTTGGATGGACTACACTTTATCCATGACTCCAGCCTCTGTTGGCTGGACTACACTTCATCCACGACCCCAGCCTCTGTTGGCTGGACTACACTTCATCTATGATCCCAGCCTCTGTTGGATGGACTACACTTCATCCATGACCCCAGCCTCTGTTGGCTGGACTACACTTTATCCATGACCCCAGCCTCTGTTGGCTGAACTACACTTCATCCATGACCCCAGCCTCTGTTGGCTGGGCTACACTTCATCCATGACCCCAGCCTCTGTTGGTTGGACTACACTTCATCCATGAACCCAGCCTCTGTTGTCTGGACTACACTTCATCCATGACCCCAGCCTCTGTTGGCTGGGCTACACTTTATCCATGACTCCAGCCTCTGTTGGCTGGACTACACTTCATCCACGACCCCAGCCTCTGTTGGCTGGACTACACTTCATCTATGACCCCAGCCTCTGTTGGTTGGACTACACTTCATCCATGAACCCATCCTCTGTTGTCTGGACTACACTTCATCCGTGACCCCAACCTCTGTTGGCTGGGCTACACTACATCCATGACCCCAGCCTCTGTTGGTTGGACTACTCTTCATCCATCATCCCAGCCTCTGTTGGTTGGACTACACTTCATCCATGAACATATGCAGTATAGGACATAACAAAGAAAGTAAACAAAACTTCATTTGTTACGTTTTTAATTATTGTCTTGTTATCCGTTGGTCACTATTAATATTCTTTTAGTCGCACGCCAACAATAGCCAATGTCGACCAATGAAACCACAGAAATAATCAGAATATCGGAAAACCAACTTCTAGGCCATCAGCGCACATGTCTCTAGTATAGTTACCTGCTGACGGTCTGTCCTCATCTCTACTTCAAAGAGTTGGCTTCGATTAGGATACAGAAATGTGAATGTGATTAATTGATCTTATCAAAATAATTCACTCTTTGATAATCATGGCTAGCAGATGGCAGTTGAATGGTGGTGTGGCTTGAGATTATGCAAACTGAGTCATCATCATCATCATCATCAGGTAGTAGATCCTGAACAGGATGTAGCAGTCATCACAGCCTTCCGAAACTTCTATCGATCTTGAGCCAGTCTTTCTGCTTCTGTTACTGTCATGTTCTGGTGGTCTTTGATGTATTGCGTCCATCTTCTTGGTCTGCATCTTGTTCGTCACCGAGGCATCATCTCCTCCATTATGATCTTCACTAGATTGTCATGCCGTTTAATATGGCCAAAACATTGCAGTTTTCTGGAAAGAACCATGCTGTTTAGCCAGTTTTCTTGTACATTAATTTTTCTCAGGATGACTATATTGGTGATCTTGTTGGTCCATAGTATTCTGAGGATTTTTCTATAACATTTTGTTTCATAAATTGCTATTTATTTTTCACTTTGTTAGTGATTGTCCAGGGTTCACACCCATAGCAAACTGAGTGATAACAGTATATAACTGGATAATAACAGACAACAATGAAATCTTGCATATCATAACATAAAATAATTCAAGGGGCTTTGTTATAATTTTTGCTAACAACAATATTTGTTTACCGATGCAAAAACAATTGACGAAAAGACAAGGAGAGTAGTGAATAAAGCCAGGTTGGCCTTCGCCAACATAAACATTTGGAAATATTCCCATGCAATGCACAAACACAGACATACCAAACACAGCTGTACTATATCTGTGTATGAGGCTGAATGTTTGGCAGAGTGGCGGATTGCTCACTAATGTGTGAAAAGTATAGTTAACCTATATCACTCATTAATGACGTGGGGGTGTGATTTGTTAGCGATCTCACATTTTAGTGGTTCTGCTATATGAGGGCTGTAGCCATTTCCTCTCTCTCTCGCTCTCTCTCACACGCACACACACACACTCACACACATAGTCTTCACTTCCCGCAATAACACGGTTCCCAATTGGGTCTACTCAGGAGCCGTTACGATCTCAAATACATTTCCGCCTCAACTGGGGAATGAACACAGGACCACTCACATGCGAAGCCTGTACGGACCCACAATAGTGTATGGAGAGTGTCAGACTATTAGAAAATATATATAACAGATACAAATGAAACCTAAACGTTTCCAATATCAGAAAGTAGGGTAACAAATTTTCTGGTCTAGTGAACGACACAATAAGATCCCGCCCCCCAACCGAACTTGAATTCACGTAAATCGGCGATTAAATACAAACCGCTGCCATTAATATTGTATAGTATGTTATCTCTTCTTGGTTTCCGGAAACAGTTTGCACATTTATTGTTGCTATGACCAGATTCACATCTTCACGCTCTATTTCCTTCACAAGAGATCACTGAATAAACTGTCTTTTAATCTTGAGACCAGGATCATGGTAACACCCGGTGATATTGTTCTTAGATTTGATTACTTGTTTGGGCTGTAGTCACCATGAATAAGATGTCATACTGGACATGAATGAGTAAACGATGAGATCAAGCCTTTTATTGTTTCTTTGAGACAATATCTCGTGTGTTTCTATGTGTTTATATGTATGTAACAATTTGTCTATTCAATTCTATTAAAAAAAAATTTCCGTTATTGCTCCCAGTGTGATACGAAATGGTCGTCTAAGTTGTCAACATGAGGAGAAATATGTGGGATAATTTTTCGAATGTGATCTTGTATACTTGAATGTCACAGGCCAGATTTAACATATGTTATATGTGTGCTAACACACTAAAGTAGCAATAGTTTGTCATCAACTAAAGTAGCAATAGTTTATGTCAGCAATCATTAAATTATTTATTTCATCAATCAACTAAAGTAGTAATAATTTATGTCATTTATCACTATTAAAGAAGCAATAATTTATGTCATCAATCAACAAAAATTGCAATAATTTATGTCATCAATCAACAAATGTAGCAATAATTTATGTAATTAAGCACTATTAAAGTAGCAATAATTTATGTCATCTATTAACTAAAGTAGCAGTAGTTTATGTTATCTATCAAAAAAGTAAGAATAGGTTATGTTATCTATCAACTAAAGTAGCAATAGTTTGTCACTAAAGTAGCAAATATATAAAATATCAACTAAAGTAGCAAATATATAAAATATCAACTAAAGTAGCAAATTTTAAAAATTCAGTTATTAGTTGTAGATGATCGTTTTTTGTTTTGAGTTCAAGTGTTTTGGTGAAAGATAGATCGTTGGGCTTCTGCCCAACCATTTACTAGCTTTATTTAACTATACATCCTAAAATAAAAATGTATAACGTTGGTAAAACTGGAATAAAAATATATACTATGTGCAACAGTGGAATAAAAATATATACAATTGGCAACACTGGAATGGAAATATATCCCATTGGCAACACTGGGATGGAAATACATACCATGAGATTATCTAGAGTGAACTGATTGCATTGTCTTTATAGAAGACTACAAGAGATATGCGGATATACGGACACAGTAGAGATAGATCGATATATTCTGTGAAATGAACTGTATAGAGTTATCACTACAGGAAACGACTCCATGAAGTTAGTTTTAATGTGAACTACACTCTATACACGATGTCTCTAATCCTGTATTAATGTTAACTACACTCTATACACGATGTCTCTAATCCTGTATAAATGTGAAATACACTCTATACGCGAGGTCTATAATCCTGTATTAATGTGAACTATACTCTACACGATGTCTATAATCCTGTATTAATGTGAACTACACTCTCCCTTCCGGTTTGAGCATGGCGCAGGGTGGACGTTATTGGCTTGGTCTTTATTTGAGGATGATTTGATTTCGTACTGTTTCTTGTAAAATTGCTAACAATTGGATTGTGTAGAAAATCATTGTATCATCATCATCATTAAATACACATAAAACGAAAATCATGAACTTCACTAACCTGACAGAATCAATTCAACTAGATGATAATATACTAGACATAGATGATATATACTAGACAGCGTTTCAAATTTTGTATATTTGGGGAGCAAGGTAACAGCAGACGGGGATACCAACTCAGAAATCAAGACGAATCGCTCTCGCCTCCAACGCCTTTAACAAACTTTCAACCATCTGGAGATGAAAGATCGCAAGTAATCACATTAAACTGCGACTTTTCAATGCAAGTGTGATTCCATTATGGACATACGGATGTGAAAGTTGGAAATCTACCGCAATTTTAGATAAGAAGTTAGTTACCTTCGAGAATAGATGCCTTAGAAAAATCACAAATTCTAATTGGAAAGACTTCAAATCAAACGACATACTAAGAGAGGAGACAAAACAAGAATACGTAACGAACATCATCAGAAAACGCCGCTGGACATACATCGGCAACAAACTTAAGAAGAAGGAAGACAGAATTCCACGACAAGTCTTCATGTGGACACCAGACGGGAAAAAAAACAGGTAAGACCAAAAACAACGCTCAGAATCAATTTATGAATCAATTAAAATCAACAGGCATAAATGCACAAGATCTGCAATCCTTGGCAACTGAACGACAGGCATTAGAACTATGACATCCGTCTTATGTGCCAAACTTGGCAAAAGAGGAACAGACTGACTGACATCATCATAATCATTTTATCCTTTAGCGCTGAAGTTAGCGCATAGGGCAGAGGTCAGATCTCTTCACTTCTATCTGTTCACACCTATTCTGTGCAGTTCTTGAATAGTATGAATATTGTTTGTTTTAATTTCTCTTAGTATTGTTCTTCTGAAGGTTTTCTTTAGTCAACCCTTGGCTCGTCTGCCTGTTGGTATCCATGCAAGAGATTGGTTGTATATTCTGTTGATGTCTGAGCGTGGGACAAGTCCAATGTAGGACATACCATGTATATATCAATATTCCTGGAGGGGAGTCGAAGTTTAGACGTCACTGTTGCCGTCATGATGCGAACAAGGAAGCGACCACCGGTATAGGTGGTAGCTTTGCAAATGGGCAGGGCGGGGAACTCATTTGTCCCGTCATAAAGTATTGTTAAAGGTATTGGATATAAACGTATATCCCCATATTGATGTGGAAAATAATAACGGTGATTAATTTCTGGGGTCTTTGTTACCTCTAATAGTTTATGGTAGTGTGTCCTGATATAACCTAATTGGACATTGAAATAAATACAGAAAGTTAAAGGCAGCAGACTCAAGAGAGGAAGGTCGTGGATGGGACGTGCTGAGGATGTAATACAAAGCGTGTGCAGATTACAGGATGTGGCAGCAGGTGCGGAATGGATAGGTCTACCCACAGATTTCGAAACTTGTTTGAGAGTAGTAATATCACTTAGCAGGGAATGCAGAGAATGGTGTCACACAGCTGTGGAGAAAGAAGTGCAGGCTTTAATCAGTGAGAATACCAAAGAGGGGGATGTGATTATATACACTGATGGATCTGTAATTAGGCATGTTCGCAGTGCTTGGGCCTTTACAGCTCAGTGCGCAGGTAAAACGATCAAGGAGGAAAGTGGTGCCTTTGCGCTCACTACGAGTAGTATGACCATGGAGACTATGGCGGTGACCAAGGCATTTGAGTGGCTACGCACACAGAAAGTAATGCAGGTCTGCATCTTGAGTGACTCTATGAGTATGATTAAGAAGGTACAAGTGGGTCTTCTTCGCGAACAGTGGATTGAGGCCTTGAGAAATGCGAGCTTGAAAGCGGTTACATTTATTTTCGTGCCGGGACATGTGGGCGTTCGAGGCAATGAAAGAGCGGATCAACTGGCATCGTGTGCGATTGTGGCAAAGGGCGATGGGGAAATGGATCGCGCTGACGTTTTGAACTCCTTAAGAGATATAACACGCGAGAGTGAGACTAATGTGGATGATGATTCCTTTTCAATGGCTAGGATTAAAGATCAGGGATTGAGATGCGGTGTTGCTAGAGGTGAACATTTTGGAGGGCGCAGAAGAATGATGGTCAACCAGCATAGGACCGGTACTGTCAGCAGAAGTGTGATGGCGGATACACTCACGGAGAGATCGGAGCAACTATGGATGTGTCCAGTTTGCAGTGATGATGATCCGACGACTAACTAACTAACTAATTGGACATTGTTGTCCGCTGGTTGAAGGAAGCACGCCTCTCCAAAAGAGAGGCAAACTCATTAACTACCCGGATGTGGGAAAACACCGGGAACATACCACATTATTCTCCCAAGAAGAAAGTCATTGCCATACATAAGTAGACCTATATGTATGTACTGTTAATATAGCAACATGGAACGTCAGATCGATTGTTAGCACAGAGTGGTAAATTAGACAAAGTCAAACAAGAAATGAAAAGAATTAAAGTAAGTAGTATCTTAGGAATGAGTGAAATGAGATGAACTGGGTCAGGATCAGATACATTTAAAATCATATACTCAGGTGGACAAAAACACGAGAAATGTGTAGGCACAGAAACAGGAAAAACGGTGAAGGGTTTCACAGTAATATCAGATCTGGTAATATTAGTGAAACAAACTGGAAAACCATTGGATATTAACATTGTACAAGTTTATGCACTCACATCAAGCAGTTCAGAGGAGGACATCGAAAATGTCTATGGAAAACTAGAAATTGCAATGTAGCAGTGTAAAAAACAGTGTAAAAACAGTGTAAAAAACTGTAAAAACAGTGTAAATACAGTGTAAAAAACAGTATAAAAACTGTAAAAAACTGTAAAAATTATTTGTAGTTACATTTTACGACTGTGTAAACCAATATGTTTTATGATTGTGTGCACCATCATTACCTAGTGTACATCTGTATGAACCATCATTACCTAGTGTATACATGTGTGCACCATAATTACCTAGTGTACATCTGTGTCAACCATCATTACCTAGTGTAAACATGTGTGCACCATAATTACCTAGTGTACATCTGTGTACACCATTATACCTAGTCTACGTCTGTGTGCATCATCATTACCTAGTGTACATCTGTGTGCACCATAATTACCTAGTGTACATCTGTGTGAACCATCATTACCTAGTGTGCATCTGTGTGCAGAATCATTAACTATTGTGATTCTGTGGGAAGATCAGTTATGTGCCCTGTATGCTGTTCCCTCATGTACCTCGTCCCCTCTACACATACACGCAGCTTGCTAGTTATGTCCAGTGTCACATAGACAAGTTTAGACTATCACTATCTTGACCTGGACGTGACAGAACAAAGACAACAATGTGGACTGAGAGGCATACGCTACTTGTCTTAGTGTCTTCTCTATGGCAACTTAATACGTTTTAATGTCTTCTCTGTGGAAACTCAATACATAGTGTCTTCTCTATGGCAACTCAACACGTCTTAGTGTTTTCTCTATGGAAACTCAACACGTCTTAGTGTCTTCTCTATGACAACTCAACACATGTCTTAGTGTTTTCTCTATGACAACTCAACACATGTCTTAGTGTTTTCTCTATGACAACTCAACACATGTCTTAGTGTTTTCTCTATGACAACTCCACACATGTCTTAGTGTTTTCTCTATGGAAACTCAACACGTCTTAGTGTTTTCTCTATGACAACTCAACACATGTCGTAGTGTCTTTTCTATGGAAACTCAACACGTCTTAGTGTCTTCTCTATGGAAACTCCACACATGTCTTAGTGTTTTCTCTATGACAACTCAACACATGTCTTAGTGTTTTCTCTATGGAAACTCCACACATGTCTTAGTGTCTTCTCTATGGAAACTCCACACATGTCTTAGTGTTTTCTCTATGACAACTCAACACATGTCTTAGTGTTTTCTCTATGACAACTCAACACGTCTTAGTGTTTTCTCTATGACAACTCAACACGTCTTAGTGTCTTCTCTATGGCAACTCAACACGTCTTAGTGTTTTCTCTATGGAAACTCAACACGTCTTAGTGTCTTCTCTATGACAACTCAACACATGTCTTAGTGTTTTCTCTATGACAACTCAACACATGTCTTAGTGTTTTCTCTATGACAACTCCACACATGTCTTAGTGTTTTCTCTATGGAAACTCAACACGTCTTAGTGTTTTCTCTATGACAACTCAACACATGTCGTAGTGTCTTTTCTATGGAAACTCAACACGTCTTAGTGTCTTCTCTATGGAAACTCCACACATGTCTTAGTGTTTTCTCTATGACAACTCAACACATGTCTTAGTGTTTTCTCTATGGAAACTCCACACATGTCTTAGTGTCTTCTCTATGGAAACTCCACACATGTCTTAGTGTTTTCTCTATGACAACTCAACACATGTCTTAGTGTTTTCTCTATGACAACTCAACACGTCTTAGTGTTTTCTCTATGACAACTCAACACGTCTTAGTGTTTTCTCTATGACAACTCAACACGTCTTAGTGTTTTCTCTATGACAACTCAACACGTCTTAGTGTTTTCTCTATGACAACTCAACACGTCTTAGTGTTTTCTCTATGGAAACTCCACACATGTCTTAATGTCTTCTCTATGGAAACTCCACACATGTCTTAGTGTTTTCTCTATGACAACTCAACACATGTCTTAGTGTCTTCTCTATGGCATCTCAACACATGTCTTAGTGTCTTCTCTATGGCATCTCAACACATGTCTTAGTGTCTTCTCTATGGCATCTCAACACATGTCTTAGTGTCTTCTCTATGGCAACTCAACACGTCTTAGTGGCTTCTCTATGGAAACTCAACACTTAATGTCTTCTCTCTGGCAACTCAACATGTCTTAAATTAGCTGAGACACACTCTATACAAACACACAGAACAGAATAGATCTTTTGTTATTTTCTTGCATTGATCTAAAGTTAATCTGAGAAACATAATTATTACATTACAAACACATTTCTGCAATATAACACACAATTCTCATGACTAATACAACCAGATCGTCTGCCAACAATCCAGGCTATGTCCTGCACTTCATGGACGGTTATAGTGTCAATCAAGATACAAGTTTATCGTATCATGTTATCATGTGATCTTGACGATATTTTCCAGTTGTTATGTGGGGTTTAAAGCTATTTTAAATTCTCTAGTTTTAGAAATCTCCAGTTTTGTCATTTGTCTTTTTTCCAGAGAAGTCATCATCATCATGTGTTATAGACCGTTCTGAACTTCCTAGTATGTATCGCTGTGCTCTTTCTACCTTCTTCTTTCAGGTTCTCTCTCTCTCTTTCTCTCTCTTTCTATCTGTTTATATGTTCATCTTTCTCTGCATTTTCTGCACTTCTCTCCTTCCATTTACTTATTCTCTTCTCTGTCTTTTCTCTTCTCTTTCACGCTCCACACACGCCGTCATAAATGCCTGTCTGTTGATTGTCATGGCGTCCTCTACCAATATAGCTTTCTGCGGCTATTTTCTGATGTATTTATACAAGTAAATTCAAGTAGAAAGCAAGGGAATAAATTAAAAATTCTTGAGGCTAACTGGGATTGAACTAGTCCGTTCTAACGGCACCGAATCGCCTTGCAACTTGAGTAAACTTGTTTTTTTCCTAGTAGATTAACCGCATCTTCAAAAAAAGATGCGATTTTGTCAAGACATTCACACTGTGTACTCAAGTCACTGAGAACAGACCAATCGAGACAAAGACTATTACAACAACAACGAACATCTCGTACAGGTATTGAAGTATCCTCAGTAACAACATACAAATAACATCCGTATTAGTACTACAAGGGCTAATAGGTCTTCTTGTAAGCAGAAATAACATATAGACAGTACAATTTTGTTCAAATAATTGCTTACACAAGTAAATTCAAGTAGGAAGCAAAAGGATACATTAAAAATTCTTGAGGGCAACGGGAATTTGACCAGTGACGTACAGCGAGTACACAGAATGTCTTTACAAAATAACGTTTTTTTTTAGAGATGCGGTTAGTCAAGTACGGAAAAAACCGTTTACTGGAGTTGCGAGGAGATTCTGTGCTGTAGAACAGACTGGCGTAATTCCCGTTATCCTCAGGAATTGTAATGTATTTACTGATGTCTATTATGTTCTGATGAATTTACTGATGTCTATGTTCCGATGTATTTACTAATGTATATTATTTTCTGATTTATTTACTGATGTATATTATGTTCTGATGTATTTACTGATGTATATTATGTTCTGATGTATTTACTGATGTCTATGTTCTGATGTATTTACTAATGTCTACTATGTTCTGATGTATTTACTGATGTCTACTGATCTGACACACCGACTCAAGGAATGCACTAGCTATCTTAAGCGTTTTAAAGCCTGTATATGACGCTATCTCCCAAGCACTACTGCAGGAATCCATAGCTATTGACCAGTCAAGCTTAGCATGTTAGAACTCTGCAACAAGGACCCACAGCTATTGACCGGTCAATCCTAGCATCTCCAGACCACTGCAACTAGAACCCATAGCTATTGACCGGTCAATCATAGCATGCCCAGACCACTACATCTAGAACCAATTACTATTGACCGGTTAATCCTAGCATGTTCAAATTGCTGCTGCTAGAACCCATAGATAGTAAAGTAACCCATATCATTTATTAACTCAAATGCGAAGCCAGTGCGATAACCACTGCGCCAACGCGGCTCCCCAACCCATACATATTGACCGGTCAATCCTAGCATTGACCGGTCACTACAGCATATACCAATATATATTGACGGGTCAAGCCTAGCAAGTCCAGATAACTGCAGCATGGGCCCATATCTATTGAACGTTCAAGTATAGCCTAGCTGCATGTATTTAAACTGTGAATATCACATTACATGCGATTCAAAAGAGACAAAACGTATGGAGATGATGGTCAGTTATCTGACATCTCAATATCTTCATTAATGTTCAACTGCAACTCCCCCCCCCCCGCACCCTTCTTGGGCATGTCAGTCATCTACGGAAACACAAGCGCTAAACCTAATACCGCGAGAAGTGACCCTCGGCAATATAAGACCTAATGGCCCAATCCTAATTAATGGCTGATTTTACGGTTTCCATGTTTTTATTGGTAGCTATGATTATACTTTCTGCAACATCCAATGAAAATAAGGGAATAATCAAAGAGTCGTTTAAAAATGCTAGATTTCCTATTAGCCGGCAGGTCTTATACGTTAAATAATTTCGCATGATCCCACGGGTCGCTAAATCAGCTACCAAGCAATCAACTAATGGACTGTGTTACACGTCATAACCATCTTCGCTTGTATAGCAGGTAAATCACCTTCATAGCATCCATCACCATCTTCATTATCATCCATATCCAACACATTATATCGTTATTCCTTACACCAAATCGATATATCGTTTCATGTACCCTGATCGTCTTGAATCATTCATGTCTATCCGGATCAGTCGTGTTTCTTACAATGTCATCAGGGAAAGTCACTGTCCGACCCAATCCTGATAGAATATCATCAGTGAATGTCAATTATCTATCCAATCCTGTTAGAATGTCATCATTGAAAGTCAATGTTTGACCCAATCCTGTTAGAATATCATCATTTAAAGTCAATGTTTGACCCAATCCTGTTAGAATATCATCATTTAAAGTCAATGTTTGACCCAATCCTGTTAGAATATCATCATTTAAAGTCAATGTTTGACCCAATCCTGTTAGAATATCATCATTTAAAGTCAATGTTTGACCCAATCCTGTTAGAATATCATCATTTAAAGTCAATGTTTGACCCAATCCTGATAGAATATCATCAGTGAATGTCAATTATCGACCCAATCCTGTTAGAATGTCATCACTGAAAGTCAATGTTTGACCCAATCCTGTTAGAATGTCATCATTGAAAGTCAATGTTTGACCCAATCCTGTTAGAATATCATCATTGAAAGTCAATTATCGATCCAATCCTGTTAGAATGTCATCATTGAAAGTCAATTATCGATCCAATCCTGTTAGAATGTCATCATTGAAAGTCAATGTTTGACCCAATCCTGTTAGAATGCCATTAGTGTAAGCCAGTATTCGACCTAATTCTTTTGCTTAGAATGCTATTCCTTGTGTGTATCTAAATGTCCATTTTTTGTATCTTTATGCCCATGCTTTGTATCTGTATGTCCATGCTTTGCCACACAAAGAGTATCTTATAACCCACATATCTACCAATGTCAACCTGTGTACATGAGTCATATACTGTGACCAAAACAGATAAAGGTCAGTTCAAGAACTCGGTAATTATATATTTCAGGTCGGTGGTGACACGGTTTCCAAATATAATATATAATCAGATCTAATTTCACCTTGTCCAGGTAAGAGTGAAACAGTTTAGTCAGCATGTGTCCTGACCATCGATAATATAAGACATGTTGGCTTATTTGGAAACATCCTTTTAACTTGACACATTTTGCATTTTCCGTGACTTTCATCGGCTGTCGTCACAAAGTATACTCAGTGACCAATGAAATCACAGGAAAAGTGAAATAGGTTATTTTCGAAGGATGAATCCAATGAGCCAAGAGATCTTATATCTGTGATGGAAGGGAATGAATTAATACTGAAAGCATAAGAAAGGAAACTTCAGATGATTGACATCTCGAGATAATGACCTATGGACAATGAATAGTAAAGAGATGTTAGACAAGACATGTTCAGCTCTCAGAACACTTGAATTCCAAAGGCCAGTGTTAGACTGAATAATATACTACAATCTAGGAAAAGAATTATCATGGCGAGTGTTACACTACAATCTAGGAAAATAATTATCAGGGCGAGTGTTACACTACAATCTAGGAAAAGAATTATCACGGCCAGTGTTACACTACAATCTAGGAAAATGATTATCACGGCGAGTGTTACACTACAATCTAGGTAAATAATTATCACGGCGAGTGTTACACTACAATCTAGGAAAATAATTATCACGGCGAGTGTTACACTACAATCTAGGTAAATAATTATCACGGCGAGTGTTACACTACAAATTAGGAAAATAATTATCAAGGCGAATGTTACACTACAATCTAGGAAAATTATCACGGCGAGTGTTACACTACAATCTAGGAAAATATCACGGAGAGTGTTACACTACAATTTAGGAAAATAATTCTCACGGCGAGTGTTACACTACAATCTAGGAAAATAATTATCACGGCGAGTGTTACACTACAATCTAGGAAAATAATTATTAAGACGAGTGTTACACTACAATCTAGGAAAATAATTATCACGGCGAGTGTTATACTACAATCTCGGAAAATAATTATCACGTCGAGTGTTACACTACAATCTAGGAAAATAATTTTCACGGCGATTGTTACACTACAATCTAGGAAAATAATTATCACGGCGAGTGTTACACTACAATTTAGGAAAATAATTATCAAGGCGAGTGTTACTCTACAATCTAGGAAAAATAATTATCACAGCGAGTGTTACACTACAATCTAGGAAAAATAATTATCACGGCGAGTGTTACACTACAATCTAGGAAAATAATTATCACGGCGAGTGTTACACTACAATCTAGGAAAATAATTATCACGGCGAGTGTTACACTACAATCTAGGAAAATAATTATCAAGGCGAGTGTTACACTACAATCTAGGAAAATAATTATCACGGCGAATGTTACACTACAATCTAGGAAAATAATTATCACGGCGAGTGTTGCACTACAATCTAGGAAAATAATTATCACGGCGAGTGTTACACTACAATCTAGGAAAATAATTATCACGGCGAGTGTTACACTACAATCTAGGAAAATAATTATCAAGGATGGTGTTAGACTACAATACAGAATTTGTAAAACTTTAATTACTGCTTCTTTTCCTGTTAAGGAGTGCAGAGATGTTTTTTACTGTGGAAATTGAGGCCGCTTTGTCATAGCTGCCGCCGTGAGGTGTAAAGGAAGAATTTTTATTGCACCTCCTAAAGACATATCACAAAAGACCCAATCGTGGATTTAACCCGGGACCTCGGGGTTTTGAGGCCGGCGTTCTATCCATACGACCACGGGCTCCAACAATATAGACTACAATCTGAGACAAAATTATCAAGGTCAGTGTTAGACTGCAATATTGACTACAATCGGAGAAATAATTATTACAGTCGGTGTTTGACTTCATGCGTAGTTCATGGCCGTGAGGTTAGATCACCTGTCTCAGATGGAAAGGTCCAATATTTGATCCCGGTTAGTAGTGTTGTTTTTTGTGGGATAGTCGTTACATATGTATATTGTAAGTACAAATAACACAGCGTGATGAACCCAAAAACCTCTAGATACACACACACACCCTAACCCTACAGATATATGTATGTGTATAGTTGTTCGTGGATGAAATCAACATTGATGTCGGGATCCGTATAATTGCCTACAGATCTGAGAATATGACGCCTTCCTTATGTTAGACTCCCTATAATTGCCTACATATCGAAAAATATGACGCTTTCCTTATGTTAGACTCCCTATAATTGCCTACATATCGGAAAATATGACGCTTTCCTTATGTTAGACTCCCTATAATTGCCTACATATCGGAAAATATGACACTTTCCTTATGTTAGACTCCTTATAATTGCCTACATATCGAAAAATATGACACTTTCCTTATGTTATACTTTCTATAATTGCCTACAGATACGCAAATATGACACTTTCCTTATGTTAGACTCCCTATAATTGCTTACAGATCTCAGATGCTAATGTCTTCTTTATGTTGAGCTCCCTATAATTGATTACAGAACTGATAATCTGAGGCCTCCCTTATGTTGATCTCCCTATAATAGCTTACATGTCTGAAGAAGCTCACATCTCCCATGTTTTAGGCTCCACCGAGTTATTGTTGTCTGTCTGAACATACATTAAAACGCTACCAGCAATCTTCATCTAATATTTATTTTTGTTGAGTAGTTCCTTATTACTTATCACATTTTGTAAATGTCGATGTTAAAATTCTCATTTATTTGTTAACGCAGGTAAATGAAAAGACAAGATCTCAAATAACAGTAAATAATCTACAAATCTCCTACGTCACTATATGTAATCTTCAACAGTTTCATGTCATAAGAACCGAGAACAGATCACACAATCAGTATTAAATCTCCCACCGATGTTTCGATACTGAATATTAAGTATCCTGCTTTGTTACTTGTATGGGCGGTTGAGAGATACCCATGTGATCAAGGTATCAGCGTTATGTATCTAGTTTGTGGGACAAGATTTGATTTGAATAACGTAAAGCCACAATGACAATATTTGATTTGAACAGCTTAAGCTACCTGGACAAGATTTGGTTTTAATTAAATCAATTCATCAGTACAAAATTTGCTATTGACGATAATCGAATCATCAGTACTTATTTCTTTACAAAAATCAAGTCATCATCACCAAGTGTGATGTTAAATAAGTGAAGCCATCACAAGAAATTTCATTTGATAAAGCCAAGTTATCGCGACAAAAGTTGCTGACAAATGAAGATACTTGACAGCCAATACTTCCCTATAGGATTATGTTCAAGAACACATTAACACTATAGCAGTCAAAACTGACAGATGAGGGAGGAAGATAGGTATGTATTTTATCTAAGACATCATTTATTATTGTTTCCAAATTATTTTCTTGTGCGCTTTCTATATCCATAACATCCACTTTCATAACATCCACTTTCATAATGTGATAGTATCTGGTTGCGGAACCCTTCACAGGTAGGGGGTTTCACAGTAAGAAGTGAGACCCCATAATATATACTTTGATAATATATACTTTCATATTATCTACCTCAAAATTATCTACTTCCATATGAGATGCTTCCATAATATCTACTTCCACATTATATATATATTATTCTATAATATCTACTTCCATATGTACTTCCGTAATTACTACTTTCATAATATCTAATTCCTATATCCACTTCTATAATCTCAAATTTTTATTAAGTGATATTTATATATAAGAGATAAAGTAAATTGTGCTGCATCAAGTTTCGAACAAATTGCGTTATTTCCGTCTGACTGTTTTTAGGAATAGACATTTAGACTACAAAATGACAAATAACGGCGTCACATTAAAGGTTGGTTATTACCAAAATTAACCGGGATCTTCCATGCAATATTTACCAATTCCTCCTACTGAATAGTCGTGCGTGCTGATATCAGATATCGTCACTCATCTTGGCTGATACGACTGATTATTGGTGGCTTTGCACGCAGTCTGTGTTGGAAGCCAATGAAAGCGTGCGCATTTTTGAATAAACAAAGCTAAGTGACGCTGCGTGGGATCAGCAGATAGGTTATTTTGAAGAAGGGCTTAATGCACACAAATTCATACATTTTTAAGCTATGGGCCTACTCATAAATAATAGTTAATGTACGGCACATCCGGTCAACGATTCTTGACAACCAACTCTCACTAGGAAATAATAGTTAGTCCTTGCTAATATACGTGGTATAGACCACCGGCATTAAAAGATCACTTGTCTAATTGGAAAACTGCCTTCCAAAATAACTCAATCGCCCTTTTCCCGTAATTTGTATTGGTCACTATTATTATAGTTTGTCGCAACAGCCAATGAAAATCACTGGACAAATCAAATTAATCATTTTATAATAATGTTTTCCGTTTAACGTATGTGTCTTCTATTGCTGTCGGGCACGATCTATACTTTAGATCTGATTGGCAATTCCATATTGTGAAAAAACCTATCGATATAACTTGATCTGTGTGGACGCTACACGTCAAGATGGGACAGCACCATACCATTGATATACTTAACCCACATTTCTCAGAGGTGGTTTCGAGATAGGAGACAAAAATGAGTCCAATTTACTTGGATATTATTCTAAGCCGCAGCCTCTAATGAGAAGATGATGGTCGACACATGCCAGCATGTACTGAACACTTTGTCATATAAGAGCCTGGTTCGTGTTAGGAAAATGTTCAATAGTAGAACTGAACATATACGTACTGACAGTCAAATCTATCAAGAGACATGTATCTGTAGCCAGTGTACTTATATACTGCCAAATGTTAAAGAAAATGGTTTACAGCTTGACTGCTATATCTGCGTCTTTCTACATGACACATCTGATTTAAGCATGGCTTCTGTATCACTTTACTCTTTATGGCAGTGTTCGCGCAATCTACGGACCCGGCCCACCTGCCCAAATTTCACGGCCCGATAGTCCAGAAACAAAAATCTCGACTGTTCTTTCACACTGCCCCTTAAAAAAATTATTCAAGTACTTATATGGAGCCCCCCCCCCCTTATATCTCTCCCTCGAACCATAAAGGGTTGCCGACTTCTGGATCTATGGGGCTTGAGACCGACAACTCTATCCCCCCAAAAACCACCATACTAATTGCTGCTTATGATGTTTATGACACGTAACAGTGTCGCTTTTCTTTGCTTCCAGAGATGTACTGTGCAGTAATGGGGAGAGTGGAACTGACTAAGCTGTTTTCCAATAGCTGAGACCTATCATATGGCAACAGTGACTTAGGACGTGACAATCCTTGTGTCTTGAACATTTAGTTGCGTGCCTGAAGTCATAGAGAAATTGAACAAAACCAGAAGGCAATTGGTGGTGGGGAATGAGCGCGGTAAACCCTATCTTGGCTGCACTGACTCGGAACAATGCATAGATAGAAGCACACCTTCCTGGTGGTGTGATAGTTTTTATCTGACATTGACCTGGGGTTTGTCGAAAATTCACAGACTTCCCAGCAATATAATGCGATTACAACCACAAATATTTACAAACGAGATTGGACGTTGCTTCGGTTATCAAGGTCCACGGTAGGCAGTGAGTAACCAGGCCGCTCTGAATGAAAAACTGACTACTGGAATGCATTGGAAACAATAACAAAGACACAGACATGCACAAAACACATAAAAACAATAATGGCAACATCTACACAATCACCAAACATTAAACCAAGGAAACCTTGGAGGGAGAACCAGTAGAGCCATGATTGTCATAAAACCAAGTCTTCACTTAATGTTATACAACTAAACATCTGTGGCATAAAAAAAACAACAAGAACTGTTTAATTTACTACACACTCACAAGATACATGTGACATCTTACAGGAGACTACACAAAGACACTGAAACGTATATGTCATGATATACCAGCTATGCCTGTAGGTACGCCAACTGTCATTGCATAATTACCTATATCAGGAATGACACTCCGGGACAAGTCACCCAGCTAACAGCCCGTTCCACAGATGTGCAGAAAGTGACCATCTGGCGGACTGGACAAAATTACGCTATCTACAACGTATACATCCCACCCCATACAACATGCAACTTACTGGACATCCATGCAACACACTTTCTCAAAACAATACTTGTTGGAGACTTTAATGGCCACTCAACCCATTGTGGTTACCAGAACCAAAATAAGACAGGGAAATATATAAATGAGCTCCGTGAAACAACAAACCTGTCAGTCCTTCAAGATGCAAAGTCTGTATAGGAGCCATCTATCTTTCAGTCGGCCAAACTTGACTATTTGTTCATCTGATATAATAGACTCTTCCTCTCTAGAAATCCTTGATGACATCGGGAATGACCATAGACCAATCCTCATCACCATAACTACACACAACAAAGCATATTGCAAAGAGAAAACACGCTGGAATTTTGGCAAGGCAGATTGAAAGTGGAATTTTTTCTAGAAATATCTGAGGTTTCCTGCTGTGGAATATCAACAGTAATGACGTGGAGACATTTACTGCTGAGATGACAAAAGCTATCCACATAGTAGCATGACGAAGCACCCCAAGGAGCAGTAGAAGATCTTATAAACTAATTTACAATAAAGAAATTGAAGCTGGCTTTATTGAAAAGAAAGGGGAAAAAAGCAAGAAAAGCCCTTGAGATTACGCCATCACAAGAAGTAAAAATTATTTACAACAAAACATATGATACAGTAAAACTAAAGATACTGAAGAATGCCAAGCATGACAAATGGACAAATTACATGCGTTAATTTAGATCTAAGGAAAAATGGTAAAAAGTATTGGCCACTGATCAACAATTCTTCCGGGAAAATAACACGAACAAATGATAAACCTGTAATGGATGGAAGCTGAACAATCACCAAAGACCATGAAAAGGGAGAACACTTTAACTGATTTTTTGCCAGTGTAAACAGATTAGGGAAACTCTCTGAGGATGAAAAGAAGCGTCTGTACCTACTGAAGCAGCAAGAAAAAGTCCAAACTACTAGCTCATCCATATTTGAAGATGGCTTTAGCATGCAGGAACTTCAACAAGGGCTGAAGAAACCAAAGCTTAGAAAATCTCCTGGATCAGATACAATTTATAATGAAATGTTAACACACATGAGCACATCAGGGAACGAAATAATCTTAAGCTAATAAATATCACTTGGAGAAATGGAAATCTGCCTAAATACTGGAGAAATACATCTTTTATATCCTGAAAAGTAACAAACCTCCAGATGAACAAAAAAACTATCACCCCACCCCCAAAATAGCGAAAAAATTGGTTTATGTGCGAATATACTGATTCCTTGAGAACTCAAACATCCTCTGCCATGATTAGGCTGGCTTCAGAAAAGGCAGTTGCACAGAAGACCAACTATTTACATTGACAAAGAAAATCCATGATGGATTCCAGAAAAACAGACAAACTGTAGCCACCTTCTTTGACTCACAACAGGCTTATGATCGAGTATGAAGAAAGGGTCTATTGATGAAGATGACTGAGATGGAAGTTAATGGAAAGCTATACAACTGGATAAAATACTTCATCATTGACAGAACAATCAAAAGATAAATGACGCAATCTCATCTAAAGAAGTTCTAGAGGAAGACTTACCATAGGGCTCTACTTTGAGCTGCACCCTATTTCTCATGTACATTAATGACATAGTCAAATATATCAAAGCTGAAAAAGCCGTCTATGCTGATGGCCTAACAATATGGCAGGGCTAAGAGAATGTTGCAATTGCAGCCAAAATACTAAATGGAGATTTAAGAAGACTACATGAATACTGTCAAACATGGAAGATGAAATAAACTGTGAGAAAACTGTCTATACCATCTTTACAAAGAGTCATAAAGTAGCCACAGAAAATATCAGCCTTTGGTTGGATACACAGAAATTGTCAAGAGAAGAACATCCACATATCTTAGACTCACCCTCAAGAAGTATGAAGAAAATGTCAAAAATGAAAAACTGAAACGGTTACAGCTACTGAAATATTCACTGGCACATTTTAGGGATGAGACAATGTTACCCTCAGCGTACTATATCTTGGTTACATACGTTCTACTTTAGAATACAACAGTGTACTCCTGACAAAATGTTCCAAGACAAATGTTGATTCTCTTGAAAGAGTGCAGAACAATGGACTTCGCCTTATTAGTGGAGAAATGAGATCTACACCAACAGCTGCATGTGAAATACATTCAAATGTAGAACCCCTTGAGATGCGGAGAGATATGGCTGCAATGGAAGCTTATGAAAGAAGCAAAAGAATGAACAAAGACCACCCAAATAGACATGTAGAAAATGTGCAACTATACCACAGAATAAAACAAAAGTCAGTCCTCAACCATTGTCAGTCAAATAAAAGACAGCTGTCATCTCCCAGACAAGAGACAAGAACTGCAAAGAGTAGAAAATTATTTACCGCAACACACATTTTAAATTGCCGGAAGTCAAGACACAATAAAGAGATAATGCAACAAAAAGTTCTGATCCAGTAAGTCGTATCAAAGCAAAACACAAAACAATAGACACCTATCCAGAACAATGAATTTATATCTATACTGACCGTCTGCTTTCAAATCCACCATCAAATCAGGTTATGGTGTCAAAATAGAATATCTAGACAAAACATCTGATGAGTTGTTTGATGCCTGTGGGGAGATATGTTCTAGCTATGCAGCCGAAATAACAGCACTAGAATTTTCCCTGCATCACTTGAAGACCATTTTTGATGATTTTCCATCATAAGTTCCAAATATCGTTAGTTTTGCAGATTTTATATGTACGCTCTTCAAGCACCATCATGTAATATATTGTATACGTGAACTAGTTGAAATATATCACCATGCCAACCAGCTGCGTGAACTAGTTGAACTATATCACCATGCCAACCATCTGCGTGAACTAGTTGAACTATATCACCATGCCAACCAGCTGCGTGAACTAGTTGAAATATATCACCATGCCAACCAGCTGCGTGAACTAGTTGAACTATATCACCATGCCAACCAGCTGCGTACATATTATGAAGTCAGCATTGTTGTCCATTGGAATCCTGGCCACTCAAATACACGTGACAATGACAAGGCAGACAGACTAGCAAAGAAGGGAGCACAAGAAGAACAGCCATATACACAAACAGCCATGCATAAAGTTAACATGATGTTGACATCTGTGAACAAATAGAATTGGATGAACCAAGATGGCCATGGTAGGGATATCTATAAATCCTAAAGACAACAAACCAACCAACCAACGTAGACATCCGAAACGACCTGAACATAATGAAGATTGACTCCTCAAAACTATCAAGGATGGAAGCTAACCTATAAGAACTATATAAAAAGATGAATCTTCTATGAACGCCAAAGATGGATGTGTCGGGCCATTGACTCACATAAACCGGCGACATAATTTATTTCCTGTTGGAAATCTAGTAGGACCATTGTCCTGCTACAAGAGACTCAGTGGGAGTTTGAGAATGAATTACGAAGAAGAAAGAAATGCTATGGAAAAAAATTCATCAAAGAGAAATATAGAAGCCGCAGAAGACGTCGATAGAAATATTCATCTTCTTTCGTTCACTTGAAACATGTCTATATCTGTAATTCTGTCTCCTTAATATAACTCACTGTCTTTAGTAGTTCATACAGTGTCCCATAGAGCTTTGATTCCAGTGTTGTTTCCTCTGGCCAATATGTATGCCTCAGCGTTTCATGCTCAGAACACTCTTGAAGTATATGTTTGGCACTCTGTTCTGCCTGTCCACATGTACACATGGCCGTGTTGCTAATCTTGAACTTTGTATACATGGGATAGACTTACAGATTGATAGTGAGGACCCACGTTCTGTAAAGGACATACGATTGTTATTTTTATGTTTTCGTACCTGTAGCACATAGTCCGGTAGTCTGTTAAAGGTAGAGGTATGTCCCATGGCAGCAACTTGCCGTCGGAGATAAAGATAACTCGTCATGTAATAAGCTGCAGATACTATTTGGTGGGGTGGTTAGTTCCCTTCCTTGTTGACTTTACATCACTTAACTCATGCATCAGGTACTCATTTGTAGCTGAGTCGACTGGAGGAGTGGTTGTGTCAATCGAGAAATTACAACTCGGTTTTTGTGATCGTCCGGATGTGGTTTCGAACCTGGCACGTTGTAACGCGGTGATAACAAGCAAGCTCACTACGAGTCTAGTCTCGTATCAACTAGACTACCGCGTTCTAGTCATCGTAAAACTATGCCAGTAATTGTGTTCTTCTAAGTACTATTATAAAGGGCATACCACATTGAAAGAAGAAAACCTTGCATATAGGTAGTTCTATTTAGTCTCATATACTATACTTCAATCATAGACTGACATGTGACTCCCTCCCCCCCCCCTCTCTCTCTCTCCCTCCCTTTATCTCTCCTCTGGTTCAGGGGACGTGATTATGTCATGTCTGTGTTAGTGATCGGGCAATATTTCTAGCACGTTCGTGGGAGCAATCATTGCATTAACATAACACTTACCGACTGTACTGACATGCCATCTTGTTAACTGCTCCAGTGGGAATGATTAACCTCTGCCTATGTCAGTATAATCGAAGTCTGACGGCAGTGGTTCTAAAATTATTGGATTAGTGTTGTTCGGTAAGTGGTTTTTAAATATAAAGTGCTGACATTATTTTAATGCAGTGATTCTCACCGTGGATCACGAAGACATGCAAGGCCAGCTTCGGAGAAAATGTTTGAAATGGGAGGGTGTAGAGCACAGCCGCCTAGGTGGTCCACAAGAAGGTGGTCACTGGAATAATAAACAACATAAATTATAGCAATAAAAATTAAAGTCTTGCTGATTTGTAAAGAAAGTTGATGACACCATTCTCCCTGCACCATTCTACCTGGGGGGAGGGGGGTGGTAAAGAATGTCACAGATACATTTGTGCCCCGAAAAGGTGCCAAAACATAGTTGAGAACTGCTGATTTGTCCAACAAACCGTTTATTATTAGCAATACAGTGTGATTGTGAATTATCTCTTTTGGCGTTCAAGACATCGACTGTATACAACTCCTGTTCTGTGATATTACACGTAATTAGTTTGTCCACACTACACATGCCACATTTACACTCATATTTGTCAGTAAACATTTTCAGTTACGGAACAAGACGATTGTGTTACGGATAACGCCGAAATAAAACGATCAGCATTTAGCGTATGAATACGGTGAAAAATCAACACGTTGGCAGATTGTTTCACAGATAAACGTAAGTACAGTTTCATAGCACAGATTCTCAGAAAGAAAACTGACAACAAAGCTAGACATGTCTGGACTAAAATCCACATGGAAAGAGGAGAGTTGGAAGACCTAGGAATACCTGAAGAAGAACATTGGTTGAAAAGATCAAATCAATGGGGACCTCGTGGACACAGATGAAGAGAACAGCTCAACATATAGCTCGCTAGAGAGCTGCAGTTGCAGTAATATGTTCATCGGGAACTGAAATAGATAAAAGATAGACGCACGGTTTCACGTTTCGGCCAAAAGATATTTAGAATGTTACTAATAGGTACATAATAGTGAGGGAACCAGAACACTTGTAGTGTGAAGTACATCTTCGTTCGGGGTGCAAATGGTACCGCACTGCTCTCGGTTGACCCAGGGCTATCAGATAACCAAGATCAGAAAAGTAATTCCTCGTGGTGCACCCTGAAAGCAGAAATACAGCTGCTCGTGTTATTCTCGCTAAATCTTTTGGGGATCGTATCCTTGAATGTGGAGGCAGCAGATGGAAAGAGAATAGACTGCAAAAGAGAAAGTTAAAAGCTCATACACAGTGAAGCTAGTCAGTTCGATCCGAGCATTGGAGTACAACATAAGGGCAGCATAGCGCCAGAGTGCAGCGCCAAGTGCAAATAGAAAGTGAAAACGTTCCAAGGAAATCGGAACTACAAGCGCTGTCAACTCGAAACAAGCTTCTAGTTACCTGTGCTCCTTATGGGCAGAGACCCAGACCCAATTGTGGGCTCCCGGCAAAGAAAGCAGATCTTACCCAACTCTAATGTCGAGCTTTCCTATACAGGAAATTCCTGACGCTCGTTTCTCTGTCTCTGCCCTGCCTATATACCAAGATGTCATCAGCATAGGACATAGTTGTCCCTGGTCCTGCAATCTGATAGCACGTAAATTGAACTTTGTACACATTAAATAATACAGGAGACAGAGGTGGCCCTTGTGGTAATCCCGGATTCATAACTGTTGGTGCCGAAGACATCTCCCACAATTAAGAACATTACGCGGAGAACACTGCTGGATGGTAAAATGATGATCACCTTGGACATTATTTGGAGAACACTGCTGGATGGTAAAATGATGATCACCTTGGACATTATTTGGAGAACACTGCTGGATGGTAAAATGATGATCACCTTGGACATTATTTGGAGAACACTGCTGTCGAGTGACCTGATCACCTTGGTCATAGTTTATTCACTACTGGTGGAGATAACTGCCGATGAAACCAACGTTCCCACCCTGAGATAAAATACATTATCGTTGAGTAACATCAATTTTCTTATTATACAGATTCAAGTTGTTGAGATAACAGGAGTTCTAAATTAACAAGACGCCATATTGTGTTAGATAAAACAATTATATTAATCCCATTGACGCAATATAGGCCTTAGGATCAAGAGTAAGCCTCAACTGTTACAGATAACGTTCTATCATATCAGTATTCTGGAGATATGTAACTGGGAGTAAAATCTATGTGCACTCTGGTTTTCCATGTATGTAAGAAAGGTAGATAATCACTGGCTTGTATGAAATGTGTAAGGTATATTTTATATATTATATTTCTCCAGGTTGATAATAGTGTATATTATTCACACTTGCCGATCCGATAAGCGTAGGGGCCTCAGTTCTCGTTCCAATGCCAGATGTGTCGCCTTGGTTCCGCTGAGTCCATGATTATTCAATGTTATCTTGGTTTTTTAATATCCATCGTTTTCTTGGTCTACCCCTGGCTTTATGTCTGGATATTTTTTTAATTATATGCCATTATTGGTATTTGGTTTGACTTCATTCTCATAAGATGACAGAACCATTTTACTTGCTGTATTTCAATATGTTCAATACACGGTATTATACCGACTCGTTTCCTAATTTCATCTCTGTTTTTCCTCGTCATCGTAAACATGTGAGCATGAACACCAAAACTTCACTATATAAAATGATCATCATACCATCACTTTGCTACCAATGTCTAACGTGGACACTAACAACAAAAGCCAAATTAAAACTTGTTATAACAGAAATGACTTGTCTATGTAGAATTCTCGGAGTAATAATAAGAGACAATAAGAAATGAAAAAAAAACAAAACATCAGAAAACTAACAAACACAATGCCAATTCTGGATTAGATCAGACGAAAACATATTAAGTGGTTTTCACATGCTTCCAGGTTGCCATCAGATAGTGCACATCTTACAAGCATTACTATACAGACACGATGGATACAAACCCAGGTAATGCAAAAGATGGATTACAGAAATATGGGTTCGCGAAATATTTGCCATATACAGACCAATTTCTTGTCATATTTGCCATTTACTGACCAATTTCCTTATTATATTTATCATATACGGACCAATTTCTTGTTATATTTGCCATATACAGACCATTTTCTTGTCATATTTGTAACATACAGACCAATTTCCTCCGCCTCATATACAAATTCCATAGTAATGGTTTTATTAACATGTGTCATAGTTGACCTCGCCGAGTAAATACGTTTTAACATGTGCCATAGTTGACCTGTTAATCTGTTGAGACATGGAGGTTTGGAGAACATAGTCACAACAGGCAAAATTGATGGCAACAGAGACAGAGGGCGACAATGTGAGAAAATATTAGAAAGTTTGACATCTGGGCATGGCAGGGAAACCACAATCTTGGTACATAATACTGACATAATATGACATATGTGTGCATGTATATATGTACACATGATATATGTACACATGATATATGTACACATATGACACTTCTATCCACGGATGAATGGAAAAGCCAACACCACTCCCAAACCAACTTAGTCTCCAGTTACAAAATACACCGTAAATCATTGTATTGCTATTCTTTGTTCCTCTTTCGAGCCCAGGGAACAGAAGGACACAAAACAATTAGTAATTGATATTCTCTGATGGACATAATCAATTATCATTACACATGATCATTAATAATGCAATATTATACAAATATCAAATACTTTTATACAGAGCTATTGTCTATCCCCAGGTGAATGAATGATGGTTCACACTTTCCGCTGTTAAGCGTAGGGGTGAAAGCTTAAGTTGTCGTTCCAATGTCAGATGTGTCGCCTTGGTTGCACTCAGTCCATATTTGTTCAAGGTTATATAAATGTTTTCTATCCACCGTTTTCTTGGACTACCTTTGGCTTTACGCTCGGTTATTCTTTTGGTATATGCTCTTACTGGTATTATGGTTTGGGTTCAATATCATAAAGGGACCGAACCATTTTACTTGCTGTCTCTCGATATGTTCAATACATGATATTATACCAACTCTTTTCCTAATTTCTTCATTTCTTATTTTATCTAGTTTAGTAACCATTGAAGCTTTTCTCAGTAACTTCATTTCACATATGACGATTTTTATTTGCTGCAAGGTTGTTAAAGGCCTTGCTTGACATTGGTAGCAGGTTTTAGATATAAAAATTGTAGAAATTATCTTCTTTTTAAATGTCCATCTTGATCTCTGGGTGACGAAGTAATGGTAAAGTTATAGGTTACTGTGTTAGCTTTTTGGCACCTTGTTTCTATTTCTCTGTCTAGTCTTCCATTTTCGGAAAAATTGCTACCTAGATATTTAAATTATTTGGCCTGTTTCACTTTGGTGTTATCTATTGTTATATCCATTGGTGTTGCAGACTTGCTGATTTTCATAACTTCAGTTAATTTTCACGATAATTTTGATGTTGCACTTCTGACATGCTAACAGCAATGCATTGATGTGCTTTTGCAAAGTTTCCTCATCTTTGTATATTAAACTTTGATCATCGGCAAATAATTGTTCATTGATTTCATTATTAAGTTCCTCATCATGTTTATTTGCAATGTTTTCCTCTTTGTTGATGTGAGCTTCTTTTATTATTCTGCCCATGTATATGTTGAAAAGTAGGTGTGAAAGTACGCATCCTTGTCTTACTCCAGATCTTGTTTCAAAAGGCTGTCATTCCATCTGTTGTTCTTACTGAGCTTTGGCATTTTTGATATATTGCTTTTATGTTATCTAACAGCTGTCCTCTGATGTTATAACTTTCTAGGGTTTCCCATAGAATGTTTCTATCTACTCTGTCGAATGCCTTTTCCTGGTCTACAAATACTGTGTTTAAATCTTGATTGTGTTCGATCGCTTTTATCATTCAGTTGTCTCAGTGTGAATATTGCGTCTGTACAGCTTGCCTTATAAAGAGTTACAAAAAGAATATATACCATTAGCCAAGTATGTCGGCACTTCCGCTGCATTCTTTACACCCTGCTGACCTTCCTCTAAAAATAAAGGGCGCTAAACAACAGAGTACCTGTCGACAAACCCAAGTGCCGTAACTCTGATGTATACCTCGCTTACATTTAACTTTTACTGTTCCAGGACTGCCAAGACCAAAGAAGATAGCCATATTCACAGATTGCAGATCCCTACTGGAATAAATCCAGAGCAACAGAAACGAAAACCTTCTGCACAACTTCAGACTTGAGCTAAACAGATCCAAAAATCAACAGCTATTGCCCTTCAGTGGATACCATCACACAGTAGAATCATGGGAAACGAGAATGCGGATGCTTTGTCACAGGCAGGAAACGAAATGGAGCAACACACACCCACTGTCTTACGGAGAAGCAAAAACAATAATCCGCAACACGTACACAGCAAAGTGGAAGAAACAAATGGTAGGGGAATACGAACATGATGCAATACATCTCCTGCAAAGATATCAACAGACCACAATATTTCGCCTTAGAACAGGCCACTGCAGACTGTTGGGTCACCTTTACTGATTAAGGATCTCATACACAGATGAATGTCCATGTGGATCCGGAACCCAGACCCCAGAACACATACTTCAGGACTGCACAACAAACAAAGAGCAGAGACAGCAGACCTGGCCAGAGGATACAGACTTGAGGCAAAATTTATGGAGCAGCCGCTCTGACCTGGAGAAGACAGTGGACTTCGTCTTGACGACAGGCCTAACGGTATAGCATGACCACATATGCTGAACGCAGAAGAAGAACTGTTTATTCCTTGTTTTTTGTTGTATTGTTTAACGGAAAAGATACACACTTGTTGATGTAAAGACAGTGATGTCAGTAGTTTTAGTATCTGTTATATCCTTTGTTATATATCAGGTAACAATCTCATCTCTGTATCTGGAATATCTCTCATCATCATCAAGTGCCGTCTCTGCAACGAAGGTTGGCTGCAACGGATCTCCAAGGTCTCGTGTCTTGGTGGTGCACTCTGCTAGACTGTAGCCTGTCCATCGTGTGATGTTACTATCCCACTTGTATCTCTGCCTATCTCTTGCTCGCTTCCCTTTGACTTTACCCTCAAGTAAGGTCTTCAACAAGGTGTCATGTCTGTTAATGTATCCAAAATATTTTATTTGCCTGATCTTTATTTCTCTTAGTAGTTCTTTCTTCATATTAAGTGTTTTTATCACCTCTTTATTTGTTTTTTTTCTCTTTCCATGATGTTCTCCCTATTCTTCTATATACCCACATCTCAAAGGCATCAATTCTGTCTTCTGATTGTTTATTTAGTGTCCATGTTTCTGAGCTATATATTAATATAGAATAGATATAGCATTTTATAATTCTCATTTTTAACTTGTTTGTAATTTGTTTAGATGTTACTATTTTCCTCATGTCATTGAAGGTACTTTTAGCTATTCCTATTCTCCTTTTAACTTCTGTTTCACATCTGCCATCATTTATGACTATGTGTCCAAAATATTGATAATGCTTTACTTGTTGTAGTTTCTCTCCATGTATGTTTTTGTTTAGCTCTTGTTCTTGTGTCTTTGCTGATTATCATGGTTTTTAAAAAAAAATATTTATATCCAGCCCATATTCATTACTTGATTTATTGACTTGGTATATTAGTCTTTGTAGTTCACGTTCACTTTCTGCTAAAAGAACAGTGTCATCTGCATATCTAAGGTTGTTTATTATTTTCCCATTGATCTTGAGTCCTGGCATATCTTCTATATTTTTAAAGATACTCTCTCTGTAGATATTAAATAGGCTTGAAAGGGAATAGCTCTGCCGCTATTCAAAACTGGGTCACATTATTCAGTCTAAATAAGAAATTCCTTTGTCTCCAATACCCTTGAAAATGGGAGTGGAAAATAGGATGTGGGTTCGAATTATCAGGTAATTACAGTGTTCTCTAATTCAGGTGTCAAGAGTTTCAATTCACGGGATTGCCATTTATTGTTCCGCGTGTGCTGGAACTGCGTATATTATTGTCTACATATTTATCTGTTGTTTTTATGTTTATTGTCGTTATATTTATGTATTGTCTTTATATTTTTTATGTTTTCTTATCATTTATATATTGTCTTGTCTTTATATTTATCTGTTGTCTTATTATTTATATATTATCGTTATATATCTATTGTTTTTTGTCTATTGTCTTTCTCCAGATGAATGATTGTTGATCGCATTCACACTTGCCGTTAAGCGTAGGGGTGGGAGCTTAAGCTGTCGTTCCAAGGCCAGATGTGTCGCCGAGGTTGCATTTAGTCTATGTTTGTTCAATGTTATCTTGATGTTTTCTATCCACCGTTTTCGTGGTCTACCTTTGGCTTTACGCCCGGATATTCTTGTATTATATGCTCTTATTGGTATTTGAATTGGCTTCATTCTCATAAGGTGACCGAACCATTTTATTTGCTGTCTCTCAATATGTTTGATACATGATATTATACCAACTCTTTTCCTAATTTCTTCATTTCTTATTTTTATCTAGTTTGGTAACCATTTTAACTTGTCTTAGACACTTCATTTCACATGTGACAATTTTTCGTTGCTGCGTGGCTGTTAAAGACCATGTTTGACATTGGCAGCACAGTGTTGGTATAAAAATTGTAGATATTACTTGTTTTTTAAAATTTCCATCTTGATCTTTGGGTTGAAAGTATGTTTGCTTTCTGACACCTTGTTTTTATTTCTCTGTCTTGTCTTCCATCTTCGGAAAAAATGCTGTCTAGATGTTAAAATTCTTTGGCTTGTTTCACTTTGGTGTTATCTATATATTCATTGGTGTTGAAGACTTGCTAATTTTCATAACTTCTGTTTTTTGTACATTAATGTTCATGTTGTACTTCTGACATGCTAACAGCAATGCATTGATGTGCTTTTCCAAAATTTCCTCATCTTTGTATATTAAACTTTGAGCATCAGCAAATAATAGTTCATTGATTTCATTATTAAGTTCTTCATCAGGTTTATTTGCAATGTTCTCCTCATTTTTGATGTGAGCTTCTTTTATTATTCTGTCCTATATGTTGAATACTAAGGATGAAAGTAAGCATCTTTGTCTTACTCCAGATCTTGTTTCAAAAGGTTCATTCATTACATCTCTTTTTTTTAGTATATATGCTTTTATATTATCTAACAGTTGTCCTCTGATGTTATACATTTCTAAGGTTTCCCATAGAATGTTTCTATCTACTCTGTCGAATGCCTTTTCCCGGTCTACAAATACTTTGTTTAAATCTTGATTGTTTTCGATTGATTTTTCACTCAGTTGTCTCAGTGTGAAAAGTGCGTCTGTATAGCTTGCTCCCCTTCTGAAGCCAAACTGAGAGGGGCTCAACTGTGGTTCTGCAATGTATCGCATTCTCTGTTCTATTATTTTTGCGTAGATTTTACCTGTGTGACTTTATAAGGAGATGCCTCTATATGATTCATACTCTTCATGATTCATATATGATACTATACCATGGACACCAGTCATAGGTTGAAAGAGGCGGGCCTCGACCAAATGAGGCATAAACCCCTACTTAACAAACAAAAAAAAACAATGATTCATACTCTCTCTTACTACCTTTGTTTTTCCATAGTGGTACAATTACTGATTTTTGCCAGTCGTCTGGTACTTTTCTTTCTATCCAGGCTATTGTGAATAATCTGGCTAACCACTGGACCTCTGTGTTTCTACACGCTATTATTGCTTCGCTCGGTATACCGTCCTCTCCTGGTGATTTATTACTTTGGCTATATTTTAAGGCTTCTTCTATTTCTGGATTTAGTATATTTGGTTCTGTGGCTTCTATATCTTTTTGATAGATCTTGTTGATGGGTCTATATTCTGTTGTTATTGTTGGGTTGTATAATTCCTGAAAGTATTCTTTCCATCTTGCTTTCCTATTCATTCTTTTCACTAATGGTTTGCCATTTTGATCATTGATGATTGTTATGGGATTATAGCTCTCTTCTCTCACTCGCATAGATTTCATACTTTTGAAAAATTATCGTGGGTTTATTTTACATATGCCATATCTATCACATATATTTATCTGTTGTATTTATATTTATATATTGTCGTTATATTTATCTGTTGTCTTTATATTTATATATTGTCGTTATATTTATCTGTTGTCTTTATATTTATATATTGTCGTTATATTTATCTGTTGTCTTTATATTTATATATTGTCGTTATATTTATCTGTTGTCTTTATATTTATATATTGTCGTTATATTTATCTGTTGTCTTTATATTTATATATTGTCGTTATATTTATTTGTTGTCTTTATATTTATATATTGTCCATATATTTATATAATGTTGACACATATTTATGTTCCTCCCCGTTTATTTTTATAAACGCAATGATCGGTTATCAATCTATATCAGTGATGGACCCTTGTTGCCCATCTGAATTATTGATGAGACTTGTCAATCTAAACAGTGATGACTGTTGTCTATAATAATCAGTGATGGGCAACCTTTGTTGAGTCTGCGGCCGAATCGAGCATTTTAATTATGGGAATGGGTCAACAAGCTTTGTTTTCAGTCATTCCAAGTACCAAGTAGTAGTATCTGTACTCATTAAACGGTACTTGTGCTACTTGTCCTTCCAAGTACCAAGTAGTATGTATCATATCTACTCGTGAGTCAGTACTTGTAAAAAAAAATATCCAAGTACACAGAAGTGTCAGATGTGCTCAGGGTCGGCTCCCATACCTTGAATGGTAATAAAATTATATGATGTGTAAAAACGGCGACATTCACGTTGCTCCCATTTGTTGGTTTATGTACACCCAGTTTAAAACTAAATGACTACAAGTTTTCAGGTTTGGCTGAATCTCCTAAACTGTACAACTTAAGACAATTTAGACGTGTTACAGGTCATACTATTATAATCTGATATAGATCACGGAGACAGGTCGCTGTGATAACAATCATTTTTAACAACTGGTCAACTGCATATAGTTAATTCGTTCATTTCTTTGGTGCCAAGGGCGGCACATGAAATAGAAGTCATGTTTTTCTATGCCTTTCGACTAGCTGCAAGTTGTTGTAGTCATTGTTGGTGTTAATACCTATAGTTTCATTATGTTGGTATAATCCAGTATTAATAAATTAAATAATTTTCGACCACAGAATATGTTTTCTCCATAACATGTAGGAAAACCTACCCGAAACACTCGGTAGAAACATGCATTTTTACCGTGACCTTTGACGGTGCTATTAAACCTCTATACAGAATTAATTATGACTTTTCATTTACCTCTTTGATAATTGTTGTGTGTCGTTGTTCACTATTTATAAACTTGGAGTCGCGCGCAAAAATAGTCAAGGCCGACTAACGAAATGCACGGAAATAATAAATATGAGCCTTTTATGTAATCTTTTACATTTTCTATACACAGGTATTCTATGTGAATATGGTTTTTACTATGCGCAGTGGCTGTGGACAAAGACATTCTGATGTGCAACTTAATATTTGTTTGAGATTACACAATAAACGCGACCTGCCTCAAATGTTTACCATAGATCGCAGCGGTAATACTGACAATCATCACCAGATCTGTCCGTGACGTGCCTCGCATGTTTACCATAGATCGCAGCGGCAACACTGACAATAATCACCAGATCTGTCCTTGTTTGCGACCTTTCATCTTTCAATCCTCAGCTTCTTGATGTTCTAAGACATTGACAATGTCTTCTATCCGCACTGGTAACTAGGCTAGCAGAAGGCAAGAGTTCCTTTAAAAATGATTAGGCCTTCAATCATTGATACGACTTTTTGAATATTCAGATGTCTATTTATTGGAGAGAAAAAAAGTAGCAATAAATAAATAAAGAAACAAATGATAGTATTCAGGATGTAGCCATTAACATATCATTTCTTTGTTCTAGTGATTTTCTAGGAAATATAAATACGTTCAATAGTTGCCATTGCTTTCTGAACGGTCTGGATTCTCAAGTGCCTGTGACTCGTCACCTTGGCCATCACAGACGCGCCCTGTACCACGTTGTTGTTATGTTGTTTTATCGATTTGTTTTGGCAACACCTATACCTATTTTTGGTCATCTTGATATCTGCAAGTCTAATCAATGCACAGTAGGCCAGGCGCTTAGAAACGTCTTCGGCAAAGTTTTGGGGAGCTGGGTTTAACGTAGCAAATTGTCAATTCTTTTATGTGTGTTAAGTTTTAGATACATTATTTTCGGGAAAACTAAAGAGAGGAAAGAATCCGCTTTTTGATTTGCGTCGTATTACATGTACTAAATGTCACGTACTAAATTTCATGTGCTAAATTGTCATGTACTAAATGTCATGTGTTCACTGTCGTGTACTAAATGTCATGTACTAAATACCATGTACCCATTAGAACAATCTGTTTCTGGCCTCAACTCTAGATGGAAAAATAAACAACAGACGCCTCAGTTACACAATGCCTTCACGTGGAATTGAGTGAGAGTATAAAATTCCAGTAATCATTGGATCGTTACCAAGAAGCAAGAAAGTATCTGATAAATTACATTTTATATATTGCCTTTGTCATTTAAAAAGAAATACAATTCCTGTATCGTAATCACCATATGCGATAAACACAATTAGTGATAATAATAATAGTTGTAATAATAACAATAGTTATAATTATAATAATTATTATATAATAAATTTAATAGTTGTAATAATAATAATAATAGTTATAATATTGATAATAAGAGTAATAATAATAATAATAGTAATAATAATAATAATAATAATATTTATAATAATAATAATAATAATAATAGTTATAATAATAATTATTATAATAATAGTTATAATAATAATTATAATAATAGTTATAATAATTATAATTATAATAATAGTTATAATAATTATAATTATAATAATAGTTATAATAATAATAATAATGTCACACTGGATACATCAGCACAAAAGCTATGCACCCATTTCTATCCTCAGCCATTCAGCGGAAGTAGAAAAATCATGACCAGAACATTTCTTGATGTTATAAACATCCGGGATATTTGTTGTCCTCTTCTTATTGCACATGCAAATTCCTTGTTGTAATATAATTTGAGAACGTCTCTTACAGAATAAATGTTATAGGAGATTTTGGAAATTATTATTACATATGAAAATGCGATATAAAAGTATGCGATATAGAGGGATCCCGCTGTAACAACTTATTCATATTCATAACAAATGCATCACTTCTTCTTCTGCATGGTTCTTCAGTCAGATATCAGGTTACAGGGTCAATAGCTTCAGTCAGATATCAGGACACAGCGCTAATAGCTTCAGTCAGATATCAGGTTACAGCGCCAATAGCTTCAGTCAGATATCAGGAGACAGCGCCAATAGCTTCAATCAGATATCAGGTTATAGCGCCAATAGCTTCAGTCAGATATCAGGACACAGCGCCAATAGCTTCAGTCAAATATCAGGTTACAGCACCAATAGCTGCAATGGACTGTGTGATTACTTCATGTCATCCATGGAACCCCTCAGGTCTGGAACTCGTCCCGTCCCAGTGGGCCACATTTTCTCCCTCTCTTCTTGGTAGAGTTGACAGGCATGAATAATGTGTTCTGCAGTCTCTGGGCTCAACCCACTGTTGCACAAGTCTGTCTCGACAATCTTCAGCTTTCGAAACATGTGATTTCTCAGTCTCTTGTGGCCAGTTCGTAGTCTGAAGATGATGGTTTATTCCTTGCGTGACATTTGATGGTAGGGGTCATTTGGTTCTGCACTTGGGTGCATCTGCTTCAACTTTTTCTTATATTCTGACTGGATCACTGAAGAAGAAAATAATATTTTGTATACTTGTCTTTTTCAGCGTTCATTTTCAAACTCCCGCTGGATCTCTCTTGTAGCAGGACAAGGTCCTAGATTTCCAACAGGATGTAATCCAGAGAATGAAAATTCGTTATGTCGCCGTTTTATTTGTGCCAGTGACCCGACACATCCATCTTCGGTGGTGTATACTTATGTAAAACTGAAATTCACTCCCTTATATCGTCTTGTATATGTCCCATATATTTCAGAAATTAACAGGATATCGTAGCCCGGTGTAAACAGATCAAGGGTCACGTCATTCACGTCAGAGACTAATTAGGATGTACCATGACCGGACATTAGTAGAGACATGTGTACAGAAAGTAAACATTGATCTTAGAGTATAATTTTTGATTATTTCCGTGCATTTCGTTGATCGTCCCTTCTTAGTTTTTTTGGTATACGACTATTATAGTGACCAAAAAAAAACACGACAAAATTTGAAAACCAAACGAATGAAGGCTTATTTACTTTCTGTACAGAGGCCTTTACTACTGATGGTCTCGGTTAGATAGCACATTTATTTTTGGAACTATGTGGACGGCATGGAACTAATGCGGGGTTTTTTTTAACGGTAAAATAGCGTGCAAGAACCGTGTCAGTCATTCATGGCCATGGCGATCATTGACTTGTGTGATCGACGTCTCCGCAATAGTCTATCTTTGGTTGTATCACAGAACTTGATAGATGTTTCGTTGGTTGGAATTGTATATTTATAACACTGCATAGCGTTGTGTTCTTAAGGGAAAATATTGATTAATTGAAAAAATATTTTCTTAGAATGTATACATACGCCTGCCTGGTGTTGGTATTTTATCATACCCAGGGCGTAGACATCATAGTTGTTTGACAGTAGGGATTTTCTAGACAATATGAATACGTTCAGTAGTATGCCATTGCTTTCTGAACGGTCCGGCTGCAGAATTGTCTGCCCGGACATATATTGGCTGGTATTTCCAAAATTAAGCAATCAAGATCATGACCTTCATGAGAAAATAGGCCACGGACACGTTCTCTCTAATCGACCATGTTCTTAGATATCTATCCCAGGCCTTTCCATGTGATTCGAAAACCATTCTTAAATATTTATCACAGGGCTTCCCCTGTGATTTCGCAGTCATTCTTAGATAACTATCACAGGGCTTTCCATGTGATTCCAAAATCATTGAGAATTTTCATTATCGATTTTTCTACGTCGACCCTGCCTCCTATTTCGCCAATGCCAAATAGATGTCAAGCCAATGCCTGTTTTACAATTACATTTGTGTGTCTTACTGTGAGTGTTCCTTTTCATTCCTTGACATGATTTGTAAGCAAATATCATTCTGATCTGTTGTTATCCCAGACCTGTTTACTAGAACTATTCCAGTGTACTATTTTATGTCATGGATTGACCGATGAAAGCAAAGGTGATAACAAAATACAATGTAGGCGAACAACATTCTGACGTACAAACAAACATCTAAATCTAGACGAACAACATTCAGACGTACCAACTATCATCAAAAAAATTCGAAACCTATGTGAACAGCATTGAGACATACCTACAAACATGTAACACTACGTGAACAGCATTGAGACATACCTACAAACATGTAACACTACTTGAACAGCATTGAGACATACCTACAAACATGTAACACTACTTGAACAGCATTGAGACATACCTACAAACATGTAACACTACGTGAACAGCATTGAGACATACCTACAAACATGTAACACTACTTGAACAGCATTGAGACATACCTACAAACATGTAACACTACTTGAACAGCATTGAGACATACCTACAAACATGTAACACTACTTGAACAGCATTGAGACATGCCTACAAACATGTAACACTACTTGAACAGCATTGAGACATGCCTACAAACATGTAACACTACTTGAACAGCATTGAGACATACCTACAAACATGTAACACTACTTGAACAGCATTGAGACATACCTACAAACATGTAACACTACTTGAACAGCATTGAGACATACCTACAAACATGTAACACTACTTGAACAGCATTGAGACATACCTACAAACATGTAACACTACTTGAACAGCATTGAGACATACCTACAAACATGTAACACTACTTGAACAGCATTGAGACATACCTACAAACATGTAACACTACTTGAACAGCATTGAGACATACCTACAAACATGTAACACTACTTGAACAGCATTGAGACATACCTACAAACATGTAACACTACTTGAACAGCATTGAGACATACCTACAAACATGTAACACTACTTGAACAGCATTGAGACATACCTACAAACATGTAACACTACTTGAACAGCATTGAGACATACCTACAAACATGTAACACTACTTGAACAGCATTGAGACATACCTACAAACATGTAACACTACTTGAACAGCATTGAGACATACCTACAAACATGTAACACTACTTGAACAGCATTGAGACATACCTACAAACATGTAACACTACTTGAACAGCATTGAGACATACCTACAAACATGTAACACTACGTGAACAGCATTGAGACATACCTACAAACATGTAACACTACTTGAACAGCATTGAGACATACCTACAAACATGTAACACTACTTGAACAGCATTGAGACATACCTACAAACATGTAACACTACTTGAACAGCATTGAGACATACCTACAAACATGTAACACTACTTGAACAGCATTGAGACATACCTACAAACATGTAACACTACTTGAACAGCATTGAGACATACCTACAAACATGTAACACTACGTGAACAACATTGAGACATACCTACAAACATGTAACACTACTTGAACAGCATTGAGACATACCTACAAACATGTAACACTACTTGAACAGCATTGAGACATACCTACAAACATGTAACACTACTTGAACAGCATTGAGACATACCTACAAACATGTAACACTACTTGAACAGCATTGAGACATACCTACAAACATGTAACACTACTTGAACAGCATTGAGACATACCTACAAACATGTAACACTATGTGAAAAACATACAATTATGAATACTAATTTTTGTCAATACGATCAATTGGACACGTCGTTTTTGTGTGCTGATGTGTATTATTAAAAGTGTAACCTCAGTTGTGGATGTCTTCCATTGTCATTTTATTGTTTTTGCCTCTGCATTGTCGTACTAAAAGAGACAATGTCAGTGTTGTGTCGGCGAGATAAATCTTTAATATTGTCATTTTACATCATTGTTGTCATTGTTGTGTCAACCAGATAAATGTTTACTATGTTCAGTTCACATTATTATTATGGTTATAGTTAGGGGTTTGTTGATGCAGAAAAAAATGAAATTTACACACCGCTGAAGACTGATGTGTCGGGCCAATGGCGAAAATAAAAAGGCAATACAATAATGTTTCAAATAATAGCTTATACAAATAAATTTATGTAGGAAGAATGAGGATAAATAAAAATTCTTGAGACTAACGGGAATTGAACCAGGTCCGTTGTAACGGCACCGAATCGCCTCTCTATGTTATTTATGTTACAAGAAGACCTATTGTTCCTTGTAGTGCGAATACGGATGTTATATGTTTGTGTTACTGAGGATATTTCAATACTTGTACGGGATGTTCGTTGTTGTTGTTGTAATAGTCCTTGTCTCTGTTGGTCCGTTCTCAGTGACTTGAGTACACATTTGAGTACATCTTTTCTTGGAGATGAGGTTAGTCAAGTACGGAAAAACCCGTTTACTCGGCGATTCGGAGACGTTAGAACGAACCTGGTTCAATTCCCGTTAGTCTCAAGAATTTTTAATTTATCCTCTCGCTTCCTACTTGAATATACTTGTATCCAGGATGGACGTTTGACTATACAAACAATTCTCATGATGATGACGACGCTGGAAACGATCTCGTTCAGGGGGCGTAGATATGTCGTCAGTAAGGGGAGAGGGGTTACCTATTAAAAACAGTCATTCGTCAATTTTCGTTGCAAATCACTTTTGTTCATTAGATGTTTGATGATGTTTGTACAGAAAATAATTAATAATGGTTGGGGTAGGGGTGTTTACCAACTTTTTGGTTGCGTCCCGATTAACCTGACGAACTTGTCGTTTGTGTACGTAACTGTTGATTCCCACAATGTGCTCCAGACATGGGGCATCATCAGTTTTTATCACATACGGGACAGGTATTGAACCCCATGTACAATCTCCTTAATTGCCTCCAACGACATATATGGCAGACGTCAGTGTTGATATGCATTGTCTTCCTTCGGGCCTGAATAAAAACACGGAATTAGTCACGGGGACACGGCGGCTGTCGGGAATTTCAACAAGTACAAATAAGAAAACCACGTTTCTCTACATTGAGTAACATTGAAAATATGAATATTATATCAGAGTATTAGTGAGTTTGTAACATGACCGGGCTTCAGTAATGAACTATGTACAGAAAGTAAACATCTCGTGATAGGCTGATTTGTTATTATCGCCGTGAATTTCGTTAGTCGGTCCTGACTTTTTGGCATGCGACTTTGGCATATGAGTATATAAATAGTGACCAACGAAATCATTAAAATAATCAAAAACATAAAGAATGAAGGCTTGTTTACCTTCTTTACAGAGGTCTTTACTGCCGACGGTTTCAGCTCTTAACAGAAAACTGGTCCATCTTTCAGCAGGTACCATCTATCGGTGTCGGATGGACTGACCCAGGACGAAATTTCTTTGATGTATTAAAATTGTCCATCCACTCAGATTTTGTGGGAATTTATTTTTTAAATAATTGTTTTTTACGCTTTTGTATTTGGCGACATCCGCCAGTTTGCATTCATCATCATCGTGTGACATATTCTTTCCAAACTTGGTCTTGTTTATGGACCTTCTGTACTCCTCACGATCTTGGGAGAGTTGACCTGCATCCTCCGGGTACATGTTTCGACAATCAGATATACCATTTGTCCATCGTCGTCTTGGACGGCCTCTTCTTGTGCTGCCGTTTACTCTGCCTTCTGCTATTAGTCTCTCCATACTGTTGTGTCTCTTTAGATGACAAAAAAACAAAAAAAACCTTCAGCTTTCTTGTTATGATGTTATTTAGGAGCCAGCCCTCTTCGGCGTTTAATGATTGTAGTACTTCTTAATTTGTCTTTTTTTTTTGCTGTCCATGATATATGCACAACTTTTCTGTAGTATCTCAGTTTGAAGGCAGCAATTTTCTTTTACACTGTTTTATTAAGAGTCCAAGACTCACAGCCGTATGTTGCCACAGGCAATACCTATGTTCTTATTATATACAGTTTTAATATCAAAATGAAGAAAACTAGGTGTGTTTTCTTATTATATACGGTTTTAATATCGAAATGAAGAAAACTAGGTGTGTTTTCTTATTATATACAGTTTTAATATCGAAATGAAGAAAACTAGGTGTGTTTTCTTATTATATACAGTTTTAATATCGAAATGAAGAAAACTACCGGGTAGGTGTGTTACCAAAATAAGTAATGACACTTATTATCTAGCCTAACAACGAGATAGAGAATTAGGGCTGTTACCCTACACTGGAATATTTGTTCCTTGATTTTCATACGCAGTTTTACTTTGCTACTAATTCCTTGCCAGAAATGTTTCATTTGAACAAGTACTAGATGTATGCAATTATTGACTGACTGTACCAAGGAGTCACTATTCGAAGTAACTAACAATCGCTAAACTGTCTATAAAACTAACATGTTATATGTCTGAAAATCTTCCTCTTCTTATGGTCCATGCAGTGTGGCATTGGTTAAAACGTGTATACACATACTTTTGTTTCGTGTGCTGTCGATCATTTTTAATTGTGGTACACACCGTGTGGAGTTTGTTATCATGCCGTTCTACCGCATTCTGTGAGCTGTCAATCATTTCCGATACAGATGTTCTCCCATGCCACAATGCTAGGTATCAAGCATCTTCTCTCTTGGTTTTCCTCCACCACTCATCTTCAACTTGTCAGTTGTAACAACGTGTTCCACCTTCTGTCTTCTAATGATGTATCCACAAATGTGGACTCATGATTTCCTTGAATCTTCCACTGATAGTTTATATGTTCATCATTTCCTTGAATCTTCTACTGATAGTTTATATGTTCATGATGTCCTTGAATCTTCTACTGATAGTTTATATGTTCATGATGTCCTTGAATCTTCTACTGATAGTTTATATGTTCATCATTTCCTTGAATCTTCTACTGATAGTTTATATGTTCATGATGTCATTGAATCTTCTGCTGATAGTTTATATGTTCATGTTGTCCTTGAATCTTCTACTGATAGTTTATATGTTCATCATTTCCTTGAATCTTCTACTGATAGTTTATATGTTCATGATGTCCTTGAATCTTCTACTGATAGTTTAGATGTTCATGTTGTCCTTGAATCTTCTACTGATAGTTTATATGTTCATCATTTCCTTGAATCTACTACTGATAGTTTATATGTTCATCATTTCCTTGAATCTTCTACTGATAGTTTATATGTTCATGATGTCCTTGAATCTTCTACTGATAGTTTAGATGTTCATGTTGTCCTTGAATCTTCTACTGATAGTTTATATGTTCATGATGTCCTTGAATCTTCTACTGATAGTTTATATGTTCATCATTTCCTTGAATCTTCTACTGATAGTTTATATGTTCATGATGTCCTTGAATCTTCTACTGATAGTTTAGATGTTCATGTTGTCCTTGAATCTTCTACTGATAGTTTATATGTTCATCATTTCCTTGAATCTACTACTGATAGTTTATATGTTCATCATTTCCTTGAATCTTCTACTGATAGTTTATATGTTCATGATGTCCTTGAATCTTCTACTGATAGTTTAGATGTTCATGTTGTCCTTGAATCTTCTACTGATAGTTTATATGTTCATGATGTCCTTGAATCTTCTACTGATAGTTTAGATGTTCATGTTGTCCTTGAATCTTCTGCTGATAGTTTAGATGTTCATGTTGTCCTTGAATCTTCTGCTGATAGTTTATATGTTCATGTTGTCCTTGAATCTTCTACTGATAGTTTATATGTTCATCATTTCCTTGAATCTTCTACTGATAGTTTATATGTTCATGATGTCCTTGAATCTACTACTGATAGTTTATATGTTCATCATTTCCTTGAATCTTCTACTGATAGTTTATATGTTCATGATGTCCTTGAATCTACTACTGATAGTTTATATGTTCATCATTTCCTTGAATCTTCTACTGATAGTTTATATGTTCATGATGTCCTTGAATCTACTACTGATAGTTTATATGTTCATCATTTCCTTGAATCTTCTACTGATAGTTTATATGTTCATCATTTCCTTGAATCTTCTACTGATAGTTTATATGTTCATGATTTCCTTGAATCTTCTTGTGATAGTTTATATGTTCATCATTTCCTTGAATCTTCTTGTGATAGTTTATATGTTCATGATTTCCTTGAATCTTCTTGTGATAGTTTATATGTTCATCATTTCCTTGAATCTTCTTGTGATAGTTTATATGTTCATCATTTCCTTGAATCTTCTACTGATAGTTTATATGTTCATGATGTCCTTGAATCTTCTACTGATAGTTTATATGTTCATGATGTCCTTGAATCTTCTACTGATAGTTTATATGTTCATGATTTCCTTGAATCTTCTTGTGATAGTTTATATGTTCATGATTTCTTTGAATCTTCTGCTGATAGTTTCTTAGCAACGCATGACCATAGTCGACATGATATGATTAACCTATTGTCTATTGTCTTTCCCCAGGTGAATTATTGTTGATCGCATTCACATTTGCCGTTCAGCGTGGGGGTGGTAGCTTACGCTATCGTTTCAAGGCCAGATGTGTAGCCGAGGTTGCATTTAGTCCATGTTTTTTCAAGGTTATCTTCATGTTTTATATCCACCGTTTTTTGGTCTACCTTTGGCCGTACGCCCGGATATTCTTGTATTATATGCTCTTATTGGTATTTGGTTTGGCTTCATTCTCATAAGGTGACAGAACCATTTTACTTGCTGTCTCTCAATATCACAAGATTAACTACCATTTGGAAAAAACAGGCCCACATACATGTTCTATTGTCATATATAAATATTTGATTTTGCCAATATTTCAATATGGCCGTGAGGCCTGGGTTCAGAATCCGGTCGTTTGAAAACAAATGATATACACGTGTGTTGGGGTTGTTGTTTTTTTTTGCCGAGAACATAAAACTAATGTGTTTGTACATGATAGAATTAATGTAGTAGCGGGTCAGAAAGAATCACTGTTAACAATCGTGAAACTTCGGTAAATTCCGGTGGTACCGGCACCTGATGAGACATTCCTCTATTACAGGAAATATTCTTCAATGAACTGTGAGGGGTCGAAGAAGACGAGTTGGCAATAAGAAGGCATGGCTGGATAATATAAAGAACAGGACAGGGTGTGAAGTTTCCAAACTTATCAGGATGGTACAGGATAACAATGCGTGGATATCTTTCTGCATCAAATGTCTTAATGTGACAACCCTACGACCCAAACAAGTTATGGGGTTTTATTATTATTATATAGCAAATATAATATTTAAAGATGGGCTTTATTATTATTATTATATAGCAAATATCATATTTAAAGATGGGCTTTATTATTATTATATAGCAAATATCATATTTCAGGATTGTGTGGTTGATTATTATTGTTATACTTATGGTCATTAATTTCTTGTTTTAGGTCCAGAGACCATGAAATGACTGCTCTGGTAGTTGAGGTATATGATGGCAGAAAATGGCCTGTGGTAAGTCGTGTTTGTTGTGGTGTCTTGATTTTTATTATTTATTCACATGTGGAAGGTCTGAATGTCTGATCAGTGGGTCTATCAGACCAACAACCATGGATGACACATGTGGAAGATCTGAATGTCTGACCAGTGGACTATCAGACTAACAACCATGTATGACACATGTGGAAGGTCTGAATGTCTGACCAGTGGACAATTAGACTAACAACCATGGATAATATTTATATGTAGTGAGGTTTTCCTTTTCTAAAAGTAACAGAGCATCTACAATTTTTATATCAACACTGTGCTACCAATGTCAAACATGGTCTTTAACAGCTTCGCAGCAAAGAAAAATCGTCACATGTGAAATGATGTGTCTGAGGAAAGCTGCAATGGTTACCAAACTAGATAAAATAAGAAATGAAGAAATTAGGAAAAGAGTTGGTATAATATCATGTATCGAACATATTGAGAGATAGCAAGTAAAATGGTTCTGTCACCTTATGAGAAGAAGCCAAACCAAATACCAATAAGAGCATATAATACAAGAATATACGGGCGTAAGGCCAAAGGTAGGTCAAGAAAACGGTGGATAAAAAACAATAAGATAACCTTGAACAAACATGGACTAAATGCAACCTCGGCGACACATCTGGCCTTGAAACGACAGCTTAAGATACCACCCCTACGCTTAACGGCAAATGTGAATGCGATCAACAATCATTCACCTGGGGATAGACAATAGACAGAGTATTTCACCTTCAGATAATAACGTTTTTATCCCTGTTGAGTAGGAGGCTTCTCAAATCATTGTACAACATTGAGAGTGAGAGTCTTCTGTATATAATACAAAGCTCTAGAAGAAGTTCCCCGTTGTACACAAGGTCTTCGCAGATCTTCATTCTTGTAGATAGAAAACATATAAATAATACACACTTTTCTAGTATTGTCAAGCTATCTTCCAACACACTTTTCTAGTATTGTCAAGCTATCTTCCAACACACTTTTCTAGTATTGTCAAGCTATCATCCAACACACTTTTCTAGTATTGTCAAGCTATCATCCAACACACTTTTCTAGTATTGTCAAGCTATCTTCCAACACACTTTTCTAGTATTGTCAAGCTATCATCCAACACACTTTTCTAGTATTGTCAAGCTATCTTCCAACACACTGTTCTAGTATTGTCAAGCTATCTTCCAACACACTGTTCTAGTATTGTCAAGCTATCTTCCAACACACTTTTCTAGTATTGTCAAGCTATCATCCAACACACTTTTCTAGTATTGTCAAGCTATCTTCCAACACACTGTTCTTGTATTGTCAAGCTATCTTCCAACACACTGTTCTTGTATTGTCAAGCTATCTTCCAACACACTTTTCTAGTATTGTCAAGCTATCTTCCAACACACTGTTCTTGTATTGTCAAGCTATCTTCCAACACACTGTTCTTGTATTGTCAAGCTATCTTCCAACACACTGTTCTCGTATTGCCAAGCTATCTTCCAACAGGCTGTTCTGGTGTTGCCAAGCTATCTTTCAACACACTGTTCTAGTATTGCCAAGCTATCTTCCAACACACTGTTCTAGTATTTCCAAGCTATCTTTCAACACACTGTTTTGGTATTGCCAACCTATCTTCCAACACACTGTTCTCGTATTGCCAACCTATCTTCCAACACATTGTTCTCGTATTGCCAAGCTATCTTCCAACAGGCTGTTCTGGTGTTGCCAAGCTATCTTTCAACACACTGTTCTCGTATTGCCAATCTATCTTTCAACACACTGTTCTAGTATTGCCAAGCTATCTTCCAACAGGCTGTTCTGGTGTTGCCAAGCTATCTTTCAACACACTGTTCTCGTATTGCCAAGCTATCTTCCAACAGGCTGTTCTGGTGTTGCCAAGCTATCTTTCAACACACTGTTCTCGTATTGCCAATCTATCTTTCAACACACTGTTCTCGTATTGCCAAGCTATCTTCCAACAGGCTGTTCTGGTGTTGCCAAGCTATCTTTCAACACACTGTTCTAGTATTGTCAAGCTATCTTCCAACAGGCTGTTCTGGTGTTGCCAAGCTATCTCCCAACACACTGTTCTCGTATTGCCAAGCTATCTTCCAACAGGCTGTTCTGGTGTTGCCAAGCTATCTTTCAACACACTGTTCTAGTATTGTCAAGCTATCTTCCAACAGGCTGTTCTGGTGTTGCCAAGCTATCTTTCAACACACTGTTCTCGTATTGCCAATCTATCTTTCAACACACTGTTCTAGTATTGTCAAGCTATCGTTCAACACACTGTTCTAGTATTGCCAAGCTATCTTCCAACAGGCTGTTCTGGTGTTGCCAAGCTATCTTTCAACACACTGTTCTAGTATTGTCAAGCTATCTTCCAACAGGCTGTTCTGGTGTTGCCAAGCTATCTCCCAACACACTGTTCTAGTATTGCCAAGCTATCTTTCAACACACTGTTCTAGTATTGTCAAGCTATCTTTCAACACACTGTTCTAGTATTGCCAAGCTATCTTCCAACACATTGTTCTAGTATTGCCAAGCTATCTTCCAAAGTTTAATCGAATGATGAGTAAAAGTGGACATTGCTCTGTTGGTAGTCCTGGTTTTACTCTCAATGTATTTCACATTTCTTTGTTCTTTTTGCGAGTGGTTCTCGGACACCTGCTGTTTAGCAGGACGGTATTCTAGAGAGAGGAATGGGTCACGTAGTGGTTTACAGCTTCGCAGCGATATATGCGCCGTGTCTGATATTTTCGTGTTCAGTATGACTTCATTGTCTCTCTGGCCTATGGGGTGGCGCAGACAACGCCACCCCAAACCCCCGTAGTCGCCTCTTACGACACATATGGAATATCACAGTGTTGCCATTGTGTTTCTCTCCGTTTGGTATCTCATTGGTCGACTTTTATATCTATTTCCCGCCCGTGTGTTATCGGGACTCGAAAACGGAGTAAAGAAATATAACACTGGTGGTATCAGCCATGATCGTCGTAAGAGAAGACTAAGGAGGTTTTGAGGATAGAGTTCACAGTCCCATCTCATAGAGGATCTTCTTCTACGTTCATTCTCAGACTCCTGCAGATTAACAGCATGTAGGCAGGAGAACTGAATGTGTTGTGTCATGCTGTATAGTATAGCTGCGATATCTACGACGTTTGGTCTGACAGATCCAACTTCAGCATGGTCTTGGGTCACTTTTACCTATATTTGATGGAAGTCGACTCTACCCCATAACCTCCTTAGGTGCCTCTTGCGACACGAATGGAAAGTAAACAGTGTTGTTATTCTTTATTCCCCTTTCGTGCTCCGGCAACACGTGGGCGATAGAGTGTCAAGTGACCCAGACTGTGTCCTGAAGTCGGATGTGCCAGATACCGCAATCAAGATTTAAACCATGACACAGTACATTCTGTTCTCTGGACTACATCCTGCTAATCTTCAGGAGTCTGAGAATGGACGATGAAGAAATATACATTTCCTTGTGTTCTCTCATTGGTCTCATTTGCGTCTCAGAATTGTTTTAAGTTTTCGCGAGGTTTGTGTGTGTGTGTGCGTGAGTGAGTATGTGTGTGTTTTTTTCACTCTGAATTTGTCTTGTTGGTCCAGGACACGTCGTCTTCAACCGTGGATGTTACTCGTTTTAGTTATATCTGGGCGTATTGTGTGGCCTAATGACCTGGGTTGGCCTGTGGGTGACTGGTAGAGTGACCTAGGCTCTGGTCTGTCTCCTAAAAAGGACAGCAAGATTTTTTTGAGGGGTGAGGGATTTTAATCTTAGAAGGACTTTTTTTAAATGTTGTTGACTGATTCTTTTCATTGTGTTTGCATTTCTGTTTGTATCGCCTTTCATTGTGTCTGTTGCCTGTGTTTGTTTCCTATTTCATTGTTGTTGCATGTCTGTATTTGTTTCCCATTTCGTTGTCTTCAGGTATCTTGATTTGACAGGATTGCATGGTCATCAATCTCCCATGTTGTTTAATGGTGAAACGCCATCATATAACCAATGTGGACAACCACATTTCATGTTTGAAAGAGACTTGTCTCAATATTCAATATAAGAAGCTTTAATCTCTCTCAGTGGTTATTGTTTGATGCTAATTTCCAAAATATTTTGTATAACAAAAGGGAAATAATCGGGGAAATATATGTTTTAGATTTATCATGATTACTGCCCGTGAATAAAAAATAATTCCTCCCAAAATGTACTCCGGAGGTCGTGATAATTGGATCACCAGAAATACGACCTCCATTATTTTTGATGGTTGTCACGTTCTAATATAACCTGATTTGACTAACGTCCAATGTTGAATGGAGCGTGTTTCTTCATAAGTGGTGCATTTGACTTAACCAAAATAGATTCATGGATTTCTTTGTCACCAGACACTCGGGCGTCTTTTTAAACGAACGGACCGACTAATTAGCTAGCCTCGTCATCATAACAGATGGTCAGTCTATGGACCGAGAGGACATACTCATATCGCTTCGTGAGTCCACTCAATCAGGAGATTGTGAGATGTTGAGCATGACTGAATGTCGAGAATGCTCGAATGGGAGTGAAAATGGGCGTGGCCCGTAGAGAGCATATGAAAATGATTTCAAAAATAGCAGTGAACCAATATAGAACAGAGACCATCAGCCGTTATACACTGAGATATTTACTGAAGCGGAGATATGAGCACCCATAGACATGCCCGGTGTGCGAGGAGGTTAATGAATAAACTAAACTAAACTTAAGTAGAACCACTGATTTTCAGAGTACTGATTATAGGTTAAGAAAATACACCGGAAGTGCCGACATGTGTGGCTAATCTTATATCCTGTGTATCTAGTTATGTATAGACGTACTTAAACTTTCCTGCAATATTGACCTGTTTATAATACATATTGACATGTTTGCACAATAGTAAGTGATGCCTATATTGTATGCACTATTCCGCCGAAGATGGATGTGTCGGGCCATTGGTTCAAATAAAACTGCGACACAACGCATTTCCATTCTCTGGACTACATCTTGCTGGAAATATAGTATATAGTATGACCATGGTCCTGCTACAAGGGAGATACAGCAGGAGTTTGATAATTAACGTTGAAGAAGAAGAAGTATGCATTATTATGAATATAGCCCGCTAACAGCCCAGGAGGTAGAAGTTATAAACTGCCCAGTAGATACTATAAAACTGTCCGCTATACCATTGACCAATGGAAGACCGAAAATAATCGACCACAGAAAGAGATTACATTCTGTAAAGTTACTTGTGTGAACTTGTTACTAGGGGCAGAAGAAATTGGTTCACACCTACTCAATTGAGTATTACATCGAGGTGTTGATCCATTGAGATACATTAGAAATGACCAATGGCATTTATTATTATTTACTCATTTACTCTTATGTCGCCATCACAAATGCAAATACCATTTTCATTGCATGTCCTTATGGTTTGACTACTTCGAAGTCAATATTTTATTGTATTTATTATTTAGAGTTGGAGAAAGTTGAATATCAGACGCGTGGAAGTTTGGAAATGACAATATTGTAAATTTAATTGTATAAAGTATGATGTCTGGAATTTAATACGATCACGTGCATTAAATTAGAAACTAGTATAAATGGGGGATTTACGCATGCGGTTGTGTCTGTGGGTCTCACCAATGGCTCACTAGACAAACCAACCATGCAACAGAAAACCTTAATAGATGACATGTCTTTATATTGAGGTTATCTTCTTATAGAAGCTTCATGGCACGTCATCTATACAATCCCGTAGTCGTAACCTTCGATAACAGTTACCATGTTGTTCCGACAGGCCTACGTTGTGCTTGAATTAGTTACGGGCACGGCGTGGGTGGGCGGAACAACAAAGAAACCTGTCGCAAGGGCCAGAGTTGTGCCCTGATGTCGACGTCTGTTTCGGCGGCATTATACTCGAAACACCATCGAGTCGAATGGCTGCTGGAACAGAGGGCGAAGCACTTATGGGAATGCCACACGTGCTGTGATGCCAGTTTCTAATCAAGAATCTTCTTCTTCTGCGTTCGTTCTCAAACTCCTGCAGATCAGCAGGATGCAGTCCGGAGAACGGAATGAGTTGTGTCATGGTTTACAGCATTGCTGCGATATCTGCGCCTTTCGGCCTGACACATCCGACTTCAGCATGACTTTGGGTCACTGACCCTATATGGGATGGGACAGCCAACTCCATGCCATAACCTCCTTAGTCGCCTTTTACGACATGCATGGAAGGTAAACAGTGTTGCTATTCTTTTCTCTCCTTTCGGGCCCTGACAACACACAGGCGGAATCAAGAATCAAGATAAATGGGGGTTCAGTTTCAGGGGTTCTGTCGACAGTTCAGTCAGCATGAAGACAGTGAGTAGAGAGCTGCAGAATTACCAAAGTCAAATAGATAGATTTGAAACATCTAGAAAACATCTCGAATTCTAAGTCAAATAGATAGATTTGAAACATCTAGAAAACATCTCGAATTCTAAGTCAAATAGATAGATTTGAAACATCTAGAAAACATCTCGAATACTAAATGTGTGGATTAGTTAAGTATAGTGTTTTCTGATGGTGATCCCAGTGTAAGGGATACGGCTACACGGAAATATCTTACAAGTGAGAAGGAAACTAAATTTATTCGGAGAACGAAACTTGTGGGCTGCCAGCCTGGAGATTATCAACCTCCATCACAAGCTGCGAAGATAAAGGTCAGGACGATTCTCTAAAACACTAAACGATAGACCATCAGTTCACAGTAGCGAAACAACCAAGTTCACAGTAGCGAAACAACCAAGTTCACAGTAGCGAAACAACCAAGTTCACAGTAGCGAAACAACCAAGTTCACAGTAGCGAAACAACCAAGTTCACAGTAGCGAAACAACCAAGACTAGTTGTAAAAAGGACGGCCAGAAGAAAGTAGATTAGTTTGCGATAGCGGACCGTTGAGGTCAGACGTTAACTTTTAACAGTAAATCTATTCATGCAACTATTTCATATCTTAGTCGCCCGTGTGTTGCCGGAGCCCGAAAGGGGAGCAAATAATAGCAACACTATTTACCTTCCACGCACGTCGTAAAAGACGACTAAGGAGGTTATGGGATGGAGTTGGCTGTCCCATCCCATATAAGGTCAGTGACCCAAAGCCATGCTGAAGTTGGATGTGTCAGGCCGAAATACGCAGATATTGTAGAAATGCTGTAAACCAGGACAAAACGCATTCCGTTCTCCGGACTACATCCTGCTAATCTGCAGGAGTTTGAGAACGAACGCAGAAGAAGAAGTGATTAAGTTTACATCCGTTGTCAGTGAGTTTATGTCAATAATACTTTAAATCGCTACATTCACTCATGTTAACACCCCCGTCACACTGGGATTATCTGAAATCATCTACATTATTGTGTCTATTGCTGCTGGTATTATCTGAAATCATCTACATAATTGTGTCTATTGCTGCTGGTATTATCTGAAATCATCTACATACTTTTGTCTATTGCAGCTGGTATCTGAAATCATCTACATACTTTTGTCTATTGCTGCTGGCATTATCTGAAATCATCTACATACTTTTGTCTATTGCTGCTGGCATTATCTGAAATCATCTACATACTTTTGTCTATTGCTGCTGGTATTATCTGAAATCATCTACATAATTGTGTCTATTGCTGCTGGTATTATCTGAAATCATCTACATACTTTTGTCTATTGCTGCTGGTATTATCTGAAATCATCTACATACTTTTGTCTATTGCAGCTGGTATCTGAAATCATCTACATACTTTTGTCTATTGCTGCTGGTATCTGAAATCATCTACATACTTTTGTCTATTGCTGCTGGTATTATCTGAAATCATCTACATACTTTTGTCTATTGCTGCTGGTATTATCTGAAATCATCTACATACTTTTGTCTATTGCTGCTGGTATTATCTGAAATCATCTACATACTTTTGTCTATTGCTGCTGGTATCTGAAATCATCTACATACTTTTGTCTATTGCTGCTGGTATTATCTGAAATCAACTACATACTTTTGTCTATTGCTGCTGGTATCTGAAATCATCTACATACTTTTGTCTACTGCTAACGATATTTTCAGAACCGCTATTTTCTTTCCTATACCCTTGATAAATAAATGAATATGGTTGGCGATATTCTTCTGCATCTTCTTACATTCGTTCTCAAACTCCTGTAGATTAACATGGTCTAGTCTGTAGAACGGAATGCTTCGTCACATGGCTTACTTCTTGACTGCGATATATGCGCCTTCCTAACAAATCCGACTTCAGAATGTATTCTAGGTCACAGTGACCCAATATTTATGAGACCGCCAGCACATCCCTCCAAAGTATTCTTAGTCGCCTCTTAACAACATGCATAACATGTAAACGTGTCTATTCTTTACTCCCCATATCATAATTACCACAATTTGTGGGCATTTAAAAAATCTTAATACGCCCTATCTAATCCATGTTTTCGTCTTGATTTCATTACTTGTTCCATTAGTAGTATATCAACAAACTAGATATAACATGGAGGTTACCACCCCGGGCGTTGTGTACAAACCATATTGGCAGCGTCGCTGTTGATTGCTCTAAGTACAAGAATACACAAAACGTCGTAATATTCCCAGATATCGCCGTCACATACGAACCGAAGAGAAGATAATTTGTGAACCCATTTAATTGTTAGTTCCCCTTCGTGTTGGCGTGCCTCAGTACAGAAACTATTCATACCGTTCGTTTCAGCAGTTGCTAGACTACACTTTGAAGTAGGCTTTTCCGGGAATGGAGAGCTCTTGAGGTAAACTTAGGTTCTGGTTTCAATATATTCCAAGGTCTGGTGATTTTATTCCATCAAGAAGTTGTTACTATAGAAACAATAACTCCAGGAGTGTCAGTTTTGGAAGTGTGTGTTTTTTATAAATAGTTTCAACAGGCTGTGTAATGGAAACGTCAAACAAACAATTCATCATATATTGAATTGAAGGGTAAAGTCAAAGGGAAGCGAGCAAGAGGTTGGCAGAGATACAAGTGGGAGAGTAACATTACACGATGGACAGGTTACAGTCTAGCAGAGTGCACCACCAAGACAAGAGACAGGAGATGTTGGAGATACGTTGCAGCCAACCTTCGTTGCGGAGACGGCACTTGATGATGATGATGAATAGAAGAGAAATTGTAGTAAAACTGTGCGCCGTGTGGTAAATAAATACAGTGAAACCTCGGATTGCGAATAACTCTGCGAACATTTTGCAAGACGATCAACAAAAGAAACGGGAGTAGAAAATAATCTAGACGATTACATAGAATTCTGTACTGGAAACTGACAGCTGTCGAAATAATGTATGCATATGAATGCCGGAACTCTGGACATGTATCTTCGCATGTCCTCATCGTAATCCTATTCGGTACTATATTGATCCCATATCTGTCTGGTTGGTTGGTTGGTTGGTTACTGATCCAGCGGTCCATGGCCTCATGCCGTTGACACAATGCCATTAAAATGGCATTATATTGCTGGGAAGTCTGTGAATCTTCGGCCCACCCCGGGACAGAGCCAGAGAATGACTATCACACCTCCAGGAAGGTAGGCTTGAACCTATAAACTGCTTCCAGCCACTGCAGTCAAGATAGGGTTCACTGTGCTCATTCCCCGCCACCAATTGACTACTGGTTATGCCGAACTTCTCTATTGCTCCAGGGATGCAACCAAATGTTCAAGTCAAAAGGATTTTCACGTCATGAGTTACTGTGTCCCTATGATGGGTCTCAGCCATAGAAAAAAACAGTGCGGTCAGTTTCCTCCTCCCCAGTGCTGGCTGTTGGATGATTGGTTTGTCTAGTGGGCCATTGATGAGACCCATAGACGCAACCCCATGCGTCCACTATCTGTCACACTACATGACATTTTTATTTGTATTCTACTAGCTATCTTTTGGTTCCTAGTTCACCCTATCTTGGTTGAAACGACGATTTGATGTAGTTATTCAAAGTATTTTTTTCATCTGTGTACGTTCTCAAACTCCTGCAGGTTAACAGGGTGTAGTCCTGAATGCGTTATATCATGGTTTACAGTTAAGCTGCGATATCTGCAACGTTTGACCTAATACATCCGTTTTCAGCATGGTTTCTAGGCCATGTTTACTTTCAATTCAGATGTCGCATTGTGCTGTCGATGGGCATGCCTTTACCGAAGATCTCTATTCTCCAGCCGTGACGAATCAACAGTATAAAACATGTGAATTTATTTGGAATATAGCCCTCTAAAGTGAGTCTTTTGACCTTTTCACGATTGTTATTCTGATCTCCACACAAAGTGACAAATAAAAGTCACGTGAACAGGAAGTCACTTCAGAAAGCTGTTTTCCGATAAGTCAGCAGGACTTATATTGTCAATTGATCACTCTAGAAGTACACATAAACAGATTTGGAACTGAATGAACACAAGTAAAAAAAAAATCGGAATGGAAACCCTGGCTTGCTGCTAGGGGTTTACCCTACTAGCTTGCTGCGATGGGTTTTGGAAGTGAAGAATTATCATTTGACCTTTCTGGCTTAGTCTACCTTCCGTGTTCAAACAACACATCAATCTAATCTTGGTTTTAATGTAACCAGACCTAGTCTTTTGTGCCTGTCTTCTTGATTCTGTCTGCGTCTTCTGAGACCTCGAGGCCACAGCAACACCATTGTTGTTCGCCTTGTTTGTCTGCTTTTCCTACTGCCATTTTGCCCTATTGATTTAATGAAGCTTTTGACTAGCGCGATTACAAGGTCGCGGCTTTAACCTATCACTTCTATACTTGGAAGGAAGTTACTTAAGAACGAGTCATCAAGTTATGTATATATTTATATTCTTCAGCGTTCATTTTCAAACTCCCGTAGGTCGCCAGGATGTGGTCCAGAGAATTAACTGTGTTGTGACATAGTTAAGAGCAGGTTAGTTAGTTAGTCGTTGGATCATACTGCAAACTGGACACGTCCATAGTTGCTCTGATCTCTCCCTGAGTATATCTGCCTCACACGGCCCCATACACCATTTAAACGTTTTAGATTAAACCATTTAAGATTTAAACACATACATAATATTGGCAAGATGTGTTAAAGTTTTTTTTACATGATGTCTATACACAATCCATGTTTCGCTAGCGTATAACAGCACTGGAAGTACCACTGATCTGTAGACTTTCAGCTTAGTCTGTAGGTTAATGCCATTTCTACCTCATACATTTGGGTAAATTCTGATAAAAGTAGGGTTACCATGCGTCCGGGTTTCCCCGGACACGTCCTCTTTTTATGCCCTTGTCCGGGCAGCTTTCCAGAAAAATGGCGTTTGTCCGAGTTTTTAGACATTGAGTCAATCATTGTGAAAATTTACAACTATTTTTCAATTTACACGGTTAGAACTGCACAACTGAAGGAGTACTGCGAGTTTGTTGAAGTGGAATATCGCCAGCTACGCTTGGGCTCAGCCTCAGGCGCAATCTATGATCCCAACGTCAATTTCCTCAAATGCGGACAATTTTGATGATAATGACTCAGAATGAGATACTTTGACTACTGTTTGGTAAACTTCAGTAATTTAGTGACTAACTTACTGTTTCTGTTTAGTCAGCTAGTGTGATGCACTGAACACTCAGTTAATACACGTTTATAATTAAATAAGAACAATATTTTAAGTAGTTTAACTTTAATTTTATTTGTACAACACATATTATTGTCCATATTTGATGAAAATTTTTCGTTTCCTCTTTTTCCACTGACAATAATGGTAACCCTAGCTAAAAGTGCTGCTTGCTTTGGCGATCCTTGCATACACTTCATCATTAACGTTGGCATCTGGTGATAACGTACTACCTAATTATGTGAATCTATTCACAACTTTCAGTGCTTCACCATTTACCTTTATGCAGGGCTCGAGATAGATTTTTCCATTGCTGGTTGTAGCATGACTTCTGTTTTCTCTGTTTATAGAAGTCCAAAGTTGGTACAGGCTTTGGAGAATCTGTCAATAATAATTTATAGATCAGCCTCACAGTTGGAAATTAGGACACAGTCATCAGAAAATAGGAGATCCGTGATTGTGTGTGATTTGACTTTGGTTTCTGCTCGGGCCGCCGAATGTTGAACAATTTACCGCAGAACATAGTTACATTACAACAGAAAAGATTGAAAGCAAGAGAGACAGAGTGCGACAACGTGAGAAAATATTAAATATTTTAACAACATGACAGGGAAACAACAATGATCTTAATACATAATACTGGAGATAGAAATCTGTAGAGATCCTTGATCGCCTACGCCAGCCGGCATGGCACCTGATGATGATGCGCGTATTGTAAAGAATACAATAAATGTAGGGGCTTCAATGGCATCTTTCTTAGGAACTGCTACATGCAACTCATCATCATGATTAAGTCCCGTCTCCGCAACGAAGGTTGACATGTAACTATCCAGTATTGAATGAGTTTTTGTACCGTATGAGGCCTACACATTTTTATCATACCTAATCGATACAGGCTTCCCTACCCGAATTGTACATTTGATAGTCACAAGGGAGAACAAAGAAAGACGGGACGGAGTTCGCTGTAAGAGATAGCGTATTGTACCAAATTGAACTTTCGCGACATTCCCGGTGGACTCGGCTATGCCTGGATTAGATCCCTAACGCTTGGGTATCACGTGCTGACTGAAACGTGGTTTGTTAGAAATTGTACACAAAACTTCTCCAATGTGTTAGGTTAATGGCGGCTGTCTTGTTCAACACAGTTTCATAATTGCGTGTGTACTCTATGTGTATTTTCTTATTGTGGGTAGCCTACCGTGCATCGGCTTTATTCAAATACATTTATGACTACAATATTTACAGACGTTGCATAGGAGTATCTTCAATTCAAATAATAACGCTTGAGTAAGTACAAGAGAAAAAGTCATGCTCTTAATTTTAAAAAAATATAATAGGCCTAACGCTACAGACACTGAGTTATTAGTTAGGCCTAGTTATAAAATATTAATTATATTTAATAATTAACTAATAGTTATGTTGGTGTGTGCTCGTGTTTTAAAAAACTTAAGTGTTAGATAATACACAGTGGAAGCCCCTTATAACGACCCAGGGCCGACAAAATATGTTTTAATAACAAGAAATTCGTTATATAAGGCCTAGGCCTATTATATTATAGTATATGCCTAATAGCGAATTTAAAAACAGGTCTACATAATTTATATAGTAAAAACAATAAATAGACCTAGCCTTAATATGATTGAAAAGTGTTGTTAGGCCTATATAGGGAAATTTGTTATAGAGGGATTTCACTGCATAATATTGTTATGTCTAGGCCTATCTAATGCTCTAAATGAAACTGTTATGCTTTTAAAGATTAGGCCTAAGTAAGATGTGTTTTTTTTGTAGTGACATGCTATTAGAAAGAAAACTTACTGTGAAGTAATATTTAAAGTTCACACCAGTTGGACATGTGTTTTGATAATGAAGTAATCCCTTTAACTTTAGCAGTGAACAGGTGATCCCATAGGCTTTCTGACAAAAGCAGAGGTTCTCAGTGGAGTAACTGGGGTGGCATCCCCAGTTTGTATAGGCTTTTTTTGTTGTTGCTGTTGTCTCACTCAACTCAAAGGGATGTTTGTGTTAGGTGGTTTATGAATGCATATTTGCTTCCCAAATGAAAGCAATGTGGTTTATGAATGCATATTTGCTTCCCAAATGAAAACAAGGTGGTTTAGAATGCATATTTGCTTCCCACATGAAAACAAGGTGGTTTATGAATGCATATTTGCTTCCCAAATGAAAACAAGGTGGTTTATGAATGCATATTTGCTTCCCAAATGAAAGCAATGTGGTTTATGACTGCATATTTGCTTCCCAAATGAAAACAAGGTGGTTTATGAATGCATATTTGCTTCCCACATGAAAACAAGGTGGTTTATGAATGCATATTTGCTTCCCAAATGAAAGCAAGGTGGTTTATGAATGCATATTTGCTTCCCAAATGAATGCAAGGTGGTTTTTGAATATATATTTGCTTCCCAAATTAAAGCACATTAATACAGCATTGCATCGTAATTATCTGGTACTGTCAGTAGCATAGCGTATAAGTGTGTGCCACAGAGTTCATCATTCCTCCTTCAGCTTTGTTGACTGATCTCAGCGATGTGGCATTGCAGCCACCCCAGGAGTCTGTCACAGGAGGACAAAGGTGAAATACCTACATATCACGATCATCCATTGGGATTAGTCAGTGCTTAGGCCCGATAGTCTTCTGAGGCTTAGGCTGTGGAGCACCATAGAGTAGTTGATAGTGAGCTTGCTTTCTATCACTGGGCTACAGCGTGCCAGGTTCGAAGCCACATCCGGACAAAAGAAAATCTGGGTTATAATTACTATCTTGACTCCAGTCGACTAGCTGAAAATGAGTACCTGACACATAAGTTAGGGGAGGTAAAGACAGCAAGGAAGGGAACTGGACACTCCACCTAATAGTTGCTGCTGCTTATTACATGAAGAGTTATCTTTATCCCCAACGGCAGGTTGCTGCCATGGGACATACCTTTACCTTTAGGTCTGATAGCAAGCAGACAAAAGTAAGAAGTTGAGATGAGGCATGCAATTAACCTACGAGTGGGGGGGATATACAACAGGGGACATAAATATAACTAAAGATGATGTATTTAGGAGTTTTTACTGGAAGAAAAACCGGATTGAAATAACTAGGCCTATGGGCCCTATAGTTAAACCATCTACTAGGGATTTTCACAACTAGACATATGAACCCTATAGTGAATCGTCTACTAGAACTATCTGCATGATTTGAACCTTCAGATCTTCCGTATGTGGAATGTTTGGAAAGTTCAGAATGTTGCGTTTGAATATGTTGATGTCATTAGTGTATTTTTATAAATTACTGCAACACTCCCTACATATTTCTGTACCCCTCCCCCCACCCCGAAAGTTACTTTTGAAAGATCATGTGTGGAAATCTATTTTGAAAGTTAATTTGTGAAATCTGTTTTGAAAGGTCACCTATTATGAAATCTGTTTTGAAAGTTCACCTATTATGAAATCTGTTTTGAAAGTTCACCTATTATGAAATATGTTATGAAAGATCACTTGTGAAACCTGTTGTGAAAGTTCACCTATTATGAAATTTGTTTTGAAAGTTAGTTTTTGTGGAAATGTCTTAAAAATTCACTTGTTTTGAAAGTTCACTTGTGAAGTGTAGTTTTCTTGTTAAGTAAGTTTTGAAAGAATAACTTTTTGTGATTGAATATGTGGCTTGACTTCATATGTTCCAAAGACATGTCTTGACTGTTCATATGTTTTAAAAGTTCATATGTTTTAAAGACATCTAGAATTTTTACTTGTTTGAAAATTCCAGACTTCAAATATTTCAAACACATGTCATGACTTCATTATTATAACTCATATTTGAATGCTCATTTGTTTGGAAGACATGTCTTGTCTGTTCATGTGTTTGAAGAAATGTCTTGACTCTTCATGTTTAAAAACATGCTTTGTATATGTTTTTATATGTTTGTAAATGTCTTAACTGTTTATGTTTGGAAACGTTGGAATTTCATTCTATGAATGCTCACTTGTCTTGAAAACGTTTTTTGAATGTACATTTTTTTTAAAAAGAGATGTACTGTTTACACTTAGAAGAATTGTTTGAATGTTCACTTGTTTCAAAGATATATCTTGTATGTTTACTTGTTTCAAAGATATATCTTGTATGTTCACTTTTTTCAAAGATATATCTTGTATGTTCACTTGTTTCAAAGATATATCTTGTATGTTCACTTGTTTGAAAAATGTGTCTTGAGTGTTCATGTATGGAAAACATGTTTTGTAAGTTCACTTCTATTAATGGCTAGTATTGAGTGTTTACTCGCATTGAAGAGATATTCATATGTTCACGTGTATTGAAGAGATGTTTAAATGTTCACTTTCATTTGAAAAAATTTAATTTTCACTTGTATTGAATACAGGTGAGAGTATGAGTGTTGACAGGTGTAAATGTGTTTTGCATACACGTTCAATTGTTCACTTGTTTTGCATACACGTCTCATTATTCACTTGTTTTACATACACGTTCCATTGTTCACTTGTTTTTACTTTTTTACCTATGAATATTTTCTATTTTGACTTTTTCCCCCTATATTCCAGTCACGCCAGCGCCCAAAAATACATTCGTATGGCAATTTCATATTTTTCTATCTAAAATACAGGAACACCGTGTCTCTCCTTCTCTCACATCTTCCCCGTCACCCACCAATATCCCGGCTACACATACGCAAAACCATAGATCTGGATGTGTAATTTATATGTTGTTATATTGAATGTGTGTGGTAGATGTGTGCGTGTTATAATATTAATAGTAAACACAGCCAACAAATAAAGACAAGATGCCGAGCATCTATCTATTGACAAGATCGTAAATATGTATTCACTGCAGCAAAACTGAAATTCAACAGGCGAAACTGTGAACACGGTAATGAAGTTTTGCTTTTCTTTGGAGAAACACACATAGGACACACAAAAATAACGTTTCGACTAAAAAGCCTTTATAATTAACACAATAAAAACAAAATACGACGAGTAAGTAAGAACGGCCTATTCACGTTTACACTACAAGATCTAATTGTATATTTCACAACGTTAAAGTAAAAACTAGAAGATCAGAGGTGAAACACGTTGATGTTCTGTGAGATTTCTATTCTTCTATATCTGAGTTTGACGTAGTATTGTGTCATGTTTGAGTATGATTGATGCAGTGTCTAGTCCAGTATCCACAACCTCCAAGAATGTAACATGTCCTACCAATAGGCCTTATATTGAGCTGACATACCTGTGTACAACCTTCGCTTCAAAAGACCCTATTGTTGTTTGCTGACCTTGTTACCCCGTGTAGCCAGCCGACTAGGCTATGACAAGGCCCAGAAAAAGTTTTCATGCGACTGTGCCTTATTCAAACTGCTATTGGTAAGGGAGGGGAGGGCGAGTTTCTTTAGTGTTAACAGATTAAAGGCTACAAAACGTGCAAGGAGTGACACGGGAACCTATCGTAGGGTGTTACTAAGGATGCATCGCTGTAGGGGTGGCTTATGTGATTCAGAAAGGTCGTGCTGAAGTCGGATGTGTCATGCCGAAAGCCGGAGATATCTCATGCCGAAAGGCGGAGATATCTCACCCACGACATAAAATATGATGCAAATCAATTTATACTTTCTGTGGCTGCTAATCTGACTAAGGTAGAACTTTATAACTTCCTATATTTATCATCTCTAAGTTGCTCTTTGATAAAGAGCATTTGATAAAGTTAAACATAGCGAAATTATACACATGCTAGATAATTTGAACATTGACAGCAAGGATTTAAGAATAATCAAGAATATGTACTGGCAACAAACAGCAGCAATAAGAGTAGGATATCAATTTGGCCCGTTTCAACAAAAAAAATGTATTCTCCTTTTAACTTGTTTCACATCTGCCGTCATTTGTGGCTATGTGTCCAAGATATTGATAATGTTTTACTTGTTGTAGTTTCTCTCCATGTATGTTTATTATTAACTCTTATTCTTCTGTATCTTTGCTGATTATCATGGTTTTTGTTTTTTGGAGATTTATATCCAGTCCATATTCTTTACTTGATTTATAGACTTGGTCTTTTAGTCTTTGTAGTTCGTGTTCACTTTCTGCTAAAAGAACAGTGTCATTTGTCATTCTCATGTTGTTTTTTAAGTTTGTTTACCACCTCTATTACCTGGAAAATGAACAAACTAAAAGGCTGAAGTGATACTTTTGAGATAGAACTGAGAACACAAGAGGTTTTAACAACACTTCGTATGATGAAATAATTATTAAAGGAAATAAAAATATAATAATTATTTTGGACATATTAAAAGACCTGAACCTTGTTGAAGACCTTACTTGAAGGTAAAGTCGAAAGTGGGCGAGCAAGAGGTATGCAGAGATGCAAGTGGGAGACTAAAATCATGAGACGGACAGGTTGAAGTCTAGAAGAGTGCAACCCCACGACAAAAGACAGGGGACTCTTTCTGGCAAACTTCGATGCGGAGACGATTCTTAGTGATGGTGATTTACCACCTCTAAGTAGCAGACTTCCCTAAGTATTGCACAGCGTTCACAGTTTTGTATTCTGGGTATTTAAATACATTTCAGTATAGTATATCATCATCATCAAGTGCCGTCTCCGCAACGAAGGTTGGCTGCAACGTATCTCCAACATCTCCTGTCTCTTGTCTTGGTGGTGCACTCTGCTAGACTGTAACCTGTCCAACGTGTAATGTTACTCTCCCACTTGTATCTCTGCCTACTTCTTGCTCGCTTCCCTTTGACTTTACCCTCAAGTAAGGTCTTCAATAAGGTGTCATGTCTTTTAATGTGTCCAAAGTATTTTATTTGCCTGATCTTTATTTCTCTTAGTAGTTCTTTCTTCATATTAAGTGTCTTTAGCACCTCTTTATTTGTTTTCTTCTCTTTCCATGATGTTCTCCCTATTCTTCTATATACCCACATCTCAAAGGCATCAATTTTGTCTCAGTATAGTATATAGTAAAGCGTTAAGTGATATATAAGAAATATTTTATTTCGTTTGTCTTTCGTCCTGATGAAGGTCTGTAATCGAAACGTCCTCTGTCACTGTATCTCATTGCTATTGTGTTTTATTGACTAATATTGGTAACAATTATACCTAACTGTGTAGATTTTATATATTCAAAGTGATCAATGAAAACACGGCAATAGTCAAATCAATCATTACGAATTCTTGATTTCCCATTAACCTGTATATCATACGTTGATTCTATCTATATGTGAATAAGCTGTGGCCCTTGTTTGCATTTCGGCGTCAGGGGTACAAGAGTTCTCTGGAGATGGCCTTCTTATGTGCTGTTTGTAAGCTTGTTCCTGCGGCTTCTTTGATGTCTGTGATCCACCTTTTACATGGTCTGCCTCTGACTTTATAGCCGTGATATCTATATGTCATGGTCATCTGTGGCATGCTGTATGTTGGTAGTCTTGAAGTATGTGAAAACCACGTGATATGTTGTCTTTTGATGTGTTCCAATACTGGTATTGTTTTGCTTTGTCTGATGTTATCGGTTCATATTCTATCTTTTAATGACACTCCGAGTATTCCTCGTAGAAATGTCATGCATTTATTGTAACATGGAAAGACAAAATGTAGTCTCAACCGTGGTTTGAACTCAGACCTCCAGGCTTTCAGACATATGTTTTGATATGTGCTCCACTGCTTAGTACTCAATGCATACCAATGTACTGTTGTATTTCAGGAACTCTGGTATTTCTTCTTTGTTGTGTCAATTGGCTTGTATACTGTGGTTGTCCTTTCTACTGGCCGTGCTCAATGTAATTCTTCACACGGCCAAGTACTTAAAGGTCAGAACTAAACCTGTCACCACCTGCCGTGTCTCATCACTGTCTTCCTGGAATGTGTTAATTGTCATCCTGAAATGTCTCGCCTAATGGATCTTCACTGAGTCATACTGATCCAGGATTTTAGTGAAAAGGAAATGTGTAGCAGATCACTTGTGTGTGACCGTCGGCCTTCATTTGTAGTTAGCAGTCGACAATATTTGCCGTGTCAGCAACTGTATTCTTGTGCGGAACTTTCACGTTTCAGGAATGTGATTTTAGCGATTTGTTCAATTGAACAGACACCACAGTTGATTATGTTCAATTGAACAATTAAGCACTGCAGTTAGATCTAGCTGTTTCTACGTTAATATTATTATTAGCGTGTACCAGAAGAAACAGTAAGTATCCACTATTATCTGAATATGTTTGCAACGTTGTTATATCATCTTGTAAATATGTTTACACATTGTTCTAATATCCTCTTGTAAATATGTTTGCACATTGTTCTAATATCCTCTTGTAAATATGTTTGCACATTGTTCTAATATCGTCTTGTAAATATGTTTGAAAGTGTTATATTTTCCACGTTTCACCAGCTTTACCCAACTTCAGAATGATATATCTCAACAAATACATAACGCATATAATTTAAATTTGGGATGGTATAGACCTGGGGGTCGGAAACCCATGGCTCTATAAATGGCTGCATGTGGCTCGCAGACAAATGTTCGATTATTTTAAAAAAAGTGTTTATTTAGACTCCTTTGATCTACATATTAATTGCATATCAATATTTCATTCTACAAATGAGCTAAAGTCTACTGAAGCTCAGCATCAGAAGTCGCATTAATTGCAAGAAATACTCATTATTGATTAGCGACATCATAACAATGTTATTAAACAAGAATTCAGACATAATTATTGTACTTTTAGTGTCGAAATTACACAAAATGCACACATTTACTTGAATTTTTAGTTTTAAACATAATGTATGGTTCTGACAGAATTACTTTTCAAAATACGTGGTGTCCATGGCTCTCTCAGACAAAAAGGTTCCCGACCCCTGATATAGACCTTGTGAAATAAATATTTCATTAAAATGTAGTCATTGGTTTCAATTCACGTTTATTTGCGATATATATGAAAAGTGTACTTGTCAGCACACATTTTTTAAGATGTTTACAGTCAATTACATATGATTGATTTATCATAAAATTTGAATGACTTAATTTGACATGCCAGTTTTTTCAATGTATTAGGTATGTTGATTATCCTCTTCGCACACCGGACAAGTCCATAGGTGCTCAGATCTCCGCTTCAGTAAATCTCTCACGGTATACCGGCTAATGGTTCCGGTTCTATGTTGGTTCACTGCTCTTTTTGAAGTCTTTGTCAGGGGTTCTCTACGGGCCACACCCATCCTCACTCCCAATTCGCGCATTCTCGATATTGCCTCATGCTCATTCATCTCAAAATCCTCTGATCGTGAGGACTCACGAAGAGCAATGAGTATGTCTGCTCGGTCCATAGGCTGACCGTCTGATGTGGTGGCGAGGCTAGCTAATTGACCGGCTCGTTCGTTTCCCTCCACGCCCGCGTGTCCGGGGACAAATATAAGCGCGAGTCTTCGTAATGATGCCCGCATTCCTGCTCTCTCAAATGACTCCGCTCATTCCCTACGTACGTCACCTGTTTTGACTTTCTGAATCATATTCAGTCACTTAGTATGCACGCATGGGAATAGGCTTGCGATTTCAGGTTTTCCAACAGTTATTGTAATCTCACATCATCTCTTCTTGGTTTGTTTGCTGCTTTCTCTCTTGCTCTTTAGTTAGTATCCATGTTTGACATTGATAACACAATGTTGGTATGATTAAATTTATGTTTTGGTTTTCAGTGAGATAGCTGTACGTTGGTTATTTGATGGCGGATTGATAGTTCAGGCGTGTGCGTTTTCTTGCCTATCTGTGATATGTTTTCACATTTTCTTAAGATCTTACACAGTAGCTAGAGCAGGGTTTAGTGTACATTACGAGAGAAATTATTTAGAATTATAGAGGGAAATCTATATGTTTTTGTATGCACGAGAGTTATTCTTCAATGTTTATACAGAGAACTTCATTAGGAATGTAAGACACGACCAGTAGAGAAACACTTCCTTTCACTCGAGATCACGAGGTTCCAGATATGTTGGAATTATATCTGTCTAGGATATGCTACCTGATAATATACGTGTGTACCTTTAAAAAGAATATCTTCTGAGTTGGTTGTCAAACTCCAGCAGATATTAACAGGATGTAGTCTGGAGAACGGAAAGCGTTGTATCATATAGTTGTATCAAACAATTGAATGAAGTAGGTAATACGATCAAACAGTTCAATGAAAGTAAAACTAAAGAGAACTTAAGTATCCCCAGGTGAATGCTGGTTCCTCGTATCCACACTTGCCGTTAAGCGTAGGGTGGGATCTTTTGCTGTCGTTCCGAGGCCAGTGGTGTCGCCTTGATTACATTAAATTCATGTTTGTTCAATATTATCTTGAGGTATTTTACTCACCGATTTGTTTCTCTACGATTGCTTTAAATGGCGGTTTGCCATCTCTGCTTGCCGATAAGGAAGCAAAGTTTAGGTGTTTTTCCAGTCATTAGACTTCTTTTCTGAATAGGATTGATTAGAACACGGCGTAACCATTTAGAGTCACTGAAACAACAATGTGACTAGATTAGCGAATCGAGAGTGTAGAAATAGTACTAAGTAATATCGCTCGTAGAAAACAATGAGGAGTTCACGGGAAGGAATATGGCTAAGAGAAAGAGTGAGAAATGAGGACATTTAACAAAGAACCGTCACTGCCCCAATCTTGGAGTATATTAAGAGCCAACAAATCAAATGGTTTGCACACATCAGCAGACTACCACCAGACAGCACACCACAGCAAGCTATGCTACACAGATATAGAGAAGGCAGACCTGGAGGCCGACCTCGAAAACGATGAACCACCGAAATAAAAGAGGCGACAAATTCCACAATATAACTAAGCACACACGAGGACCATCTCCAGAGAACTCTTCTACCCCTGACGCTGAAAGGCAATAAAGGGTTTAGCGAATAGATAGACCTTTGTTTTATGTCCGGATATTCTTTTGTTATGTGCTCTTATTGGTATATGCCTTGGGTTCGTTCTCATAAGATGACCAAACCATTTTACTTGCTCTTTCTTATTGTATCATGAAAAGATTAGAAGACTAACAAACACCATGCCAATCCTGGATTACATCAGAAAACATATTAAGTGGTTTTCTCATGCTATCAGACAATGTTCCTAAAAAAAGCATTGAAAAGCATACAGACACGATGGATGCAAAGCCAGGAGCAGATCATGCAAATGATTAATTCCAGAAGAAAAAGAGTCAACGAAAACAAACATATGGAGCACACTAAAAAGCCTTCTCCAGAGAACTCATCTACCCCTGACACTGCAAGGCATAAATGAGTTCACAGCAAAAAGAAGGGAGTAGATAGTCGATATGCTAGTGCTGATATTGGGTTCTGTGTGAAATTCAATATCTCTAAACAAGTTACATCTTTTAGGCATAGATCTTCTTCTCCTTCGCAATTTGACATGTCTACACAAGTCTGGATTTCTTAATAAATGCTGATATAAATGAAAGTTCCTCGGTGCTCCCATACATCTTTCTGTGGATATCCATCTCTGTGGGCCAGTGTTCTTCCCGTAACTGGTTTAGTGTATTGCAGTCTTACAGGATATGTTCAGCGGTCTGTGATGCCTTCCCACAAGGGCACAGAGGTGATGGGACCAGTCTTAGTCTATTTAAATGGATGTTTTGTATGTTGTGTCCTGTTCTGAGGCGGAAGAAAATAACCTGCTATGCTCTGTTGAGATAGTGGTAATTGTCTTTTGGGTGGTCGACTTTCCTAATAGTTTTAATGAGGGTCCTCTTTTCTTGGTAGGTGATTTCTTGGTCTTTTTGTTCCCGTATCGCTCCCCCCTTTGCCAGTCTGTCTGCCTCTTCATTTCCTGGAATGCCACAGTGGGATGGTATCCACTGTAGTATTACCCTTCTTTGGATGCTCATTTCTCACATGACTTTTTTCAGGTCTGACAGTTTATCGCTGTCAATGGCTTGTAGGACATAGCATCAGTAAGAAATACCACCTGCTGGCATTGGTTTTTTTGTGATTTTAATTATTTCTGCAGCGATGTTTAAAGCCTGTACTTCTGCAGAGTAGTTGGATCAGAATATTTCAGTTGGTGAACATGTGAATTCATTTTCTTTTTTCTTGACATTTTATGTACACGCCAGCACCTCTATTCTTCACTGCTCTGGTTGCTGATCCGTCGGTATATACTTGTATCCATGCTTCTCTGGGGTACATATCTTCAATCATGTTGCATACTATTGATTTCTTTTGGAAATTATTCAGTTCTATCATAGTGCAGTGGTTGTTTATGTCGGTTCTGATAGTGAGAGGCATAGATCTCAGACATAATCAAACTTTTGCCAAATAATAACACAAGGAATGATCTTGCGTCAAATGAAATGAGAACATGTACTAGCGGATCAGCAACCAATGAATGATCTATAAAATCTTTTTGTCCTGATGTCAACCTAGCTAGTACATGAACATGAAGTTACTAACTTCCTTTATATATTTCTTTTTCTTATGTTATATTGTCATCGATTTTCCACTGTCTTGTGTCTGCATTATATATAATAATGTTTTTTATTAAAATTGCATGGCTCAGTAAATCATAGGCCCTAAATCAGTGTTTCCCAAACTTTTGTGTACCATGTCCCACTTAAGTCTTTCTAAAAATCATGATGCCCCCATATGTAATGTATACATATTTTTTTAATATTAAAATGTGAATTATTTCTTAAAGGAAGCCTAATTACAACTTGTTCGAATTGCCCCTCCCCTGAACAGTCAAATTGCCCCCTCTTGGGTGTCCCACGTTGGGAAATACTGATCTAAATGATGACATGCAGTCAAAGAAAGTCGATAAATACAGTTGACTGGCATACTTTGATCAGTTCCGGGACAATGTTATGAGATCTGTTGGCGATATATCAGTTAATTCAGTTGGTAAAATGTGATAGACTTATGATACAATGATGTTATAGTCAGTGTCATCTTCAGGTAGTAGACTTATGATACAATGATGTTATAGTCAGTGTCATCTTCAGGTAGTAAACTTATGATACAATGATGTTATAGTCAGTGTCATCTTCAGGTAGTAGACTTATGATACAGTGATGTTATAGTCAGTGTTATCTTCAGGTAGCATATCCTAGACATAATGTAGCAGTCATCACGTCCTGATCATCATCAGGTAGCACATCTTAACAACGCATGTTAAACCTCTCGCCCACCGACATAGCGATGGATAACCAGAGTTATATGATTGCGGGAGTTGGACACTCATTGCAGACATTCCAAAATATAATGTGTTTTTCGGTGTGTTCTTTGATGGATATTTTAGATGTGCTCAGGGCCTTTTTCAGTGTCGAACAGTAATGTTGTATCATCGGTATATCTTAGTTCTGTTATATTATGACGTCAGGAATTTAGACGAAGTTGATTCGCTGCTGGTCATTTCTTACATTCTTCATTATGACATCTGCATAAACATTGAAGATGTATGGTGATAAGACATCCTTGTCTGACTCCTTTCTCAACACTGAAGCAATCATGTTTTCACGTTTACTATTACTGTTGATTGTTAGTATGTGTAGCTTAATTAGATAATGGGAAATGGCTTTAATGTTTTAGTAGATATGTATAGTCAGGTTGTAGTAGTTTTATTAGAAATATATAGTATGTTTATAGTAGTTTTATCAGAAATATATAGTCGGGCATGTAGCTATAGAGTTGCAATAATAGGATCCATAACCCGACAGTTCTTAGGGGCGACACATTCTTTACCCCCACTAGTTACTTCTCAAACACTAGTTATTTCTCAAAGCATTGCATACCACTTCGAATTGGAGTTTTTTGAGAATTAAAGTAAAGGTCATTAGAAAACCCATTGCATAAATGGATACATTAAAGAAACCTGTGGCGCATGGCCAAGAGGTTAGAACTTTGGTCTCACACTAGTGAGGTCTAGAGTTCGATCCCCGGTAAGGACTGGGTTTTTTCTGTCATAGGGTAAATTAAAATATCACACTGTACATGACGTGGCGACAGCAAGAGCATGCGGCCTGTATCACACAGTAATTCAATCCTCCTCACTCCAACTCTTTAACGGGAAAAATGCAGAATTCACAGTTTTTTATATAGAAACCTCATTGCATAAATGGATACAGTATAGAAGCCTCATTCCATAAATGGATACAGTATATAAGCCTCATTCCATAAATGGATACAGCATAGAAGCCTCATTGAATAATTGGATACACATGGTGAATTTGGATTTGGCTGTCCCATTCAATAAAGTGTAAAGAGACCCAGAGACCATGCTGAAATCGGACGTGTCAGGACGAAAAGCCCAGCTATTGCAGACAATCTGTAAACTGATAACGCATTCCATTCTCTGGATTACTTCCTGATAAACTATCTGCAGGAGTTTGAGAACGATCGCAGATGACATCACTTACGACAATCATCGCAGGTGGAAATATGACTTCTGCTCTACCATGTCAAGCGCCGGCAACACGAACGAATATTTTGACAAAAATATAATATTTTAAAAACGCCGACTGGGCGTTAAATACGCTTGCCTGGTCACTACCTTTAGCGCATGTAAACCCATATGAGTGCTGATAACTCTATGTAACACTGGAAGTGATTGATATTATATCCTTGACCAGATTGAGTCACACTGTAGCATGAGTCATCGGAATCTGATCCATCATTTTATGTTTTGGAAAGTGTGAATTCTAAACCACGTGACATCCGTCGTTTCCATTCCTTGTTTTATATGTGCGTGTCCGGCGCGCAGGAGGAGTTATCTCTCTTATCATCTTCTGGGTATATGCTTGTCAGATTTGAAACATTAGTGTAGTTTATTTGTTCCTAAACTTGTGTAATTACCGATGTGTGCAAGTTCTTGCGTACAAGCAGTCATATTTTGGCAAGATCCCTTCAAGTCACTGGTTGCGTGACTCGTGTCCACATGCGGTGCAGAAGACCTCTGCACAGAATTATCACTGTATTCGTTACGTTTTTTATTATTTTCGTGAATCTATTGGTCATTATTTATATATTTAGAAGTCGCTTGGCTATTTCTGGCTCCAAGTATACGAATAACTATCAAATGAAAGGACAACAATAATACAAAAAAGTAGGTAGACATGCCTGAATAATTATGTGCAAAGGTATTCTGTTCAGACGTTCATGCTTGACCATTTCATCTACAAGTGTCGTCTTCACATTGAAGGTTGGCTGCAATGGATCTCCAACAACCACTGTCTCTTGCATTGTTGCTGTACTCTGATAGACTGCCTCTTGCACTCTCATAGACTGTCTCTTGCACAGTACTCTGATAGACTGCCTCTTGCAGTGTACTATGATAGACTGTCTCTTGCAGTGTACTCTGATAGACTGTCTCTTGCATTGTACATTGAAGACGGATGCGTTGGGCCATTGACTCAAATAAAACGGCAGCACAACGCAATTTCCAGTTTCAGGACTACATCCAACTGGAAATCTTGTAGGACCATTGTCCTGTTACAAGAGAAATCTAGTGGGAATTTGAGAATGAACGCTGAAGAAGAAGAAGAAGCATTGTACCCTGATAGACTGTCTCCTGTCTTATTTCTGTACTCTGATAGACTGTCTCCTGATTTCTTGCTGTACTAAGATAGACTTTCTCCTGTCTTGTTGCTGTTCTCTGATAGACTGTCTCCTGTCTTGTTGCTGTTCTCTGATAGACTGTCTCTTGTCTTGTTGCTGTTCTCTGATAGACTGTCTCCTGTCTTGTTTCTGTACTCTGATAGACTGTCTCCTGTCTTGTTGCTGTTCTCTGATAGACTGTCTCTTGCAGTGTTATGTCTCTCCTATCGCGTCGACGAATACATAGATATATAGGGTAAAAACCAGAACTCACCAATTTCAACGATATAATGCTTCTCTTTGTGTAGTTCTTGTATGTTGTTGAGACCCTTAAGCATACTTTCTTTAATGGTTGTCTGCGAACTTTTGGCGCCTATTTCAAATTTAAATGATTGTATTGGCTGTCTATTTGTATAGGGAGAACATTATGGAAAGAGAAGAAAACAAATAAAGAAGTGCTAAAGACACTTAATATGAAGAAAGAATTACTAAGAGAAATAAAGATCAGGCAAATAAAATATTTTGAACACACTAAAAGACATGACACCTTATTGAAGACCTTACTTAAGGGTAAAGTCAAAGGGAAGCGAGCAAGAGGTAGACAGGGATACAAGTGGGAGAGTAACATCACAAGATGGACATGTTACAGTCTAGCAGAGTGCACCACCAAAACAAGAGACATGGGGTGTTGTGGATCAGTAGCAGTCAACCTTCGTTGCGGAGACGGCACATGATGATGATGATATGCTGTCTATTTTAATTTATTCAGTCAGTAGTTCGCACCATGTTCAGGTGGCTGGTATTGAGCATATGTCCTTCCTTACAAGTGCTCCAAGGAGCACGCGAGCACCAGGTTGAGTGAGAACGTAGATCCAGGAATAGGGTAATAAAGTTTTGCTAATACTTAATAACACACATAATGACACACACACAAATCGACGTTTCTACCAAAAGGCCTTTATCAAGACAGACAATTAAACAAAATTAAAACATATAACAGAAAGCGAACAGTAATAACATCGGCGGTCACATTGGTATGAGTAGTATGGACTTAACCGGAAGAGGCGAAATGACACCGGACAAAGAAAATACAGTGAAAATACTCATACAAATGAATGAGAACGTATGTTCTAAGTACAGTGGAATCCCGTTATAACGACTTAGGACCGACGAAAATTGTATGTAGTAGCGGAAATTCGCTGTATGCCGTATAAATACTTTATTCAATCATTAGGTGCCATGTCGACTGGGGTAGGCGATCATAGCTCTCCACAGGTCTGTATCTCCAGTATCATGTATCAAATCGTTGTTGTTTCACTGACGTGTCAGGTTGTTATACTGTCTAATATTTTCTCACGGTCTCTGTTGCCTTCAATCTTGCCTGTTGTGACTGTTCTCCAAACCCCCCTCATAACATGGACAAAAATGAAAATTGCTTATATTACTCCGTTTCACATTTGTCTCTTTCAACACCTCCACATTAGTTTTCCTGGCACATATTCTCATCATTCTTCTGTAGAGCCATATCTCTATTGCCTCTAGGTCTCCTTTTTGAATACTATGGGATACATATAAGGGATTTTGAAAATTGTTCGCATATAGGGAAATTAGTTATAAAATAATTCGCTATAGAGGGATTCCACTGTAACAGAAATTCGCTATATACAGTACAAATAATATAGAATAAATATAATTGGAAATAATGAAAAGTTGTTATATAGGGAATTTGCTATAAAAGAATGCGATATAGAGGGATTCCACTGTGCATATCTAATATATCCACAGCTGTGTGCGTATTTTTATAGAAACATATTATTTGGTGTCTTCTCTTATTTGCATGCTTAACTTGAATTTTCTATTTTAAAAAAACACTTTTATTTTCAAATGAATTTAATGGTATCTCCAGCGTTTATATTATTCTACAGCTTAATTATACAAACACCATTCGTAATGTGGCAGCAGAGCTGTGGTTTATATACATAATATAAATAACATTCGTAATAACACGTCTCTGCTGTATTTTTATCCAGGAATTTTATTCAAAGAAATTAATTAGTTCTGCTTGATAAAATATGCTAAAACAAGCTTGACATTCCTAAGTTTTTTTTGGCCTGTATGTGCACAGGTAATCTGCAGGCATACAGGGAGGGAAATCTGCGCGGCAAAACTGATTCATAAACAAAAATAGAATCGGAAGTGACGACACTAAACGGAATATTCATTTATTCATTTTCCTTTTGCGCTGAAGTTAGCGCAGAGGTCAGATCTCTCCAATTCTGTCTGTTCAAAGCTGTTCCGTGCAGTTCTTGAATAGTATGAATATTGGTTGTTTTATTTTCTCTAAGTATTGTTCTTCTGAGTGTTTCTTTTGGTCTACCCCTTGCCCTTTTGCCTGTAGGTATCCATTCAAGAGATTGGTGGTGTATTCTGTTGGTGTCTGCGCGTAGGAAATGCCCGATGTATGACCAACGGCGTTTTCTGATCAACATCTGTGATGAAATTTTGATGTGTCTCTTCTCTGATTTTATCATTCGATTTGAATTCACTGCAATGGGTGTTATCTCGCAATGATGACGAAGAGAAATCACACGTGCTATCTTAAATATCCGATGTTGTAACACAGTTTGACACACAATAATTCGTTAAACGGAATATAGGAACAGGATTTAATCTAACATTATTAAAATGAATAGATAAATAGATCTAGAGTAGAAGGTATTACTACGAATCATCAATTACTGTCTTTGCAAACAAGGATACGATAAATCAGATCAATTGATGTCAAATAAACTGAATGAAGAAATAGAACCAGACTTGAATGTAGTAAACTGAAGGAAGAAATAGAATATGCCTAGAATGTAGTAAACTGAATGAAGAAATAGAATATGCCTAGAATGTAGTAAACTGAATGAAGAAATATAATATGCCTAGAATGTAGTAAACTGAATGAAGAAATAGAACCAGACTTGAATGTAGTAAACTGAATGAAGAAATAGAATATGCCTAGAATGTAGTAAACTGAATGAAGAAATATAATCTGCCTAGAATATAGTAAACTGAATGAAGAAATAGAATTTGCCTAGAATATAGTAATCTGAATGAAGAAATAGAATCTGCCTAGAATGTAGTAAACTGAATGAAGAAATAGAACCATCCTTGAATTTAGTAAACTGAATGACAAAAATAGAACCAGTCTTGAATGCAGTAAACTGAATGAAGAAATAGACTGTATTGAAAAGTGTTGTTGTTTGATATCCCCAGGAATTACGAACAATTTACTCTTAGTTCCTACAATTAATAGACAACACTCGTCAATTAAAACAACAACACAAAAAAAACATGAAAATATAAATAAATCTAAACTGGAAAGTAAAAATAGTACGGGACTGGAAGACGCGTGTGTGTTTTTCGTCTATCACAAGTGATGATGACAATTTTTTGCATTCAGCTAAAGGTATGTCCATGCCTATGAGTTCGTACATTGCTAATGAGCCCTATTCGAGTCGCTAATGTCATTGGACAGTCCGGGCATGGAATGACCATTGTAGACGTTTTTGGGTCTATCCGTGACTTTCTAGCTTTTCTCCAATGTTGAGCTGCTGTATTTCTCCTCTTTTCACAAGATGATGCGACCTATTGGACTATGGAGCGCCATGTAGATTTATTTTGTGCACGTTCTTCCCATGTATCTTGGTCTATTTATAAGGCTTTCAGTGAGGTCTTTAACGAATCCTTGTTACGCTTCTTTTGGCCACCTTGAGATTTGTACCCTTCTCCAACTCACCACAGAGAAGTATCTTTGGCAGGCGATGATCTGGCATACGTACCTTATGACACGCCCAACGAATCTGTGTCTGCATCAAAATAGTGCCAGTGCTAGGGATTCCAAATCTGTCAAGGGCAAGTGTATCCAAATAATATACAGAAGATCGTACAAGTAAAACAGATATTCCATGTGTCACACTAGTCGATGTTACCAGTTACAATAGTGAGTATTAGCAGATAGTTCAAGTGTTACCAGATATTTCAAGTGTTATAATAGTGAGTATTAGCAGATAGTTCAAGTGTTACCAGATATTTCAAGTGTTATAATAGTGAGTGTTAGTAGATATTTCAAGTGTTACCAGATATTTCAAGTGTTATAATAGTGAGTGTTAGTAGATATTTCAAGTGTTACCAGATATTTCAAGTGTTATAATAGTGAGTGTTAGTAGATAGTTCAAGTGTTACCAGATATTTCAAGTGTTACAATAGTGAGTGTTAGTAGATAGTTCAAGTGTTACCAGATATTTCAGGTATTTCAAGTGTTACAATAGTGAGTGTTAGTAGATAGTTCAAGTGTTACCAGATATTTCAAGTGTTATAATAGTGAGTGTTTATTTTTCAGATGTGTTTATTTATTAAATGACCCGTAAATGTAAGAACAGCTCCTTGAGTGTTTAAGTTTTCACTGTGCTTGCTGTACAAATGTGTGCCGGTGTTATGAGACACCTGCACAGCGTAGCTCGGAATCGCAGGTGCACGCATGTTTCAGCAAACCCTTGCTATCAAAAACACCTGGTGTTGGATGTTGTGATGTTTTGGCTGAGCTGAAAGTTGTACTCCGGGAAACTGTCAAGTAATTCTGCTTAACCTACATTAAAAACATGGGGATATTAGTTATAAAGTGATGTTTTTAAACTTGCTTAGTTGTAAAGTCATGATTTTACATGACAAGTTGTACAGTGCTTTAGTTAAACATGACCAGTTGTAAAGTGGTTTAGTTAAGCATGATCATTTGTAACGTGATTTAGTTAAGCAAGACCGGAGTAAAGTACTTTAGTTAGACATGGCAGGTTGTAAAATGCTTTAGTTAGACATGACCGATTGTAATGTACTTTAGTTAAACATGACCAGTTTTAAAGTACTTTTACAACCAGCATTTATTACCTTACATTGATTGTCGCATAAAAGTTGAGAAACACTCAAGAACGCCGAAAAGGTGCAGAGGAGTGACTTCGTTGTACATGGTTACCCATGTGTACTCAGTCCTTCTTAACAAAACTGCACGCTTCATGCCGCTAATATCACGTAACGGTGTAGTTTCAGGCGATAGTCCCAGGGATCACCGGAAAAAAATCAGTTTTGTAAACAACTCGCCACGAGTTGGATTAGAACCAGCGACTTCTTAAACACAAAACGAATGGTTTAACTATTACGCCAGGCATATATGATATACATTTGCACATTGTTATGTCACAGCCAGATATTTAGTATCTCAGCTGATATTTCCAGAGAGGTTTTATTTTCCGCTATCACATCTGGTTAATCCCATTTTCTATCATTATATGAATGTATACGTTATTAACTTCTGGTATTATCTGTTCTATAGGAAATCGTATGAATGTATACGTTATTAACTTCTGGTATTATCTGTTCTATAGGAAATCTTATTAATGTATACGTTATTAACTTCTGTTATTATCTGTTCTATAGGAAATCTTATGAATGTATACGTTATTAACTTCTGGTATTATCTGTTCTATAGGAAATCTTATGAATGTATACGTTATTAACTTATGGTATTATCTGTTCTATAGGAAATCTTATTAATGTATACGTTATTAACTTCTGTTATTATCTGTTCTATAGGAAATCTTATGAATGTATACGTTATTAACTTCTGGTATTATCTGTTCTATAGGAAATCTTATGAATGTATACGTTATTAACTTCTGTTATTATCTGTTCTATAGGAAATCTTATGAATGTATACGTTATTAACTTCTGGTATTATCTGTTCTATAGGAAATCTTATGAATGTATACGTTATTAACTTATGGTATTATCTGTTCTATAGGAAATCTTATTAATGTATACGTTATTAACTTCTGTTATTATCTGTTCTATAGGAAATCTTATGAATGTATACGTTATTAACTTCTGGTATTATCTGTTCTATAGGAAATCTTATGAATGTATACGTTATTAACTTCTGGTATTATCTCTGTTCTATAGAAAATCTATAACTACCCTGATTAGGTCTTGTTTTTTTCCCCAGTACTGTACTACACCCTCAACCAGTGCATTTCCCGCCAAAGACCTACATTTGACCTATGCACGACCATTGCAGTCTGTGATGTATTACTCTGAACAACCAAATTGCTCCTAAAACAGGCGTTCTCAGCATTATGCTAGCGAGCACCGTAGTGCTCATGTGAGAACATGTAGAGCTCTTGTGTGTTCGTCCATCACAAATGATGATGACCATGTTTACATCCACTTTTGAAAATTCAGTTAGAATTATGACCGTGCATAATAGTTTGTAGATGGCTAATGAGCCCTATTCGAGCTGTACATATTCTTTGATAATTCGGACATGGAATGACCACTGTAGGCTGATTTTGGTCTATTCGTGACTTTCTAGCTACTGTCCGCTATTGGGCTGCAGCATTTCTCCTCTTTTCACAAGATGATGCGCTCTTTTTTACCGTAGAGCGCCATGTAGATCTATTTTGTGCAAGTTCTTCCCATGTGTCTTTGTCTATTTCAAACGCTTTCAGTGAGGTCTTTAACAAATCCTTGTAGCTGTTCTTTTGGTCACCTTGAGATTGTTTACCCTTCTCCAGGTCACAATAGAGAAGTATCTTTCGCAGGCGATAGTCTGGTATACGTAACAAATGACCTGCCCAACTAATCTGTGTCTGCATCAGGATTGTGTCCCCTTGCGTAGTGGTTAAGCTGTTCGCCTTGTGTTCAATAGTCACCTGTTAGAATCCGGCTCGTGTCGTCTTGTTTATAAGGTGAATTTTTTTCGGAGATTCCTGTGGATTATCACTTGAAGCTACGGAGTTACGTGCTATGAGTGGTACTCTTTGCAGGCGGCGTGCCGCTTTGTTGAGAGGGACGGAGTACATATGGGAAACCGAGTACAGTGAAGTCAATCTTCTACGGCTTATAAACCCTTATATGCCCAATATGGTTGTCGAGTGTCATGTGACGTATTCTTTCTAGATCGTAGTCTTCCTTATATACCTCCTAAAATCCCCGCTGTCTCTGGCAAGTTGTCCACGTCGTCTTGGTCGGCCTCTGCCTGTACTGCCTTCTATCGCCCCCTCCAACAACTTTCTTAGTGTTTCCGAAAACACTAACTTCCTTCTTAAATGTTGATTTTGCTTACGATAGCACGTCTTTGTTGGTCTTTCTTGCCGTCCACGACACTCGCATGACTCTTCTATAGCACTTCATTTCGAAATCCTATGTTCTTTTGGCTGTAGTTTTATTTACTGTCCATGTTTCGCAGCCGTAGGTCGCCACTGGGAACACACATGTACGTAACAAACATACCTTAGTTTCCTTTGTGCACAGTGTTGCGGGGTAGGCAAATTTAGCGATAGCTTTCCTGTTATTTTTGTAGGCAGCACAACCCACTAATTCTCCTCCGTTGACTGAGCCGTGACCAGCCTCCAGTATAAAGACCAGTGTAAAATGTAAAGTATCGCTAGCCCATAGTATTTATTAACGCCGTCTGGGTGGGAGATGTTGTGATTTCACATGTCCGTGGCTCTGTTATATGAGGGAGGTAGCCATCACCTCTTTCTCGCAGTCTTTGCTTCCCGGTTTAACCGGTAACCAATTGGCTGTGTCGACCCGGAAGCCGTTGCGATCTAAAAGATATTTCCGTCTCAACTTATGTAAATAAATGTGCACAGAAAAGTAAGCATGACCTGAAATGCCGAATTTAAATTTTATTTTGGTCGGCCTTGGCTATTTTTGGCATGCGCTTTATAAGTATATTTTTATACCAACGAAAAACCGCGATAATTAAAAAAAGCAATTAAGGAATAAAGTCTTGTTTACTTTCTATACAGATGTCATTACTGCAGACGGTCTGGACTGACACGAGCCATCTGTGTATATGATTTTGTCGTTTAAGTACAACTGGGCAGTCAATACCCTGTCCCGTGAATATCGGGGAAATATAAGACATATTGTCTAATGGGAAATCAGGCCTTTTAAGTGACTGATTTGACTATTCCCTAGATATTCATTGGCTGTCACACAAAATATAATCATTGTGACCAATACAATCACGAGAATAGTCAAATGAGCCTTAGGTTTTTTTAAAATTATTCGTGATCTTTCGTTGGTTACTATTTATATACTTATAAATCACATGCCAAAAATAGCCAAGGCCGACCAACGAAATAAACATAAAGAATCAAAATCGGCAGTTCAGGTTATGTTTTATCTTTCTGTGCACAAGAATTTATGTAAGACGACTTGATTTCCCATTAGCTAGTAGGCCTTACAATATATACAGTCATGTCTGTCCAATCACAACTCTCTATACTCTGTTCATTCTAAGAATGAAGTATGTCAGTATTTCTGATTGGTTATTGGACGCCCAACGCATAAATCGAATATTAAGTGCGCAATAATATAGTTCATTAGATCATGATGCCGTTCTTAATTTAAATCTATTATTGTTAAGTGGAACATGTCTATCACAATAGTAATAGTGTATGTTTTAAACTAAATTTTCATATAATATACCTGTCGGTATATCGCCGTGTCCACCGAAGACGGATGTGTCGGGCCATTGGTGCAAATAAAACGGCGACACAACGCATTCCCATTATCTGGACTATGTCCTGCTGGAAATCTAATATTGACGTGGTCTTACTATAAGAGAGATCCAGCGGGAGTTTGAGAATGAACGAAAAAGAAGATAACGTTGTGCAGGCGCAAAGAGGTGGGGCGGAGGCATTACAGTTCCTTATACATCGTAAAAAGAACTGAATAATTAATTATGGTATTGTTTTTAAATGTCTTCAGCTGTATAAAAATCACCTGTTGTCGCGGAGTAATATGTGGGTGTGTTTTGACCCACTTCAGTCTTAGAATGAACAAGGTATAGGTGTATCATTACATTTGTTAGCCTTTGTTTTTTGCTTTCTACCCACCTCCACTTATTGTCCATTCAATAACTTAACATTTTCCAGCAATGACATTCCATGCTTGATTGATCTTTACATCTTCCAGCAATGACATTTCATGCTTGATTGGTCTTAACATCTTCCAGCAATGACATTCCATGCTTGATTGGTCTTAACATCTTCCAGCAATGACATTCCATGCTTGATTGGTCTTAACATCTTCCAGCAATGACATTCCATGCTTGATTGGTCTTAACATCTTCCAGCAATGACATTCCATGCTTGATTGGTCTTAACATCTTCCAGCAATGACATTCCATGCTTGATTGGTCTTAACATCTTCCAGCAATGACATTCCATGCTTGATTGGTCTTACTGCCTTTGTTTTATTTAGATGATATTGTAAAGGTGATCGTTCGACTACCATCGACAAATATAGAACCTGTGCACTGATATAGCATCAGCTTAGATTCATTTAAGCATTTGATAACAGAAAACCTTAGTAGATGACATGCCTTTATATTGAGGTTGTCTTCTTATAGAAGGTTCATGGTTCGTCATCTATACAATCCCGTTGTCGTAACCTTCGATAACAGTTACGATGCTGTTCCGACAGGCCGACGCTGTGCTTGAACTAGTTACGAGCACGGCGTGGGTTGACGAAACAACAAAGAAATCTGTCGCAAGGGCCAGAGTTGTGCCCTGATTTCGACGTCTGTTTCGGCGGCATTGGACTCGAAACATCATCGAGTCGAATGGCTGCTGGAAAAGAGGGCGGAGCACTTATGGGAAAGCTCCACGTGCTGTGATGCCAGTTTTCTAATCAAGAAGCATTTGACATTTTCCGTGATTTTCGGTAGGTAGTAAATGTGTTTACCAATCTTTTGGAGAGACGCCCCGCTTTCAACCAGCGACATCAAAGTCCAATTAGGTTATATCAGGACGCACTACCATAAATAGGAGCGCTGTAGCCTATTGGATATTGAGCTTGCTTGCTATCATCTGGCGTGCCAGGTTCGAAGCCACGTCCGGCAATTAAAAAAAATCCGGGTTGTGATTTCTCACTTGACACAACCACTCCTCCAGTCGACTCAGCTGTAAATGAGTACCTGACGCATGCGTTAGGGAATGTAAAAAAACAGCAAGGAAGGGAACTTGCCACCCCACCTAATAGTTGCTGCGGCTTAGTACATGAAGAGTTATCTTCATCCCCGACGGCAGACGACATGGGACCTACCTTTACATTACTACCATAAAATATTAGAGGTAACAAGACCACAATCTGTGCTTTTCGGTGGCTGCCGTAGAATTTATACACAATAGTGACCAATAAACAGTCGGGTCAGCCCACATGATTGACTCAGCACGTAGAACTATCCTAGTAGTTGGTATTGGGTTATTCTTCCCTACTTTATGTATCCATACTTGCATCACTGGATACTTGGCATAAACCTTCATGACTGTGTTGATAGTATCTTTATCTCAAAACTGAATCACAAAAACTACATTCTAGATTCTTAAAATTCCATACTCTTATGTTGATGACGGTGTGGAAACACTAAGATCAAAGGGAATATCAGTAACAATAAACCATCGCCCCCAACTGCACCTTTTAAAGAAATGCGTAATAGCTTGTAATTAGATCAGTGTTTCCCCTCTGTTTTTTTTTTAACTATGCCCCACCTAAGTCTTTAAAATTCTGATTCAATTGTTTTAGGCGCAGAAATTGAATTATTCCCTAAAATGTTTTTCGAATTGCCCCCCCCCCCCAAACAGTCAAATTGCTCCCCTGTGAGATGTGCGCCAACGTTGTGAAACACTTATTTAGGTGGAAACAGACACATCTCATAGGCTGAAGCATCGACTTCAGTTTTCATGTCGTGTTTATTATCTTCTGTTGACCTTTACTCTCTATAGGAATCACACCATATCATTTAATACCTCTTGTTGTGATTTATATATCTAGAGGTCGCGGTTGAAGTAATCCTGTCACCACGGCCTGCGAGATAGTGAAGAAGACTATTTTTTTCCTACATCTGAGTCGAATGAGGAATGACAGTCCTGAGTTTTGAATCCATACTCTTTGTCATAAGACACCTGAGCTCATAAATATGCCACTCTATTTACTTCTTCTTACTGACTATTCCCTCCTCTCGAAGTTTCTCAGAATTATGTCTTTGACTAACATTCTCAGACATTTTTGGTCATTCATTTTCTATCTTTGTGGCGTGGTACACTTCTTTCAAACGTGGATTACGGTTTGATTACGTCAGATATTTCTGATAAAAAATAATGCGTGTTATAATTCAAATGAGAAATGAGACCGAACCACAACCTCCGAGGTATGCTATTATTTGAATAAATTCAATAGTATTCGCATATTTTATTATTATTATTATTATTATAAACTTTATAAATATGATGTTTGCATCTCTATAACCCTTACCGAGTTATTCCAGTTTTATTTTGTTGATGTCGTTAGTATGTTTGTATAAATTACTGCAACACTCGCTATAGATTTCAATTTTTATTTCAATCTCCATTTATCAAACGTAGCTAGTTCTATGCCTGGTTATCACATTGCTCATAATGAGATATTTCTGTCTAGTTATCACAGTTTTGCCAAATATTTTCTCCTTGGAAAAAAAAAAAACCACAAAAAATAACTTACAATCACCTGGTTTTAAAATTTAAAATTCTGTAAGATAGAGGTGATAGTTGGAGAAGAGTTACCTATGGCAGCTCTTTTAAGTAAACTATATTTTTATACCATTAATACCGACACAGCTTGGTTGTGTCGAGTCAGTGGCACATGAAACAGCGTCTCCGTTCTCTGGACTACATGATATTGGCAATGTAGTAGAACCAGATAGAAAGCTGTGATATTTTGTCAAAATAGCGATACAGTACCAAACATAGCGCTGAACAGCATGCAACTTCAACTTCAATCAGTATTTAGCTTTAACTACCTAAAACCGACAGTAACTACAACTCTCTCTCGGCAAGGAAATACGTAAAGGAAACGCTGCCACCAATTTTGGTCTTGTGTCTATTATCTGTTCCCAGGTGTAGGATGGATGATCACATTCACACTTGCCGTTAAGCGTAGGGGTTGGAGCTTAAGTTGTCGTTTCAGTGTCAGATGTGTCGCCTTAGTTGTATTAAGTCCATGTTTGTTCAAGGCTATCTTGATGTTTTCTATCCACCGTTTTCTTGATCTATCGTTGGTCGTATTCCTAGATATTCTTGTTTGGTAAATTGTCAGTGATATCACATAGAAACAAAGCCAATGCCGACCATGCAAAAGATGGATTACAGAAATAAGATAGTCAACGACAACAAACATATATGAAGTACACAAAACAGGTCATTTTTAGATAAGTGTTCGATCCATGATGCCGCAAGGCGTAAAGGGGTATAACGCGAAAAGATAAGAATAAGTGCTTGAAACAACACTAAAGTGACAATGCAAACAAACATGAATAAACTGAGCATTTCTGTTCAGTGCACTATTTTATGGATCTGAAACATGGACATTATACTCACAAGAAGAAACGTAATTGAACATCTTTCATATATGATGCCACTGAAAAATATTACTGAATATCAAGTAGCAGGATACGTCTGCCAACAATGAGGCCATACAGCGAACCAGGCTTCCAACAATGAGGCCATGCAGCGAACCAGGCTTCCAACAATATTTCACACTGTCACACTATTTTTTTTTCACACTCTACTTTTCACACTCATTCACAAAAGGCTCTCCTGTGGCTACACAAAAGCTATGGTTTCTGCCCTATGCGCCGCATATGGCTCTGGAGGAACATAACATAACATAACAAATGGATAGTGCGATGTGGTCAGCATCTCGTCCGTACCTCTGTGTTTTCCGTTTTGTTCTGGTATCGTTTTTCAGAAAGTACTCGACCAGAGAATAATTTTTGGTCCACAACATTAATACTGACCGCGGAATAGATAGTGGTCTGAACCATTCATATTTGACCAGTTTATTGTATGAAACATTCATACTCAACTAGAGAATAGTTTGTGGTTTGAACCATTAATATCAGCTAATCAACAACTAGTGCACTAACTACTGAGCTATGACGGCTGTGGAGGATAAAAACCATTTTTTGATGAGAACTAGATAAAAGAGCATTGAAAATAATATATCTGATATTTGATAGTGTTGGCTGCAAGTCAAAGATGGATTCTACCTTTATGAACTATCATGTATGATTGTGATATTGCCACACCTATTTTTGTGTTTACATTGGTAGAGGCTTCAGGCGATTCAGATGTAGGGAGAATCATGTCTTATAACATGATCTGGTTGAGTTGTATTTTGTAGCAAAGTAAATGTGTTAGATGTAATAGCAAGGAAAGTAGCATGTACGCTAGAACTGACGATAATATAGATGTGTAGTTAATTCAAAGCTGACATGGGCAAGGTAGCGGAACAATGGTCTGACTAGATTTCTAGCAGGATGTAGGCTAGACAACGATATAGTCAAGCTAGATCAATAATTGGTTTAGCCAAGTTGGATCAATTGCTGGTGTAGTCATGTTAGAAGTTGGTATGCTCGAGTTAGATCAATAGCTGGCGTAGTCATGTTAGATGTTGGTATGCTCGAGTTAGACCAATAGTTGGTGTTATCGTTAGATTATTAGATATTGTTAGATCATCAGTTGGTGTACGCAAGCTAAACTAATAGTTGGTGTAGGCAAGCTAAACCAATAATTGGTGTAGGCAAGCTAAACTAATAATTTGTGTAGGCACGTTAGATCAGTAGTTGGTGTAGGCAAGCTAAACCAGTAATTTGTGTAGACAATCTAGACCAATAGTTCGTGTAGGTGAGTTAGATCAGTAGGTTATGTAGGCTAGTTGGAACACTAGATGATACAGAGTTAGAACAATAAATCAATAAATATAAAAATACTTATACTGACAAGTTTTTCCTCCTAATCCATCTTTCAGTAAACCCTGCACCCCATCCCCCATAAAATAACAAGAATGCAGTTATAGATAAAACATGTTGTAAGCTCCTTTCAACCCATGCCTGACAGTGTTACATTATATCAGGGTGATAGAGTTATATCATTGTTGTCCCATCATTCAGTTAAGTCTCCTATTGTTATTTGAACATTTTTTTCTCTCTGATGTCCAGGTCCGATGTGAAAGTGTTGGCATCAACCCATCAGACACCACCCACAAGGTGACCCAGGCTGTGTTGCTTACTCCCAGTGTTCATGAGAAGAAACGAAGAGCTTCCAAGTACACATTGGCTATAGGAACTAGCCATGGTCATGGTAGGTCTGTAAAACGGGGCAGGAGAAGATTTATTTTGGGAAGCACTGATGTGTGTTTCGCCAGTGATTAGCAAAACTTCTATAGTACTTACGTAGAACACAGGTTTTTGAAAGTTTCACTTGAACACAACAGACTTTCACTAAGGGGTTATGAGGTGTAAGCACAAAAACACACAAATGACAATATACAAGACATTTTCAACATTTCGACCCGTTAGGTCTCTCTCAAGAATATATAAAACAAACACCCTGGACCGCAAGGTTCATCCGAGAACAGCATTCTAATCACACGAACATGCGCTCCACAAAGTAACAAATTTAATATATAGTTTAATATATATACATGTTTACAATAGCATTTTTGGAGTTGAGATTATTGCTCATACATACTCTAAGTTACTCTTGATAGTTGACGTAAGGCTCTGAGAGAAATAGAGTACTTGTGGAAAAACTTTAGTATAATGAGGGCAATCCTTTACACCTTTTCTTGTTGCTGATTGAATTAGTTGTTTGTGCATGTTCTCTCTTGCTGATGGCATAATTTATAATTTCTATTAGATTATCTGTATTTTGTCTATCCGAATGAGATTATCTGTATTTTGTCTATCCGAATGAGATTATCTGTATTTTGTCTATCCGAATGAGATTATCTGTATTTTGTCTATCCAAATGAGATTATCTGTATTTTGTCTATCCGAATATACATTGTTGTATGTCAGCTTAATGTTTATTTTCTTTGAAGTTGTTTGTAATTAAAAATTGTTGTTTGTGATTTAATATTGATGTTTGTAATTCTTATTTTTTTGCTGTTCATTCTCAAACTCGAAACGGATGCCTTATATAGCATGGCAATGGTCTTACTAGATTTCCAGCAGGATGTAGTCAGAACATGAAAATGCTTCTTTGTGTTATCATTGTATTTGTGTCAATGGCCTGATACATCCATTTTCATGGTTGTTTGTATTTCAGTATTAATGTTTGTGCTTGAATATTTATTGTAATTGCATATTGATGTATGTTCTTTAATATTACTGTTTGTAATAGAATATTACTGTTTGTAATAGAATATTGATGTTTGCAATAGAATATTGATGTTTGTAATAGAATATTGATGTTTGTAATAGAATATTGATGTTTGTAATAGAATATTGATGTTTGTAATAGAATAGTGATGTTTGTAATAGAATATTGATGTTTGTAATAGAATAGTGATGATGTTTGTTGATAGCTCACCTGATTTATAACAACTTATCTCAAAATGTTTGCTGTTAATCTAGTGCAAGTTTTCTTGAAGGATTCAGATCTTGTTCTGGGAGCATATCAGAGGTGTCCGGCTGATGAAAAATGTTTGCTGTTAATTAAAAGACCAAAGGATGCTTCCAGGAAGGTGAGCAATTACCTGCACAGATTTTGTTTAAATGTTTCATTTAAGTTTATCCATTTTTCTTAAGCATTGTCTGGTAAGATGGTTCTAAGTTACAATTGTTTTCCAGTAATTTAGTTCTGAAGTTACAGAAACTGTCCAAATTGCCCCATTATCATTCATTTTGTCCAGCATATGTTGTCCCATGACCTCTTCAATCATACTATTTATTACGTCTTAAATATATATATATTTAATCATATATATTTAATTTATATTTATATATATTTAATATATAAGTATAAAATCAGTTAAATAATAGAATTTAAAGGGAGCAAACAGAAGACTGAATTGACATTTTGACAAAAATATCTTTATCACGAAATAGATACACACACATAAGAAGACTTGAAGGAATAATAAGCCAAGGACTATATGGAATTATGTCATTTTCTGGAAGCTATCAGAAATAAAAAGAGTAACAAAGGGGAAAATGCTATACAAAATTCCTCAAAGTCACTATTATCTCTTCAAAGTTACTATCTCTTCAAAGTTACTATTATCTCTTCAAAGTCACTATTATCTCTTCAAAGTTACTATTATCTCTTCAAAGTTACTATTATCTCTTCAAAGCCTTCTTCCCCTTATTTTGTATTTAAGGTCTCCCATTAATATTAGAATATCTCTCTCCTGTTATTATTTATTATGTTTTGTAATTTTTATAATTCCTTTTTTCTATAATTCCTTTTTTCTATAATTCCTTTTTTCTATAATTCCTTTTTTCTATAATTCCTTTTTTCTATAATTCCTTTTTTCTATAATCCCTTTTTTTTTTCTACACTTTGTTCACCATGGTCCAGTACAGATCTAACATTCCAGCAACCCTGATCCTTTAGTGGCAGTCAAACATGAGGGGCAGTCAAACATGAGGGGCAGTCAAACATGAGGGGCAGTCAAACATGAGGGGCAGTCAAACATGAGGGGCAGTCAAACATGAGGGGCAGTCAAACATGAGGGGCAGTCAAACATGAGGGGCATTCAAACATGAGGGGCAGTCAAACATGAGGGGCAGTCAAACATGCATAGTATGGGCAGTCAAACATGCATAGTATGGGCAGTCAAACATGAGGGGCAGTCAAACATGAGGGGCAGTCAAACATGAGGGGCAGTCAAACATGAGGGGCAGTCAAACATGCATAGTATGGGCAGTCAAACATGAGGGGCAGTCAAACATGCATAGTATGGGCAGTCAAACACAAGGGGCAGTCAAACATGAGGGGCAGTCAAACATGAGGGGCAGTCAAACATGCATAGTATGGGCAGTCAAACATGAGGGGCAGTCAAACATGCATAGTATGGGCAGTCAAACATGCATAGTATGGGCAGTCAAACATGCATAGTAGGGGCAGTCAAACATGCATAGTAGGGGCAATTAGACTTACGTAAAACACAGGTTTATATTTCGTTTCAATGGGACACCACAGACTATATCTAAAACTAGTGGGTAATGATGGCCAATGATGAGCACACAAGAAATCATAAAAATTACAATACACAAATCACAAATGATTTGTGTATTGTAATTTTTTTGATTACTTTGCTCATCATTGCCCATCATTACCCACTAGTTTTAGATATAGTCTGTGGTGTCCCATTGAAACGAAATATAAACCTGTGTTTTACGTAAGTCTAATTGTTGTTACATTTCATGCAGTTACCTTGTATTGATTGTCATAGTAGGGGCAGTCAAACATGCATAGTAGGGGCAGTCAAACATGCATAGTAGGGGCAGTCAAACATGCATAGTAGTGGTAGTCAAACATGCATAGTAGAGGCAATCTTCTTCTTCACCATTCATTCTCAAACTCTCGCTGGATCTCTCGTGTAGCAGGACAATGATACTACTAGACTTCCAGCAGGATTTAGTCAAGAGAATGAAAATACATTGTGTCACAGTTTTATTTGTGCCAATGGCCCAGCACATCCATCTTCAGTGGAATAGGGGCAATCAAACTTGCATAGAAGGGACAGTCAAACATGAATATTAGGGACAAACATGCACAGTATTATGTCAAACTGTCATACATGCATTTTTGTTTGTTGAGACTCCAATAATTGAACATCTCACTCTTCAATCTCCAAACTAAAGTTACTTTATTTTTTCAGTCTCAAAAGGTCTTTTGAGCATGTATGCTCCACAGGGAGTGAGATGTGATAGATATGATATAGATATCTACAGCTTTAGGACTGCCATTGACAGTTTAACTTTTTTTTCTAGCGCTGAAACAAGATTACAAAAATTGTAATAATTTCATTGAAAAGCACTTTATGTGACTGAACATTGAGGATAGAACTTTATGTGACTGAACATTGAGGATAGAACTTTATGTGACTGAACATTGAGGATAGAACTTTATGTGATTCAACATTGAGGAAAGAACTTTATGTGACTGAACAATGAGAAAAGAACTTTATGTGACTGAACAATGAGAAAAGAACTTTATGTGACTGAACAATGAGAAAAGAACTTTATGTGACTGAACATTGAGAAAAGAACTTTATGTGACTGAACATTGAGGATAGAACTTAATGTGACTGAACATTGAGGATAGAACTTAATGTGACTGAACAATGAGAAAAGAACTTAATGTGACTGAACAATGAGAAAAGAACTTTATGTGACTGAACAATGAGAAAAGAACTTTATGTGACTGAACAATGAGAAAAGAACTTTATGTGACTGAACAATGAGAAAAGAATTTTATGTGACTGAACAATGAGAAAAGAACTTTATGTGACTGAACATTGAGGATAGAACTTAATGTGACTGAACAATGAGAAAAGAACTTTATGTGACTGAACAATGAGAAAAGAACTTTATGTGACTGAACAATGAGAAAAGAACTTTATGTGACTGAACAATGAGAAAAGAACTTTATGTGACTGAACAATGAGAAAAGAATTTTATGTGACTGAACAATGAGAAAAGAACTTTATGTGACTGAACATTGAGGATAGAACTTAACGTGACTGAACATTGAGGATAGAACTTAATGTGACTGAACAATGAGAAAAGAACTTAATGTGACTGAACAATGAGAAAAGAACTTTATGTGACTGAACAATGAGAAAATAATTTTATGTGACTGAACAATGAGAAAAGAACTTTATGTGACTGAACATTGAGGATAGAACTTAATGTGACTGAACATTGAGGATAGAACTTAATGTGACTGAACAATGAGAAAAGAACTTTATGTGACTGAACAATGAGAAAAGAACTTTATGTGACTGAACAATGAGAAAAGAACTTTATGTGACTGAACAATGAGAAAAGAACTTTATGTGACTGAACATTGTGAAAAGAATTTTATGTGACTGAACATTGTGAAAAGAATTTTATGTGACTGAACATTGTGAAAAGAATTTTATGTGACTGAACATTGTGAAAAGAATTTTATGTGACTGAACATTGTGAAAAGAACTTTATGTGACTGAACATTGTGAAAAGAACTTTATGTGACTGAACATTGAGGATAGAACTTTATGTGACTGAACATTGTGAAAAGAACTTTATGTGACTAACATTGTGAAAAGAACTTTATGTGACTAACATTGTGAAAAGAACTTTATGTGACGGAACATTGTGAAAAGAACTTTATGTGGCTGAACATTGTGAAAAGAACTTTATGTGGCTGAACATTGTGAAAAGAACTTTATATGACTGAACATTGTGAAAAGAACTTTATGTGACTGAACACTGCATATCTAGTTCTGTTACAACTCAGAATGTCAAACATAAAACAAGTGTTAATCTTTTTTGAAAATAAAAGAAACATAGTTTGTCAAGAACCACATTTGGAGATAGAAAAACAATCATAATATGTCTTCATTTGAACATGTAAGCACTGTTCACTTTCTGAAAATATTTTTCAAAGTAAGGTAGAAGAAAAAGAGGCGGTAAAGAAAATCGTAGATTGACATCGAGCTATGTTCAGGGATTGATTTTTCTAAACTAATTCCAATGGTTGAAGACTGAAGTATTATGAGGGGTTTATGTGTTGTCTCTAAATTGGTGCCCCTATAACCCTGATAGGCTCTATGTCTTTTATTATTGTTATTATTATTATTATTGTTGTTATTATTATTATTATTGAGGTGCACATAATTTGTAATGGATGTTATAGTATTGTCCATGTGTTGATGTGATGGTCATCCAGATGTTTATATGTGTCATTCTTGTTTGATTTGTTCAGTTGTTCAAAGCCCAATCTCTAAACAACCTGAGTATGTCTGACACCCAACTGTACAGACTGTATGATGGAACAGCTCTCAACAACCCATACCTGGCTCACAAGGTGAAAGGCAAGGTTAGCGATATGTGCACATGATACTTATGTGCTTGTGTGTATGTGTCTGATTGTTTCTGTGTGTGTGTGTGTGTGCATATGTGCGTGAAATGAGAGAATGATTAAAATTATTAGTGTCAGACTACACAATTGTGAGAAGCGAAGTGTAACTTTTACAGGTGAAAATGTATGGGCAGGTAAACTTTCTTTGTGGGAGTCAGGTAATTGTATTTTTGTCATGAGAGTGCGATTATAGTATGTGAGGATGTGCGTTAATGGTATGTTAGAATGTGTGTTTGAGTATTGTAGGAGTGTGGGAGATGATTGCTGTCAGTGTGTTTGTGAGTAAGATGTACGGAGGTATATTCTTTACTAACGTTTTATCCTTATATAACATTTCTACCACTGCATCATAATTCCTATCCTTACATCACATTTTCTATCCTTGCATCACATTTTCTATCCTTGTATCACATTTTCTATCCTTATATAACATTTCTACCACTGCATCATAATTCCTATCCTTACATCACATTTTCTATCCTTACATCACATTTCCTATCCTTGTATCACATTTTCTATCATTACATCACATTTCCTATCCTTGTATCACATTTTCTATCCTTACATCACATTTTCTATCCTTACATCACATTTCCTATCCTTGTATCACATTTTCTATCCTTACATCACATTTCCTATCCTTGTATCACATTTTCTATCCTTGTATCACATTTTCTATCCTTATATCACATTTCCTATCTACATCACATTTTTGCTATCCCTGTTTAAAATGTTCTATACCCACATCACTTTACCTATCCCTATTTAACAATTCTAACAACTACCAGTACTCATTCTAGCAACTATTCATACTTGTTGTTAGTATTTAGTTATTGTTGTAGTTGCTAATGTTTGGTTACTAGTGTGTATAGTTTTTAGTATTTCATTAAATTATTTAGTTATGAAGTTTGTTAATATTGTTTACTTGCTAAGTTCTTAATATTGTTTAGTTATTTTAGTTTCCATTATTATTACATGGTTGCTGTCGATATCGAAATGCTGATGAGTAATTCTACTCTTGTCAGTACAATGTCTTTGTTTCAAAAAGTGCAAGTCTTCTGAAGTTTACTTAGTGATCCATACAGTTACCGGTAGTTAGTGACTGTTAAGTGTGTCTGTAAGAGTTTTTTCCTGGCAGCTGAAAGGGAAGGGTAGTCAGTAGTGTTATTGTTGTTAATTGTCAATTTTAGTTGACTGTTGTACATTTATATTATGTGATTAGTATTGAATTGTAAATTGTTTGGCTATTGTAAATATTTATTTATTGTTGTACGTCAATATTATTGTATGATTTCTGCATAGAGAATTATTGTTATATTATTATTTTCAGATAGAACCATATTCAGAAAAAGAACACATGGTTACCCGTGCAAGCAATGACCAGCCTCAAGTAAAAAAACCAGCAACTTCAACAACGTCAAGATACTCGAAAAAGAGCCAAACGCCACGACCAAACACTTTTGTACCAATTCCAGAGCTTGGAATTTATACACCTGAGCAGCATGTCTTGCAGAATGGAACCTACGCCCAACATTGTCATAATCGAGAAGTAAATAACAACAGAAAAAATCATACCGGACATCTACAGCAACTAGACAGCATTAGTAGCACAGCGGCAAGTTCCAATGGCAACTTAAGTTTTAATTCATCTTTTGATGAAAGTGTCAGCACTTGTGGTTTCCAGAGTAAAGGTTTTGATAAAGAGGGCCGCGAACACAAAAACTATCCTAGTACTGATGTTTACCACAGTTGCATAGATCTTCCACACTCTCGTGCAGATGATACTGCACCGAACACAGTCAGTAGAGCTAATGTATATAATCCTGACCACAGGTCTGCTAAAAATGGCTACTTGGTCAATGGTAATAGCAGTATTGGTAACAATTCTACTAAACCAACTAGGGATTATAGAAAAACAGTTAAAAATAAAATGGATGAAACTGCTAGGTCACACTCACTCGGAGACCTTGCTAATGGCCTACAATTCTCATTAGTTGGTCAGAAAAAGTCCGAGAGTGTAGCCAGTGTAAAAGATACTTACAAAATGGATAATGCAAAATATTGCAGCAGTAGTAGAAGCACTGAATCGGGGAGTGTTACTAAAGGAAATCCAGCTTCAAAACAAGTTTGTGACAGATTCCAAGATAATGGAATAAACCCTGATGCAAATATGACAGCGCAAGCATCCAAGAGGCTCTCTGGTATCCCTGCTAATGAGACATATCCCAATTTTCATCTTCAGCCTAAACATCAATCACAACCTGCAGAATCTTATGAACAAAAGCAACAAATTCAGAGTTTGCAGCATGTTCAGCAAAACTGTCAACCACAATTTATGAAACAACATTCAGCACCTGAGGGATATTCACAGCTTATTCAACATGTATCATCTTCAAGAACGAGAAAGGATTCAGAGGATACAACCTCAAGTTACAAAAGTGCATTTTCAGATGTGAGATCTTCCCAAGATTTTGGCAGTGAAGCTCACAAGAAAGTTGTTCCAACAAAGTGTATTAACAATAAAAATAATCGAAACATAAGTTACACATCTAACACAATTACATCACATAGTGCAACTAACTCTTCTGATAATGGTTGTATGCCAGCAAATACACAGCCCACTTCCCATCCAGCAAGTCATATCTCCAGGGAACAGTCTCCAGTGAAGCCTAGACGAAGTCTTCCAAATGTGCCTTTAAGTGAGACTTCAGAGAGGATTAAGCGATTCACAGAAATGATGAAGTCTCGAATGTCTAGCAGTGGCAGTAGAAACTGCTCAGCCGATAGCACTAGTTCTAAGCATACACCTAGAATGTCTTCTGTAGGAAGTGCTTGTTGTCAGAGTGACCACTCTAGAAAATCTTCATTAGAAACAGCATCTGATAGTGAAGTATTTGTCATCGCAAACAATAACGAAACTTTTCAAACAAAACATTCACAATCAAATGGTTTTCCAAGAATTGATGAAACTTCGAGTCAGACCACTTTCTTACAGTCTGCAAGATCTCAAGTTGGTCACAAGGAAGGATTTCACAATTCAGACCTACCTGACCATATCCCAACTAGTACTGCTGGTACTGACTATCATAATAAGATTACTTATCTGTCAAAAGATGCAAAGAATAAATTTATAAACAGACGGAAAAGTTATGGGGATAACGTATCACAGCTTGAGTCTGGTCAAAGTTACAGTAATTATAACATGAATAAAATAAATTGCAATGTTAGTTGTCCCATCAATCATGAACAAGTTGCGCTCCATAGTCAATATCATAATACATTCATGTCGGTTGAAACACCTCTTCCACAAGGTGACCGAAGCAGTGATTCTGGGCAAACTGTAGTAACAAACCATAGTTATAATGGCAGTGCTTTAGATTCAGGATATACTACGAACAATGATGGTGAAAATGATTCATGTAAGAGCAATCAACATCACTATCAAAACCAACAGTATCATTCTGTCCAGGTCCAGCACCAAACGCAGCAACAAAATCAAATTCACCATCAAAATCAAAAGCAGCATCAAAATCAAATTCAGCAGCAAACTCAGGTTCAAGCTCAACATCAAACACAGCACCCATATGAAACTCAAAGTATAAATCAGCATAATGGAAATAGCCAAAATAATATAAGAGATGATCAAAGTAATTTATCTAAGCATAGTTTTCAGTCCAGACCTTCACACAAAAACTCCAATAATCTGGCAAATGCCCACCGTTTTGGGAGTGTTCAAAATGTTAGTAGTGCCCAAGCCCATGGAAACCCAAAAGATTTCAATCTTGTAAAGAAGAGTCAACACATTAATAGAGAAAAGTTTCCACTACCTATTGGTGCAACTTTGCATAAGCAAAATACTAGTTCCTTCTCAGCAACCAATCAGAATGCATCATTTTCAGCAACCAATCAGAATGCATCATTTTCAGCAACCAATCAGAATGCATCATTTTCAGCAACCAATCAGAATGCATCATCATTTTCAGGAACCAATCAGAAAGCCCAGAATGCAGCAGTAAACAATGGAGTTCTGCCTATTAATCAATTTCTTAGCCAATTGCAAGTTCAAGACATCAATAGATCAGCCAACAGAAGGAGCTGGAATTATACAGATGGCAACATCTATGATGTAACACCTGCTAGTCAATTGAAGCGATATGGCAGAACTGATGAGAGATATCGATCTTCTGAGATTCTTCCAACATCAAGAAGCTACGGTGATGGAAATTATACAAGCAAAAATCAAGCAGTGAATGTTGATCTCAAACAGTTCCGCTATAGCAAGACCCAGAATCCGGTAGTAAATTCATCATTCCAAAATTATCATTCAGATGCAGAAAATGGAAAGCTTAATAGTATCAAAGAATTTGTACCATTAATGTCACAATCTTGTCATGGTGACATTGAATCTAGCCATGATAATACATACAAACCAAATAATGACAGACTTTTTGAGAATATAGAACTCAATGGCTATAACACTGGAATGGGTAATGAACATAAGAATGCAGATGTTTACAGGAAGAGCAATGGAAAACACGAACAACAGCAGCAGGAGGATGTGCGACCACGACCTGTACCAGTTTCTAGGGCTAATGGACTTACACGAGGTCATACCCTTCCGGCAGGTCTTGGCTTCAACGAACCGGATTTCATTTCAAAACTAAATCAGGAGGTTTCTTTATTTCATTTGACACAGAAGTATGACCTAGCTCCCCTGTTAATAAACCTACCTCAAGGCAAGGTGTTGAAATACATGATAGAGCTTTGTGAGTTTTCAGTGGATATTTCAATGATTGGTATTCCAATTGTACCCAGCATTCCTCAAGGCAAGATGCCCCAAATTGGCACTCCAGGATCAGCATTTACCCCAGTGAAGAATTCCTTGGACCAGAGTAAACCATTAACAGCAAAGTTAAAGGTTACATGTTTTTCTCATGTTTCCGATGACATTCACTCATATACCACTCTGGGTCGAGTTTTGAAAGGAGATATTATTGTTGAGGTAATTTTATATTTTACCCCACTGTTTATCAGTTTCCTGATAGTAAAAATTTATTATAATCAAATTGCAGCTAAAATGTGGCTAAACTTTTCATTGTTTATCAAGGTTTCCTGATAGTAAAAAGTTAGTATAATCAAATTGCAGCTAAAATGTGGCTACATTCCTCACTGTTTATTTATTCACACAACTGAATCCAGTATTTATGTATTCATACATCTGGTTCCATTGTTTATCTATTCACACATTTGAACTCATTGAACTAATATTACCTATTCACAAGACTGACTTCACTGCATGTTTATTCATATATATGATCTGGATTTCTCTATTCATATAGCTGACACCACTATTTATCTATTCACACAACTAACTATTTTTATTTAGCCCAGATTTAACCAGATGCATTTTTAACTAGGTTTATCTATTTATACAAGTGAGTGTGTCCATATAAGCATTGCTTGCATTTTCAAATATGATTATATTTCTCACAAAGTAACAAAATGTAGTATCAAATTCTAACAGTCTGCTATAATTTTAAAAGCATTGTCAATATTAATATTTGAGTAATAATTCCAATGTGCATGGGTAAAAGAAGCATGTTCTTCTATGACATGTTACCATTTCAATCACTGAAAAATTGCCTAATATATATGAATGGGCTTGAGATTTATTCAAAACAGGAGAATTCACATGCTAAGACATGAACTTCTGTAAGCTTTTAAATTAAAAGTAACTCTTCAATTAAAAGACACGATTTTATAAACAATTGTTTTTGTTGTTCGTCTATCACATGATGATGGTGACCAGTTCTTACATATAATTTTGAAATTCAATTAGAGTTATGTCCTTGACTATGAGTTCGTAGATGGCTAATAAACCATATTCTGTTCATAAATGTCTTTGGACAGTTCGGGCATGGGACGACCATTGTAGATGATCTTTGGTCTATTCATGATTTTCTAGCTACTCTCCACTGTTGAGCTTTGAATTTTTCCTCTTTTTACAAGATACTACTTCCTTGAGATTGTATGCACTTCTTCAACTCACCATAAAGAAGAATCTCTGGCAGACAATGATCTGGCCTACCTGCCCAATGAATATGTGTTTATATGCCACAATGTATATATGCCACACATTTGCATACAATATGCTGTTTGCATTGCCGATCCATTCATACACTTCATTAACAACAGTTACGTTTTATAAATACTAGTAAACTGGTGGTCTTCATGTATGGAATCTACCATATTCTTCATTCATTCATTGGTGCTATGCCTTGCGGCATAGGCGATCATGTCTCCACAGTCCTCTGTTTGTTACACATTTAAATATAGTTTCTGATGATTCTGCATCAATCCAGGCTTTCAAGCCATCCACGATTTTCTCACGTTGTCTTCCTGTGTCTCTCTTGCCCTCAATCTTTCCAGTTGTTACGATGTTCTCCAACCCCCCCCCCCCCCCTCTTCTCATGACATGACCCAGAAACTGTGATTGTCATCTTCTAGTACAGTTAATAAGTTCTCTATTTGAGTTGACAAGCTGTAGAATTATAGCATTACTCTTTTTAGCTGTCCATGATATTTTCAACATTCTTCTATAAAACCACATCTCTGTGGCTTCAAGATGTTTTCTTGCAATATTGTCAATTATCCATGCTTCACTATCATATAACAGTATGGGCTCTATGTAACATTTTAGTATATTCTTTTTTTTTTACTTCTATTGATCGCCCGTGTGTTGCCGGGGCCCGAAAGGGGACTTCCACGTGTCATAAAATGCGACTATGGAGGTTATGGGATGGAGTTGGCTGTCCCATCCCATATAAGGTCAGTGACCCAAAACCATGCCGAAGTTGGATGTGTCTTGCCAAAAGGCGCAGATATCGCAGCAATGCTGTAAACCATGACACAACGCATTCCGTTCTCCGGACTACATCCTGCTAATCTGCAGGAGTTTGAGAACGAACGAAGAAGAAGATGAAGACTTCTATTGATAATGAATTATTACACAAGATGTCCTCATGCTAGGCTTATTATTAACCATAGGTCATGGAAGGCAAGGGGAAGCTTCCATTGTACAACTTCCCAAGTATGAAAAATCATTGTACAACATCCCAAGTATGAAAAATCATTGTACAACATCCCAAGTATGAAAAATCATTGTAAAACATCCCAAGTCAAAACCATATTGCTATCCAGAGATAAGTAACAATGTTGTGAAAGATGTGCTAAATCTTTTGGGATCAGAAAATTTACAGAAAAATTGGGGCAGGCCTACTTTTTGAATAATTTGTAATATTTATCTTTAGAACACATGGCAAAGAGATTAGAATATTAATCTCACACCCTTGGGGTCCAGCTTTCAGCTACACATAGGGAGTTTATTTCATTCTTTAGAATCGGCATTACATAGATAATATTATACGTAAAATGGCACAGTGCTATAGTTGACATAGGTTTAAGTTCACTATTATTGCTTACAGATCTGAGACCACACCTTGCCTGTTTTATACAACTGATCTCACTGTTTTTTTTCTGTTCATACACTGTTCTATTTTATTTATGATCTGATTTATGTATTCGTTAATATTTAGGTTATTTCTTTTACTTGTTGCCTGTGATTTTTAAGGATAATTTTAGAATTTGTTTTCTTGCAAAGGTTCTAGCTACATGTGAAGATTTCTTTAGTTAGCAATGCTATCAATTCCAGTTTGTGAGACATGGGCCAGGACTTTCTAGTTTGACGAGCCACAAATGGGATGATATTCCTTTGCTACTCCCTCTGAGAAGGAAGTTTCTTTTCAAAATATTGCACATCACTTTTTCTTCAGCATTAATTCTCAAAAGTACTGCAGATTAGCAGAATGTAGTTCACATGATAATAAGCATTATGTTAACAGAATGTAGTCTATACAATAACATGCATTGTGTTAGCATAATGTAGTCTATACAATAATATGCATTGTGTTAACATAATGTAGTCTATACAACAACATGCATTTTGTTAGCAGAATGTAGTCTAGAGAACAGCACTTGTGTTAGCAAAATTTAGTTTAGAGAACAGCACTTGTGTTAGCAAAATTTAGTTTAGAGAACAGCACTTGTGTTAGCAGAATTTAGTCTATACAATATGCATTGTGTTAGCGGAATGTAGTCTAGAAAACAGCACTTGTTCTGTTAGCATAACGCCTCTGGTAGGACTTGGTAATGCATGCATACACACACACACACACACACACACAAACTATGCCTCCTAAGATACTTTATATAAGTCTGAGTGTTACCTCAGTGACACAACTGAGAAAAGCCTGCTCTTCTGTGAGAAATGCTATGTACTGTCACGGGCTACCTGCTTACAGCTAAAAACCATTATTTCATTATTCTCTTCACTGTAGTAAATCAATGACTGCCCTATTTGGTCAGCCCAATATCTTTTCAATACTGTACAAAAAATTAGACCTATAATGTACCAACAGTATTCAATACTGTACAAAAGGTAGACATATAATGTACTAACAGTATGGGTTATACCCATAAACATAAAAATCTATTTGAAACAACAATTATTTATGTGATTTTCAATTTGATTTATGTTGTTGTTGACATCCAAATGTTGATGAGTAATGCTACTCTTGTTAGCATAATACCATTCTTAAAAAAGTACAGGTCTTCTGAAGTTTTTATGGGTTTAGTTGATTGCTGCAGACATCTTCATCCCAGAGAATGATGTGCAAATGTCTTTCTCTTTCTGAAATTGACAGTGTGGTCAATGGTCCTCATGAGGTCTCCATGAAAAATATTTGATTTTGGGGATTCAGGTGTGGTTCACAGAGATGCATTCTCCACTGGTCACAAGTACTCGACAGACAGGCCTTGATCCTTCTTTCTGTGACCAAGAATCTGCTGTGACTGTGTCACGTCCGGCATCCTAAACCTTCATGATTCTCTCCAGCATTGAGTTTCCAGATTTCCCATGAGTTTTCTTGACTCTGCTTCCAGTATCCATAGATTAGGACATGTTCTGCCTGTGGGTGCAATGTTAGTTTGCAAGACACTCGTTGCAGCTGGGAAATTAAATAGGACCCCCAAATCCACTCAAGGTAGAGATGTTCATCCTCACCTTTCATGATCCTCTGTGATGGCATCAAGATTAAACAAGAAAGTGGAATAGACAGGAGAAGAGAACTTGGTATACCACCAAGCACTCAGGCTCTACCATAGCAATCTTTGTTTGAAACAGGGGTACCCAGTGAAGGTGTTGCTTTGGGTACATTTGCACATTTTGATGCAAGAAGCTTAGTACCAGCTGGACAGTAGCTTTCGCATCAATCAACTGCACCTGGACTTTGAAAGACTGTTGTGGCGTGCTTCACGAAATCCTTGACTGTAAGTGGGACATCCATGCCAGATCCTACATGTTCTGTCCACATTTTTTGTTTGATTTATCAATTGAAATCTTTTTTTTGTAATTTCTTTTTAATTTGATAGCAGTTAGAATTATAAATCTATGGGTATTTGAAGTGAATATACCAACCAAATAGTAAAGTCAGTGCAGCACTTAGGGTTAATTAGATACCAAGTACCAACATAGTTTGTTCCTTTCGTGCGACAGGAACAGACATAGGACAGAGGTTTTGATTCTCCATATGTTGCGGTCCGCTGCCTGCATTTTTAGTTCTTGTATAGTCTTGCAGCCTGTTATTTTCCCTTCTTAAGTATGGTGTTCTTTAGGGTTACTTTAGGTCTTCATTTTCTTTTACCCTCATGTGTCCACATAAGGGATTGTTGGTTTATTCTGTTTTAATCTAGTCTTAAAACATGACCCAGGTATTTCCATCTGCGTTTTCTTATGATGTTTGAAACATATGCTTTGTTACTTAAATCATTATTTGTGATGAAATCGCTCAATTTATGTTCATCAGTTTCCTGACGCATTTGTTTTCAAAGCTGTTTAATTTTTGGTCTGTTGCTTGTGTTGATTTCCAGCTTTCACTTCCATACATTAATACTGAAACAATACAGGATTTGAGTAGCTTGGTGTTTCTTCCTAGATCTTGTGATTTCCAGATATTAGTTTAGTGAATGCGTTAGCTGCAACTGCTTATGCATATATTAAATGTAGATACATACCACAGTTAATGGTCTCTTCTCTGGTCTGCTTCCAATTAATCTACAGGAGTTTGAAAATAAACGGAGATGAAGAGAACCGATCAACTAAATCATAGATTGGCAAATTTTGCTATGAGATGTCATTCAGCTCATTCTTGCTTCAGACCAACTTTCAAAATCAATAGGGCTATACATAGATATTAAAATATACCGAGTTAAGTTATTTGTCGGATCATCACAGTAATCCACACACCCATAGATGATCCGATATATACTCGAGTGTATCCACCATTACATGATTGATAGCCGACAGGATCAGTTCTCTGTTGTTTGACAAAAATTCTTCCAAGATAACAGTAGCTCTCATTTTTGGCAACCCAGCATTTGACATTAAAATCTTTTTTGTGGACATGGAAAGGGAATTATCACTCTCATTAATGTCATTTGTCCGTGTTGTTTCTCATAAGGAGTTTAAAATGTTGGCCAATTCATCGCTCTTCTGTTATTCAGTAACAGTGCAAGTCAGCAGATCTGCTCTCTCATTTCCTTGAACACCCACAAGACCAAGCATGAAAATTAATGTGACATATGCCAACTTCGACCTCTCCCTGGTGTCAAACTACTTCATAAACTCAACGCATGAGTATTTTTTGATCATGCTCATGAAATCACTGAGGATGGTGACATGAGTTAATGTCCATGTAGTCATCCAGCTCAAGGCCTTGTGTTATATATAACTCATTTACAGAAAACAGATTGAATTGGAAATATTTGTCATGCATAAGATAATTGTGGACTAAATATGAAATACTGTGTATGTGTTTATATCTGTAGATGAATGGTGGGTTCTGTCTTGGAGCTGATCTTGTCTACATGAAGAAGCATATTGAGACTTGTCAAGGGGCAGTAACATTCACAGTTGCCAGGCTCAAAGAAAGTGATGAAAAGCGGGTAGGTTATATATATATATATATATATATATATATATATATATATATATATATATATATATATATATATATATATATATATATATATATATATATATATATATATATATATATATATACATCTTTAAGTAAAAATATGAATGTATCCATGACTTTCATATTTGTGTGTTTATATTTTAATATATCCTGGAAATTGTCTACTTTGATACATATATATGAATAGATCAATCTGACAGTTAATGCATTAAGGGACCTTGTCTGCTTAGAATAAAGTTAAAGATGTTACTATAAAAGTAAAGTAAAGTAACCCATAGCATTTTATTAATGCCATAGGGGTGTGAGATGTTAGCGATCTCACATTTCAGAGGCTCTGCAAATGAGGGTGGCAGCCATCTCCTCTCCCTCGCAGTCTTTACCTCCCGGATTAATCCGGTACCCATTTAAGGCTGGGTCGACCTGGGAGTGAACTGGGGAATGAACCCAGGACCACTCATATGCAAAGCCAGTACGCTAACCACTGCGCTACGCAGCTCTATAATACTAACTACTATCAAAATAAACAAAACAATGTAAAAACTGGATAACAAAAAACGCAGTAACAAGGACTGTTTCCATATTGCACTCCAAACTGGCCCTTTTTTCAAGGAAGGAAAACGCGAAAATAGCAAAAACTTGTATTTATGTACAAAGATATTTATACCAAGACATCTTTGTACACACATAAAAATGAAATCCAAATGATTAGTAATTTTGTACTTACTTAAAAAGGAAGCTCAAATGATTAGTAATTTGGTAATGCTTTTCTTTCATTTATTAGTTATTTATGTTTTATTTTCAGTACAAAGGGCAGACTGCAGCTGAAAGAATCAAGGGCCTGGAATCCGAAATTTCAAGACTTGATGATCTGATCCAGGCACGTGATGATAAAATCAGAAACTTAACGTGTGTCTCGTTGACACATACAGGGACACTTAGTGATGTCAATGGCAAGATTCCTGTAGAAGGCATGGTTATTGATGGTGATGAGTATGTCGTATGATAGTCTGTCTACTTTCTTTATTCACTCAAAATTTGTGTCTCTGCAATGTTGTCTTTTTAGAAATATTGCTATCTTTTGTGGGAGTTTTTGTCATGGTCAGTATACTTATGGTCTGTATACATGGCAATTATATATAATAAATAACATGAGTTTAATAACAATTTTATACTATTCAAGAACTGCACAGAATAGCTTTGAACAGACAGAATTGGAGAGATCTGACCTCTGCACTATGCGCTAACTTCAGCGCAAAAGGAAAATGAATGAATGAATAACAATTTTCCATGGAGGAAATGCAAGCTAAAACAACCAACGTTTCAGTGAAAAGTTCTTTATCAAAAACAAGATAACAACAAACAGAATGAAACAACAATATAGTAAGAGACTACATAAAATTATATGATTATATTATGTGAGGATGGTGTAATCTATGTGCAATGTGGTGATAATGATGCTATTGATTAACAGGAAGATGATATCCCCATGATAGAGGGTAAATTGCATGAATGATATTAGATTTTAGATACTTAATTCAAGTTTTGAAAGATTTTAGTAGATTTGGTGTAGAATTATTACTTAGAATATAGATGCCAGTTAGTTATTTCAATTATGTTGCCATAGTGTTGCATGTATAACAATCATTATCAGGTAGCATATCCTGAACAGGATGTAGCAGTCACCACAGCCTTATGAAATTTCTATTGAATCTTAAGCCAGTCTGCCTGCCTCTTTTATTGTCATGTTCAGTTATTGTTTTATATCTTGTATCATCCTCTTCTTATTCTGCATGTTGTTCATCTCCCTGACATTATCCTCTCCTTTATGGTCTTCTATAGGCTGTCATAGCATTTGATATGGCCAAAATATTCTTGTATCACATTTATTCCAAATTATGAATTATCTTTATAAAAACTAACCTTTAACAGTGAAAGAAGTACCCAAAATATTCCACTTGTACATATAAATATATTGTATTAAATCACATTAAGGAAGCTACAGTATTTTGGACACTTAAAACGACATGATGGTATCAAAATGCTGATTCTAGAGGGCAAGAAAGGAAGAGGAAGACCAAAAAGACGATGGACCAGCAGCATCGAAGAATGTATGTACGTCTTTGGCTAATGCAGGCCTGCTTGCCCGTAGCAGAGAGACGTTCAGAGTACCCAAGATGAAAACAACATTTTGGAAAGAATATGTTACATATGATTATATGACACATAATATTACAATATTTCAGAACAAAATGATAATTCAGTTCAAAATAATAAAATTGATCAAATCTGAGGATCTTTGAATTTCTGTTATATACCCTTGGTCGGATCTTTGAATTTCTGTTATATACCCTTGGTCACCATAATATCTACAATTGTTATACCAACACTCTGCTACCAATGTCAAACATGGTCTTTAACATCATCACAGCAGAAGAAAATCGGTACATGTGAAATGAAGTGTTTGAGAAAAAACTGCAATGGTTTCTAAACTAGATAAAATCAGAAATGAAGAAATTAGGAAAAGAGTTGGTATAATATCATGTATCGAACATATTGAGAGACAGCAAATAAAATAGTTCGGTCACATCCAAATGTAGCAGACAGGATGTGAACCAGATAGGATTTCAATATCCATAGGTTTCAGATTGTTTGAATTCTGAAAACATGCTAACTCCAAGTTTATGTCAAATTGGTGTCAGGTAAACAGGCCTAGTTAAACTTCAATTTTATCTGCTATCTTCTTGTTTTAAAAATATTCTTTGATGCTTCATAATTATTTTAATTTAATGATGTTTGATCAAAATACAAAAGAATTGTTTTAAAAAAAGTTTCCGTCAGTGTTACTTAATTACCTCGATGTTGAGAGTTAGTCACAACTAGTATTCATTTGTGTAAATATTTGTACAATAAAATTTCATATTTTTAAAGTGATACTAGCCATCTGTACATGACCAAATCTGTGTGTATATCATTCATTCTTATTCATAAATTAAAACATAAGAAACTATTTTTTATAAAAAAATAACTTTTTGTTGTAGGGTTATCTGGGGGATGGGAGTATGAGAATTTATAACTGAGATGTAAAGATAACAAATCAGCAATGTCACCAGACACTTGATGTTTGTCTTTTTTATTACTGGTGTTACTATATTTTCTTTGTATTCTACACACAAAACTTTCATTACTGTGTTTTCCTGTTAAATAGTGCAGTGAGGTTTTTTGGCGATGGAAATAAATGCCGCTTTGCCATAGTTGTCACCACGACGTGTACAGGAAGAATTTTTTGTTACACCTCCAAAAGACAAAAATTTGTGTCCAAACTAGGGATTTAACCCAGGACCTCAGGGATCTAAGACCAGATTTCTAGCCATATGGTCATGTGCTCTACCATCTGCATAAAGTCCCCTGAAAATCAGCATTGAAGTAGGTATGATATTTCCCCACCGCTGAAGTCAGAAAATGCCAGCCTACAAGACATGGAACTTGAAAGAGGATATTTACACTACACAATTGAATCCATGAATCATAGTGTAAGCTGTCAACATATTATTCAAGAGCATGACATCAAGTAAACAGCAGGAATCATAACTCTCCCAGTCTTGCTGTTCACAGAGTGACAGTCTGACTGACAGAAGCGTATCTGCAAAACTCAAGATGAACTAAAACGGCCATTCTATATATGACCAGTATTGGACTGGGTGTTTAACAATTTATCGCAGAACAATATTTACTATTATGTCTGAAATAATTGACCTCACATATTTGAACACATAATTCTTATACAAGATAAAACCTCACATATTTGAACACATATTTCTTATACGAGATAAAATCTCACATGTTTAAACACTTAAAACATAATTTTTATATGATAAAACCTCTTTTTTGAACACATAATTCTTATATGAAGTAGCTTGAAAAAGTTCCAGGAATAGTTGACCTGATGAAATAATCTCTAGTGATTATATGTTTAGAAGTTGGTAATAAAAAAAAAAAAGTAAAGTAACCCATAGCAATTATTAATGCCGTAGGGGTGTGAGATGTTAGCGATCTCACATTTCACAGGCTCTGCAAATGAGGGCGGTAGCCATCTCCTCTCCCTCGCAGTCTTTACTTCCCAGATTAATCCGGTACCCATTTAATGCTGGGTCGACCTGGGAGCCGTTGCGATCTGAATACATTTCCGCCTCAACTGGGGAATGAACCCAGGACCACTCATATGCGAAGCCAGTGAAGTTGGTAATGACTACATGTAAAAGGTAATATCTAGAGGTAAGATAGGTATAATTACTGGGTTGTAGGTATAGATTTGCTAAAGAGACAATAGATTTACGTATGCGGTTGCGTCTGTGGGTCTCACCAATGGCTCATTAGTCAAACCACCCATGCACCAGAAAACCTTAGTAAATGACATGCCTTTATATTGAAGTTATCTTCTTATAGAAGCTTCATGGCACGTCATCTATACAAGTCCCGGGGTCATAACCTCCGATAACAATTACCATGTTGTTCCGACAGGCCGACGTTGTGCTTGAACTAGTTATGCACACGATGTGGGTGAGTGGAACAACAAAGAAATCTAAGTGCATACTAAGTGACTCTGAATATGATTCAGAAAGTCAAAACAGGGAATGGGTGGAGTCATTAGAGAGAGCAGAAATGCGGGCATGGGTGGAGTCATTAGAGAGAGCAGAAATGCGGGCATCACTACGTGAATCCTCATGATCAGAGGATTTTGAGATGCATGAGCCAATATTGAGAATGCATGAATTGGGAGTGAGGATGAGCGTGGTCCGTAGAGAACCCCGACAAAGATGTCAAAAAGAGTAGTGAACCAACATAGAACCGGAACCATCAGCCATTATACCCTGTGAGTTTTACTGAAGTGGAGATCTGAGCACCTATGGACGTGTCTGGTGTGCGAAGAGGATAATCAACATTCCTAATACACAGAAATCTGTCGCAAGGACCAGAGTTGTGCCCTGATGTCAGCGTTTGTTTCGGTGGCATTAGACTCGAAGAACCATCGAGTTGGATGGCTGCTGGAAAAGAGGGTGGAGCACTTATGGGAATGCCCCACATGCTGTGAGGCCAGTTTCTAATCAAGAATCAAGAAGATTTAATGAAGGGCCAAAGGTGTGGCATATGACTTTACAAAAGGAGCTTGGTAATGACTTTGACAAGAGGAAATGGCACATACACTCTCGAAGATATAGATGTGTGTTGTGCTGGTTCCATCATCTGTGTTGAAAATTGCCTTGATTAAGAAACATACAAATATATAATTTTGTGCTGTGCTTGAGAAGTCACCCTTAGAGACAGAAACAGTGCATAATAAAGTATATGGTGATAACGCAACTGTGGCAATCAAAAGAAAACAACCAGAAAAATGGAGAACAAACAGTTGGATTATACTGCACAACAATGCTCCAGAACATCAACCACTACTGTTGTAGCAAGTGTCACTTATGTACAATATGGACACTTATAGTTTACACACAATAAACTTCCATGAATGACCTAAACACCAAGCATTCTGTCATTATAGTATTCTGCCAACATATATTATTCTGTCAATATATAGTATTCTGTCAATATAGTGTTTAACATATCATTATAGTGTTACGTATGTGATGTACAAGGATAGCATATAGTCATGTGTGTGATGTACAGGGATAGTGTGTAGTCAGGTGTGTGTCATAAAATAATAGTTTGTCAACTGGCAGGTGACATGTAAGGATGTGGCTTGACATGTTTTCACATTTCGCTTAGTGTCATAATAATCCAAATGTAATCTCATGTATTTGTGTGTTTCTAAAATATTATCTGTTTGTCGTATGACTTAGTTGTGTTATGTTCTATACGATGGGGCTATACAGTGTTGTAATTTTGCATTTATATTTACTGAAAGCTGATACTGCTTGATGTAAGTGTGAAAGTGAGTATATGGTGTAAGACTCCCATTATGAATGTGGGTATGTGGTGTAAGACTTCCATTGTGAAAGTGGGTATGTGGTGTAAGACTTCCATTGTGAAAGCGGGTATTTGGTGTAAGACATCCATTGTAAATTTGGGTATTTGGTGTAAGACACCCATTGTGTAAGTGGGTATTTGGTATAAGTCACCCATTGTGAAAGTGGGTATTTGGTGTAAGACACCCATTGTGAAAGTGGGTATTTGGTGTAAGACACCCATTGTGAAAGTGGATGTTTGGTGTAAGACACCCATTGTGAGAGTGGATGTTTGGTGTAAGACACCCATTGTGAAAGTGGATGTTTGGTGTAAGACACCCATTGTGAAAGTGGGTATTTGGTGTAAGACACCCATTGTGAAAGTGGGTATTTGGTGTAAGTCACCCATTGTGAAAGTGGATGTTTGGTGTAAGACACCCATTGTGAGAGTGGATGTTTGGTGTAAGACACCCATTGTGAAAGTGGATGTTTGGTGTAAGACACCCATTGTGAAAGTGGGTATTTGGTGTAAGACACCCATTGTGAAAGTGGGTATTTGGTGTAAGTCACCCATTGTGAAAGTGGGTATTTGGTGTAAGACACCCATTGTGAAAGTGGGTATTTGGTGTAAGACACCCATTGTGAAAACTGATGCTGATTGGTGTAGACACTCATGTTGGGAGCGGCCACAGTGTAATGTTAATTCCTTCACCCACTGACCAGCAGACCCAGTTTTGAATCCACTCATTAATGGTTTGAAATACAAATTTCGACGTTTCACCCAGCCACCAGGAAGTAGGATACTAGAACACGTGCTCTGGGAAGATTGAGGAACAGTGACATCACTACAGAGCACGTGTGGTGGGTCATGCTAGTCATGCAGTTTCTGGTCAACCACTGACTAGACAGATGAGCACTTATGGGAGACCTTGTGCTATGATGTTGGTTCATTGTGAAAAGTGATGCTTGGCATAAAATGTCATTGTGAAAGGTGATGCTTGGCATAAAAACTCATTGTGAAAGGTGATGCTTGGCGTAAAATAAAGTCATTGTGAAAAACTCCCATTCTTTTACATATTTTTCTGTTCTTTCATAGCACTCTCTCATTCTTTCAATTTTTTCTGCAACTTTCTCATATAGATTCTCTGTTCCAAATAAATTATCTGTCATTCTATTTACATTAATCCTTCATAACTGCCTTCTTTATAATTTCTCTGTTAGCTTCATCTAAACATAGCTAGCTTCATCTAAACATCGCTAGTTTCATCTAAACATAGCTAACAACCTATGTCATGATCATCAAGTTCCGTCTCCGCAACAAAGGTTGGATGCAACATACCTCCAACATCCTGTCGCTTGTTTTGATGGTGCACTCTACTAGACTGTAACCTGTCCATCTTGTGATGTTACTCTCCCACTTGTATCTCTGCCTACCTCTTGCTCGCTTCCCTTCGACTTTACCCTCAAGTAATATCTTCAACAAGGTGTTATGTCTATTAATGTGTCCAAAATATTTTATTTGCCTGATATTTATTTCCTTTAATAATTCTTTCTTCTTATTAACTGTTGTTAGAACCTCTTTGTTTTCTTCTCTTTCAATAATGAGATTTTCCTATACTTCTATATATCCACATCTCAAAGACATCAATCCTGTGTTCTAATTTTTTTGTTTAATGTCCATGTTTCTGAGCCATACATTAATATAGAATAGATGTAACAACCTATGTACAACAGCACAGATAAAATGTTACTTCTGCTATACATGTTAATGTCAGATAATCTCCCTTAGAAACAAAGTTGCAGATTTTTGAGAAAAAAAACTGTACATTTTTCTGCTATTTGCAAGAAAAATTTAATTTGTTCTGTATTCCTTTACTCAAAAATATATATGATATTAACTATTTACATAATATATATATATATATATAATATACTAGCTATATTGTTGAAACTGTGAGAAATGATAATTTATGTATATGATGTAAGAGGAGTGTTTTATTATGAAATATTCTATTACTTATGTCAGTCTTGCCTCCGATATATTCTGAACTTTTTTGTTTGTACCCATCTACTTCAAATAGAAATATAAACTATGCATGTTTATATACTTATTACAATATGATCTATTATAATAAAAAATTATGAAACATCAAATGTGTCAGAATTATTCAAATATTGATGGACACGAGAGCGCATGAATGGTTGGTTGATTGGTTGCTCATCCAGTGGACTATGGGCTCATGACCTACTGCCATTAAATGGCATTATATTGCTGGGAAGTCTGGATTTTCGGCCCACCCCGGGACAGACTATCACCCCTACAGGAATGTAGGATTCAACCTATGCACTGCTCCTAGCCACAGTAGCCAAGATAGGGTTTACTGTGCTTATTCCCCACCACCAATTGACTACTGGTTATGCCGAACTTCTCTATTGCTCTAGGCATGCAACCAAATGTTCAAGTCAAAAGGATTGTCACGTCCTGAGTCACTGTGCTTCTATGATGGGTCTCAGTCATAGGAAAAAACAGTGCTGTCAGTTTCCTCCTCCCCAGTGCTGCACAGTACATCCCAACCACAGAGGGTGCATACATATATATTCAGGTAAACATGAAACACATTTCAACAACAAAATAAATGCATAATTATATAGATGACTATATAGATGACGTGCCATGAAGTTTCTCTAAGAAAATAACCTCAATATAACGGCATGTCATCCACTAAGGTTTTCTGTTGCGTGGGTGGTATGTCTAGTGGGTCATTGGTGAGATCCACAGACCCAACCACATGTTTACTCATGAATGTAATTCAAGTTTTGATTGAGTATGGTTGTCCAATTGTATTTATTTTTGTAAAACATGACACTCCGGAGAAGCAGGAAAATTCATTCGATTGGTAGAAGTTTTGAAAGGCTGCGATGACTGTTACATCCTGTTCAGGATATACAATTATGGAAATTCCAGAGTAGATCCAACAATCAAGTATGGGCAGTAGTAACACAAATACCAGAGTAGATCCAACAATCAAGTATGGGCAGTAGTAACACAAATACCAGAGTAGATCCAACAATCAAGTATGGGCAGAGTAACACAAATACCAGAGTAGATTCAACAATCAAGAATGGGCAGTAGTAACACAAATACCAGAGTAGATCCAACAATCAAGTATGGGCAGAGTAACACAAATACCAGAGTAGATCCAACAATCAAGTATGGGCAGTAGTAACACAAATACCAGAGTAGATTCAACAATCAAGTATGGGCAGTAGTAACACAAATACCAGAGTAGATCCAACAATCAAGTATGGGCAGAGTAACACAAATACCAGAGTAGATTCAACAATCAAGTATGGGCAGTAGTAACACAAATACCAGAGTAGATCCAACAATCAAGTATGGGCAGTAGTAACACAAATACCAGAGTAGATCCAACAATCAAGTATGGGCAGTAGTAACACAAATACCAGAGTAGATCCAACAATCAAGTATGGGCAGTAGTAACACAAATACCAGAGTAGATCCAACAATCAAGTATGGGCAGTAGTAACACAAATACCAGAGTAGATCCAACAATCAAGTATGGGCAGTAGTAACACAAATACCAGAGTAGATCCAACAATCAAGTATGGACAGTAGTAACACAAATACCAGAGTAGATCCAACAATCAAGTATGGGCAGTAGTAACACAAATACCAGAGTAGATCCAACAATCAAGTATGGGCAGTAGTAACACAAATACCAGAGTAGATCCAACAATCAAGTATGGGCAGTAGTAACACAAATACCAGAGTAGATCCAACAATCAAGTATGGGATAGTAGTAACACAAATACCAGAGTAGATCCAACAATCAAGTATGGGCAGTAGTAACACAAATACCAGAGTAGATCCAACAATCAAGTATGGGCAGTAGTAACACAAATACCAGAGTAGATCCAACAATCAAGTATGGACAGTAGTAACACAAATACCAGAGTAGATCCAACAATCAAGTATGGGCAGTAGTAACACAAATACCAGAGTAGATCCAACAATCAAGTATGGGCAGTAGTAACACAAACACCAGAGTAGATCCAACAATCAAGTATGGGCAGTAGTAACACAAATACCAGAGTAGATCCAACAATCAAGTATGGGCAGTAGTAACACAAATACCAGAGTAGATCCAACAATCAAGTATGGGCAGTAGTAACACAAATACCAGAGTAGATCCAACAATCAAGTATGGGCAGTAGTAACACAAATACCAGAGTAGATCCAACAATCAAGTATGGGCAGTAGTAACACAAATACCAGAGTAGATCCAACAATCAAGTATGGGCTGTAGTAACACAAATACCAAAGTAATAATAATGATCAAGTAAAGATGAGTTACAAATACTTACTACTTCTAATAAAACGACAATCAATACTGCCGTGAAACTGAATAACAATAGCACATATGTAGAACACAGGATTTTGAGTTTCACTGGATCACAACTGACAATCACTAAACAGCTATGGGGTGTAAACATGAAAAAATATAAATAACAATATACAAGACATTTTCAGTTTACATCAAACATGCCAAATCTTTGACATGAAGATAAACATAGAAAAGACTGAAGTAATGAAGATAGGAAGAACAGAAACACCAATACATAGATTTATATATTGGAAACAACAGACTTAAACAAGTGACAGAATTCACATATCTAGGAAGCAATATAACAACAGACGACAAGAGCAGTAAAGAAATACACAGTAGATGTAGTAAAACATACCAAGTGTTAGGGCAAATGACACCAATCTTCAGAAACAAAAATGTAGATTTAAGCACCAAAATAACACTATTCAAAACGATTATTATGACAACGCTGTGATACCAATGCCAAACATGGACAGCGACAGCACAAGGCAAATATAAACTAGTGACAGCTGAAATGGCATGCTTACGCAGATTCCTGGGAATATCGCTAAGAGACAGAGTGAGGAATAAGGACATTAGACATAGAACCGGTACCGCCCCAATCTTGGAGTATATTAAGAGCGAACAGATCTAATTGTTTGCACACATCAGCAGACTACCACCACACAGCATACCACAGCAAGTTATGCTACACAGATACAGTGAAGGCAGACCTAGGGTGGGTGGGGGCGACCTCAAAAACGATGGACCACCGAAATAAAAGAAGCGACAAATTTCACAATATACTCAACACACACGAGAGTCATCTCCAGAGAACTTTTCTACCCCTGACGCTGAAAGGCAATAAAGGGTTTAGCAAATAGGTAGATAGATAGACAAGACATTTTCAACGTTTTGAACCATTATGTCTTCATCAAGAATATACAAAACAAAACAGTGAAAAAACAGTAAATACAATTTTACATTGTATTTTGTGTTTGTATTATTTTTTCCACTGTTTTTCTCTGCTGGGCTGCTGTCAGCAACCATGTCTGGCATTGATAGAAAAGTATTGGCATAAAAATACTGTTTATCATCTGTCTTTTGACTTCCATCTTGATCTTTGGATTGAGCAGTAAGGGTGATAGCTGGTATTTCACAATGTTTGCTTTCTGGCATCTTGTGATGAGTACTGTGTATAAAGTGTATATATTTTGTGAATGCTGGACTATGGCACACAGTTGGCGTCATTTACTGAGCCTTTACACAATGGGTAAACATATTACACATTCACATACTATGAGTCTTACACATTCTCATACTATGAGTCTTACATATTCTCATACTATGAGTCTTACACATTCACACACTATGAGTACCGTATGTGAATTTGTAACATACACAAATATGTTATAAAAATAAATTACCGTGTCCTAAGAATATGATGGACAGAAAGACAAACCAACGCAGACGTCCACTAAGACCTGAACATAGAAGAAGTATGGCTCCTCAAAACTTTTAAAACAAATTTCAAGCTAACATATTTCGGACATATATAAAAGAGAAAAATTGGATAAGAAAGATTAATCAAGAAAGGAAAGGTTCTAGGAAAGCGAACACGAGGCAAACCAAGACTATAATGGACACATGCAATCGAAGACATTCTGAATATGACACTAGAAAAAGCTGGCAGCTTGCACAGAACAGAGAGGCTTACAGAATGACAGTGATGATAATGTTCTATAAAGATACATACATAGACAGACCTTGTCCTTCTTTTCTCATTACATTTTTTAGCCTTCAGTTTTATCATATATAGGAGATTTCTGGTAGCAACCCTGATATGGGCTTCATATATACGGTACAGTATATATATATACCACAACACACTCCAGGGTGCCGGCTGTGCACTCATCCATATGAAACTGTTGACCACCACATTTTTGAATGTCCATCGCTGGATGACATCAGGAAAATGCTCCTCCCTCCAGGGCCAGATAAATGGAACACATTATATGGAACAAAACAACAACTCACAAACACATGCATATATCACACACTGGCATTGGGTCAAAGGGCATGAGCCAATGGACCGCTGGATCAGCAACCAACCAACCATATACGGTACAGTAAAATCCTTCTATAGAGCATTCTTTTATAACAATTTTTCCCTCTATAACATGAGGCCCCGGGTTCAATCCATGGTTGGGACAAGGATTTTTGTCTTTCGGAGGTGCGACAAAAACTTCTTCCTGTACACGTCAAGGCGACAGCTTTGGCACAGCGGCCTTTATTTCCACAGCCTTAAAATCCTCCCTGCACTCCTTAACAGGAAAACATGCAGAAACGAAAAAATAAAAATCATTTTTTTAAATTCCCAATTATATTTATTTTATATTGTTTGCAATGTATATATTGAATTTCTATTACCCCCTACATACATATTATGCCAGTCCGGACAAAGCTGTCACAACAGTATTTCACTGTACTCTTCTTTTTCTGCGTTCGTTCTCAAACTCCTGCAGATCAGCAGGATGTAGTCCAGAGAAGGGAATGCGTTGTGTCATGGTTTACAGCATTGCTGTGATATCTGCGCATTTCGGCCTGACACATTCGATTTCAGCATGGCTTTGGGTCACTGACCCTATATGGGATGGGACAGCCAACTCCATCCCATAACCTCCTTAGTACGACATGCATGGTAGGTAAACAGTGTTGCTATTCTTTGCTCCCCTTTTGGGCCCCGACAACACACGGGTGATTTCACTGTAGTACTATTCATTGTTTCAGATATTGTTTTGACCAGCGGTTGACCTATTGCTCTATTACCGTTACAGTCAAATGATAAAACTCTTTGTGAGGTATTTTCCTGTGATAATCTTGACACATGCAGAAACACTTGACCTGCTGTCTTCCTATATAATCTAACACTGGTATCTACCCTATTTTGATACCATCATTTCTGTGTCTGCCTTCTTGTTACATTTAGCATTGTTTATAAACATTTCAATTCATTTTCTTCCAATTTTCAATTTAGTCATGTTTCTGTCCATGTTTGGCATTGTTAGTACAACATTAATATAATCACTATCTAGAGAAATGATGTTTATGTGTCCGTTGCCACTTGTTAAGACAAGATGTAAATGGTTATATGTTTAGAAAGGTGGACAGTTGTCGCTAGTTAGAATGGACATAAGTCAAATCAGAGGAATGTAATTATGTAGATCACCGATATCAACATACTCGGTAATAACCACAGACTCTCAAAGCATGTTGCGCAAGATAAAAAAAATAATGCTAAGAAAAGAATGGTGGGACTTATTGAACAACTCAGTTGTCCAGAGCATTACATGGATATACTGCCCTGACCATACTGGGGTCAGAGGAAACGAGAGAGCCGACTTATTGGCAGGCAACGCGGCGATAGACGGCACATTACTAGGAAGAGATAAAGCAGACTTAATGAAGGCAGTAATAAATTTATTTCAAGATGCAGATGATGTCAATGAGGTTGAGAACGTACACATACAGAGAATGTCAGAGATGGGAGTATCTAGAGGTGAGGGAATGAAAAGTAAATTTTTTGGAAAGTCACGAAGATCACACAAACAACACCTGACCGGAACTCTGAGTCTACATACACTGGGATGGCTGCTGGAGCGGAGGGCGGAGCACTTATAGGAATGTCCCGCGTGCTGTGAAGCCAGTTTCTAATCAAGAAGAATCAAGAATTTTTTCTCATTACAATGTTGGTCTTCTTCTTCAGCGTTCATTCTCAAACTCCCGCTGGTTCTCTCTTGTAGCAGGACAATATTCCTACTAGATTTCCAGCAGGATGTAGTCCAGAGAAGGGAAATACGTTGTATCGCCCTTTTTGCGTCAATGTCCCGACACATCTGTCTTCGACGGTAGACGGTGATTAAGGCTCACGCATAGATGAGCAGTATCTCTAGTGAAAATGATAAAACATATGCAAAAAATTGTGTTTGCTTCTTTCTCTTTTGTCCTCTCGTCATTTGAATCGTATTGTCTCTAACCGACCTCACCACTCTAAACGCACGTGTGTGTGTGCGTGCGTGCGTGTGTGTGTACGTGCTTCTGTGTAGAGTTTGTATCTAGGCAGGGACATTATCAGTTAAAGCTTCCCGTAGACAACTTACAGACCTACCTCAAGTTGACAGTCCCTTAAGGTCTGTACCAGAACAAACCCCGTGGAGTGAAAGCCATGGAATGCCAATATACATTCAGACCCATGTGAAAGGAATACTAAGCGAGGACGAACAGAACAGTGTGCAGCGAATGACAGTCACCCTCAGTTTCCTGGATGAGGAATATCCACAAGATATATGGGTCAGAGTATACACAGATGGGTCAGCACAGAATGCTGTGAGGAATGGAGGTGCAGGTGTATATATAGAATATCCACACAAGCCTAGAGATACAATCAGAACACTGACAGGAAAATTCTGTTATAATTAGGATGCAGAAATCCAGGCAATTAGTGTGGCAGCTAAAAAACTGCTGAACTCCAACTCTGGCCTACAGCCTGTGGTATTCCTGACAGATGCAAGGTCAGTGCTTCAAGCTCTCCAGTCTGGAAAACTAACAGACTTAAAAAAACTACTTCGCGAATTGTCTTACCAGTATAGGGTAACCATGCAATGGATACCCTCTCACTGTGGAATACCAGGAAATGAAAAAGCAGACCACCTGGCTAAGGAAGGTGCCGCCGAAGACCAACCAGATATACCAATCACCTACCATCAGATGAATCAAGTCAATAAGAAAGCCACAAACACCAACACAAGATGACTATCACATTATGAACAGATCAGAACAAGTTATAATTCTACGTCTCAGAACAGGACACAACCGACTCCGCAGTCACATGTATACAAAGTTCAAGATTGGCAACACAGCCATGTGTACATGTGGACAGGCAGCACAGGGTGCCAAACATATACTTCAAGAGTGTTCTGAGCATGAAACGCTGAGGCAGACATATTGGCCAGAGGAAACAACACTGGTATCAAAGCTCTATGGGCCACTGTATGAACTACAAAAGACAGTGAGTTTTATTAAGGAGACAATATTACAGATATAGACATGTTTCAAGTGAACGAAAGAAGAAGAAGAAGTTAAAGCTTCAAATTGTTAGTGTCGATAGAGAAATCTTTCATTTGGAATATACATATTTTTTTTTGTTTCTCAGAATTGATCTACCACGTCCTCATTGCCTTTTAGAAAGTTCACCAAATACTTACTATTTGCTTAGGAATGCATCAGTGTGCCATTCAGTGCCCGTGACCCTTGCAATCGCAGTCTATATTTACCAAGTGTTTCCATTACGGGCAGTAACTGAGCACGATAGAGTACCTCAGTATTCATGAATTTTTTGTCATTTAATATTCATGAATTTACGGAGTCGTTTTATATGAAAGGAATTATGGCACATCTCGTGCTTGTTTTTAAAACACTCAATCAACTGCCATACCGAGTGGCGTAGGCGATCATGTTTCTTCACAACTCCTGTCTCATGTATTGTTAACAAGTTCAGTTGGTGACATTTTTTGTGCCACTGTGACAACCCATCCAGAAATTTCGGTATTTGTCTTCCTATGTCCTTTCCCCCCCTTGATTTTTCCGGTGGTTGCTAAAAGTTTTGAGTTTCTCAACTTTCTCTATACATTGTCTTTTCTCTTCTTTTGCTGTGAGGCGTCGCATGCTTGAATGCCGATCGTTTTTTTTCGGGCTATGACACGCTTGATATGAAGTAATACTGTATTCTATCAGAACGTTGGTAACTCCGTCAATCCAACTTATTCTTGGTCTTCCTCTGTATCTTGCTGTTTTCATTTTTACGTTGCATGCTCTCGTCACTGGCCAATAAAGTTTCATTCTCATTAGGTAGCAGAACCATTTCAATCTCTGTTTTTCAATATACACTGTTTTATATACACATATAAAATACACTATTTTTTTTTTCAATGACCACAGATGGTGTTCCAACAATTCTTGTAATCTCCTATTTCTCATTTCTTGTTCTTTTTGCTGCTTTTCTTAGACATCTTATTTCACACGTAGTAACCTTTCTCTTTTTTTTTTGCTCTCATCACATGCCCTAAAAATCATGACTACCTGCTTCTAATTTTTACTACAATCTGCCTTTTTACCCCAGCATCTCCGAGGACTTCTACATTAGTTTTCTTAGCTCTGCATGAAATTTTCACAAATCTTCTTAAAAAACTTTTCAGACATACAAATGCACAACACTACACAACGAGAACAAAGAATCAGATAATCTGTCCAAATATATCACAATTTAGTTTCTTATACTCAACTATTATTCATGTATCACAATTTAGTTTCTTATACTCAACTATTATTCATGTATCACAATTTAGTTTCTTATACTCAACTATTATTCATGTATCACAATTTAGTTTCTTATACTCAACTATTATTCATGTATCACAATTTAGTTTCTTATACTCAACTATTATTCATGTATCACAATTTAGTTTCTTATACTCAACTATTATTCATGTATCACAATTTAGTTTCTTATACTCAACTATTATTCATGTATCACAATTTAGTTTCTTATACTCAACTATTATTCATGTATCATAATTTAGTTTCTTATACTCAACTATTATTCATGTATCACAATATAGTTTCTTATACTCAACTATTATTCATGTATCACAATTTAGTTTCTTATACTCAACTATTATTCATGTATCACAATTTAGTTTCTTATACTCAACTATTATTCATGTATCACAATTTAGTTTCTTATACTCAACTATTATTCATGTATCACAATTTAGTTTCTTATACTCAACTATTATTCATGTATCACAATTTAGTTTCTTATTCTCAACTATTATTCATGTATCACAATTTAGTTTCTTATACTCAACTATTATTCATGTATCACAATTTAGTTTCTTATACTCCGCTATTATTCATGTATCACAATTTAGTTTCTTATACTCAGCTATTATTCATGTATCACAATTTAGTTTCTTATACTCAGCTATTATTCATGTATCACAATTTAGTTTCTTTTACTCAACTATTATTCATGTATCACAATTTAGTTTCTTATACTCAACTATTATTCATGTATCACAATTTAGTTTCTTATACTCAACTCAATTTAGTTTCTTATACTCAACTATTATTCATGTGTCACAATTTAGTTTCTTATACTCAACTATTATTCATGTATCACAATTTAGTTTCTTATACTCAACTATTATTCATGTATCACAATTTAGTTTCTTATACTCCACTATTATTCATGTATCACAATTTAGTTTCTTATACTCAACTATTATTCATGTATCACAATTTAGTTTCTTATACTCAACTATTATTCATGTATCACAATTTAGTTTCTTATACTCAACTATTATTCATGTATCACAATTTAGTTTCTTATACTCAACTATTATTCATGTATCACAATTTAGTTTCTTATACTCAACTATTATTCATGTATCACAATTTAGTTTCTTATACTCAACTATTATTCATGTATCACAATTTAGTTTCTTATACTCAACTATTATTCATGTATCACAATTTAGTTTCTTCTACTCAACTATTCTTGATGTAGCACAAGTCAATTTCTTACATTATTCTTGATTATCATAATTGACAAATTTATAATTAAATCAATCGGTTTAAGAATTTCAAACGCAGCAAATCATAGTTGTATCTAGACATGTAATAAGGAAAGGGCACTAACTGTCGATAGACCGGCCATAAACATCAAATTGTCGAACTTGATCATAGATTGATAATGGAATCAGAAGGTAATCAATTAGGTGAGAGCGTGCGGGCTTGCGAAATCGTAGGTTCATTTAATCAGTTGATAACAAGCAGGTAGTTATGTAAATTAGACAGTATGACTATGGTTCCAGAATGCACTTGTAAGTCACTTTATATATGTACTTCTTTACTTTGTTACTGCTTCTAGTACGTTCATATCTTCCTTGTGCATGTCACAAGTTACGGAGAAGTGTATCGGTGGATTCTGGAAGTCGAACTCTCCAATCACTCAATTTATTTTGGATACCTATTCTTTCTTAGATAAAAAACATATGAACCATCAGCGAAGCTTTCTGTATAAGCGATGTATTCAGCGATGATAATTTCTGATATCTTTTATATGACTAGAACGGACACTTTAGGTTATAAGGTTGTTACTTGATGTCACTCAGTCAAATGTCAACTTCACCAGAAATCATCAGAAAGGTAATATGGCTGTAAAGAATACATAGATTACATAACATTCACTGCAATCTCTTCATTGTAATCTTTTCACTGTAATCTCTTCATTGTAATCTTTTCACTGTAATCTCTTCATTGTAATCTTTTCACTGCAATCTCTCTTCATTGTAATCTTTTCACTGCAATCTCTTCATTGTAATCTTTTCACTGCAATCTCTCTTCATTGTAATCTTTTCACTGCAATCTCTCTTCATTGTAATCTTTTCACTGCAATCTCTCTTCATTGTAATCTTTTCACTGTAATCTCTTCATTGTAATCTTTTCACTGCAATCTCTTCATTGTAATCTTTTCACTGCAATCTCTCTTCATTGTAATCTTTTCACTGCAATCTTTTCATTTTAATCTTTTCACTGCAATCTATCGTCATTGTAATCTTTTCACTGTAATCTCTTCATTGTAATCTTTTCACTGCAATCTCTTCATTGTAATCTTTTCACTGAAATCTCTCTTCATTGTAATCTTTTCACTGCAATCTCTCTTCATTGTAATCTTTTCACTGCAATCTTTTCATTGTAATTTTGTCACTGCAATCTCTCTTCATTGTAATATTTTCACTGCAATCTCTTCATTGTAATCTTTTCACTGCAATCTCTTCAGTATAGTGTATTATATGCAATCTTTTGCTTATAATCTCTTCACTATATTCACTTCACTGCAATATCTTTACTGTAATATTCATTCATGTGACATTATTTGCGATACATATTCTTCTAGGGACATAATCTTCTCACGATTTACTTGCACCAACCAACGGCATGTTTAAAAAAAATGATGCTATCAAATACAGAACTAAATGGTAGTCAGATTTCAAGTACACGCTATCAAAAACAGAACTAAATGTTAGTTAGATTACAAGTACACGTTATCAAGTACAGAACAACGTGATAGCTAGATTACAAGTACACGCTACCAAGTACAGAACAACTTGTTAGTCAGATTACAAGTACACGTTATCAAGTACACAACAACGTGATAGCTAGATTACAAGTACACGCTATCAAGTACATAACATCGTGATAGCTAGATTACAAGTACACGCTATCAATACAGAACAACGTGGTAGTTAGATTACAAGTACACGCTATCAATACAGAACGAAACAGTTACACAACGAGAACAATATATGACAGCTTTGAGGAGGAACATAAACTGTTATGTCCCACTTGAAAACGAGCAAGGCTATCAAATTCTAGAGATATTATCAAATGTGCAGATAATATTACGTTTCTTGAGTCACACAGCATGTCCACCAAATCCGCGTCTTCTACTAGACATGAAATCTTAGACAATAAAATATTGGATCTCAATATATCGCATGTGACCAATTGTTGAGATAAATACATCAGAGATTCACGTCGGTGAGTGGCTGACGCTTCTTCTTCTTCTTCTTTAGCATTCGCTCTCAAATAACCACAACGAAAATTTCGTGTGATTTTCGCCAGGGAGCGTGAAGTACGTTGTACTGCAAGTTCCACAGTAAAACTGTGATTATTTGCACCCCTGTTGGCCACTTGTGATCAGGACGTCCGAGGTCCAGCACATCCGTTTTCGTCATTCCTTTATTTCGGGTTTGGTCCTTAGTCCGTGACAGCCTGTGTATCTGCCGCCGGGCACGCTGGTGTGAAGTGCCTCTTCGCCAAGACGCTTGTCGAGCGCGTCTATCTGAAACGAGGTGCCCTTCCATCTATAAACCCATCTCGTGCAATTGGACGAACTCTGCCTGTGTCCATTGGGTACTGAACCTTTTCTCATCCGCGAGCCTAGTTCCGTATGAGGAAGAACTCGCCAGAAGAGTTGGACACTGGCTCGTTCGCCCTCCTACCCGAGGTGTCGTTCACAGACATCGTGAACCCCTCGTACAAGTTTGAGTCTCACACCACGCGTTTGAGAGCAAGGCGTTCTCGAGCTGAGCGGCCTTGTCCCAATAGCGCCTGAGCCCATCAGGTACTGAACCCTTTCTCTCTGCAAGCGTATTTCCGGTATAGGACAGCTTGACAATAGAGTTAGGCCAGGGCTAAATCGTTGTCCCTTTTGTGCCCGAGCCCATCAGGTACTGAACCCTTTCTCTCTGCAATTGTATTTACGGTATAGGAAATCTTGACATTAGAGTTGGGCCAGGACTGCTGTCGTTGTGCCCTTCTTGCCTAAGCCCATCGGGTTCGGAACCCTTTCTCTTCGCGAGCATATTTCCGGTATAGGAAGGCTCGACATTAGAGTTGGTTTAGGTCTTTTTTCTTTTCCGAGCGCCCACAATTGGGTCTGGGTCTTTGCTTATAAGGATCACAGGTAACTAGAAGCTCGTCTCGAGCTAACAGAGCTTATAGTTCCCTTTTCCTAAGAACTTTTTACTTTTCATTTGCAGTTCGCGCTGCCCTCTGTCGCTGTTCTGCCCTTTCATTGTGTCATTGTACTCATTATGACATATATTTGTTTCTCTACATGTAACCACCTTTACGTGTCTTTTACATTGGCCGCCCCTCCAATGTTCTGACTGGACTAACAGGCGTCACTGTATGTCGACAGTGTCGCTGTATGTGGTGATGCAAATGGTGTCAAAGATATTGTCTGTCTCTTTTACAGTCAAATCTCTTTCCATCTGCTTCCTCCACATTCTCGGACACGATCCCCAAATGATTTGGCCAGAAACAGCTCGAGCTGCTGTTTTCTGTTACCAGGGTGCACCGCGATGAGGTACATTTGGGATCTTGGTTATCTGCTAACCCTGGGTCCGTCTAAAGCATTGCGTTCCCTTTGCACCCCGTGGCTGACACTGCTAGCATCATGTGGTTGCAGGCTCTCACGTAAGTGAGTGGATGACTGCTTACAATCATAACATAGACCCTCTCTCTGAGTAGGAGGCGTATTCTAAAAGCCTTACATATATGCGAGAGCTAGAATCTTTCGAAGCATTACATATCTCTGAGAGCTGGAATCTTTCGAAGACTTACATATCTCTGAGAGCTGGAATCTTCTACATATCTATGAGAGGTGAAATCTTACACATAGCTCTATGAGCTGAAATCTACTACATATCTATGAGAGCTAAAATCTACTACAAATCTACGAGAGCTGAAATCTTCTACATACCGTCGAGAACTAAAATCTTCTACATATCTGTGAGAGCTGAAATCTTGTACATAAATGTGAGAGATGAAATCTTCTATATATCTATGAGAGCTGAAATCTTCTATATATCTATGAGAGGTGAAATCTTGTACATATCTATGAAAGCTAAAATCTATATATTTATGAGAGCTGAAATCTTCTACATATTTATGAGAGCTAAAATCTTCCGTGTAAGGAAGATAAATTCTGGAGAACACCTACCTCCCAACAACCTCACCCCCCCCCCTTATTGTACACACAAGAAACAATAGTTTAAATGTTCATAATTTCTGAGATTCAAAACAAATGTAAATTTGACTGAGCTTTATGTAACTGTATCTGAATGCGGTATCACATGACAAACAATTCAGCGCTGGTGAAATATCAGTTAGTTCACATAACTAGCTATCGTTATGGGTTTTCACACCACAACATTCGAACACTGGTAATGTCAAGAGTGTTATCAAATTCTGACATTCTAGTGTTGAATCTAGCAGGCACTTGAAAGGCACTGGCAGACAGGCCATATCGTGTTGGTCTAGTATAGCAAACGTTACAGGATATCTAACATAGTCTAATTTTGTTCAAGGTATGTATCACAATTCTATAATAAAGTTCGAGAAGTTGTGCGTCTAATATTTTCTGAAATAAATAAAGTCTAATCAATATTTTAAATATTCATTTTTTAGGGTTAGCTATGTTTCACATAACTAGCCCTAATCCTGACCCTAAATAAATTTATATTTACCAAACGTCTCTATTTAGCAACACTTTTCAAAATCACAAATTATATTTACTATATATTGTTTACACTATTTATACGGAATTTCTATTATTGCACTATATATACGTATATATCGTCGGTCCCCGACAATATACTGCGATTTTACTACGCCAATAAAATGTTATGTACGTTTATTTTTGGCAGAGAAAATATTCGTAACTATTTAGAAATTAGTCGTCAATTATTGAGTGCGGAGTTTATCAAATGTTACTTGTGTTACCTACACATTTTTGAGTGCGGAGTTGATCAAATGTTACGTGTGCTACCTGACACATTTTTGAGTGCGGAGTTGATCAAATGTTACGTGTATTACCTGACACATTTTTGAGTGAGTAGTTGATCAAATGTTACGTGTGTTACCTGACACATTTGCGAGTGCGGAGTTGATCAAATGTTACGTGTGTTACCTGACACATTTTTAAGTGCGGAGTTGATCAAATGTTACGTGTATTACCTGACACATTTTTGAGTGAGTAGTTGATCAAATGTTACGTGTGTTACCTGACACATTTGCGAGTGCGGAGTTGATCAAATGTTACGTGTGCTACCTGACACATTTTTTAGTGCGGAGTTGATCAAATGTTACGTGTGTTACCTGACACATTATTGAGTGCGGAGTTGATAAAATGGTACGTGTATTACCTGACACATTATTGAGTGCGGAGTTGATCAAATGTTACGTGTGTTACCTGACACATTATTGAGTGCGGAGTTGATCAAATGTTACGTGTGTTACCTGACACATTATTGAGAATAGCATTGTGCTGACAAGGTTAGAACTGCTCGGCAGCATTTGGGTATCTACATCAGCAGTATCAACAACAACAAGAAAGTAGTTGCTGTATAACTATTTTTTATTATAATAAAACTGATAACGCGTCAGTTTCGTAGGGTTTTTTTTAAAGGAAACAACAAGAACAGGTGGTAAACATAAAATTACACGGAGAAACATTACAACCAAAATATTTGACACAATCACAAATAAAGGTAGATGGACAACATGATTGAACTTGATATTTGATGATGATCCATCTGTCACTGAGCTTCAGATCTTGATTTGATGATACATCAGTCACTGAGCGTTACATCTTGATTTGATGATACCTCGGTCACTGAGCGTTAAATCTTGATTTGATGATACATTAGTCACTGAGCGTTAAATCTTTATTTGATGATACCTCGGTCACTGAGGGTTAAATCTTTATTTGATGATACATCAGTCACTGAGCGTTAAATCTTGATTTGATGAAACATCAGTCACTGAGCGTTAAATCTTGATTTGATGATACATCAGTCACTGAGCGTTACATCTTGATTTGATGATACCTCGGTCACTGAGCGTTAAATCTTGATTTGATGATACATCAGTCACTGAACGTCAGATCTTGATTTGATGATACATCAGTCACTGGGCGTTACATCTTGATTTGATGATGCATCAGTCACTGAGCGTTAAATTTGATGATACATCAGTCACTGAGCGTTACATCTTGATTTGATGATGCATCAGTCACTGAGCGTTAAATTTGATGATACATCAGTCACTGAGCGTTACATCTTGATTTGATGATGCATCAGTCACTGAGCGTTAAATTTGATGATACATCAGTCACTGAGCGTTACATCTTGATTTGATGATATGATACATCAATCAATGATCGTTAGCTCTTGATGACTTCAATGCCATAATACGAAACGTGTCTTTTTCTTCAGTTGTTCAGAGTTCTGTATAACGTTTTCTCAACAATTTAGGTTTATATGTTGACGTTTTATATGTGGAGTAAAAATTAATATGTAATGGGTACTTAGGTGTGTTTAAACAATTAACATGTTGTGTGTACCAAGGTGTGTTGACATGGCCACCGTTGTTATTGCCTTGTGCTTCAGCAATTCAAGCCAGATTAAAATTGGTAATTAACTAATTTGGTTTTGAGTTCGTAGATGCCCGGTGAGTCCGATTCGTACACGGAAAGTTCTATTGCAGTGCATGCAGGAGTGCTGAAAGTTTGGGGTAGAAGAATTTACGGATTTGTCCCTCCGCTTCTTGCGCTTGTGGATTGCCCGCAATGTTCTTTCTTTTTCAAATTTCGTGATGCCAGCAGTGATCTGGGTGTGCCAGGCTGAGCGATCAAGTGCTGTAGACTCACAGGAGCTAGGATCGATGCTGCAGTGCTCGAGAGACCTTTTTATGTGATCAAATAGGTGATCATGTATTTATGTGAAGAAGAATACATGAGTAATGGCTACCACCACAAGCCCTTACTATACGTGTAGTAGGAGATTACTTTGGAGTGTTGAAAGTTGGGTTTCAAAAGACAATCATCTAAAATGTATCTTTTTAACACGTACCATATGGCATCCTCGGGGTCATATCGATTTCAAAGGTTTAGAGATAGGAATACATTAGAATTGGTATGCCACAGACCACTCTAGGGGACGTCATTTCAAATTACGTATATCATCATCATCATCAGGTGCCATGCCGGTTGGCGTAGGTGGTCATGGCTCTCTACAGCTCTCTTCCCAACAGTATTATGTATCAAAGTCGTTGTTGTTTCCTTGCCGTGCCAGGTTGTCAAACTAATATTTTTTTTACGTTGTCGCCCTCTGTCTCTGTTACCTTAAATTTTGCCCGTGTACGTATATCATAGCATTACAATTATCAGAAAATACTGGAGGTAGGAGTTTTGGAAATCCAGTCACCACGACATCCATTGGTTTTGTGTGTTATATCTTCTACTTCTGCGCTTGTTCTCAATCATGTGAATATTATCAAGCTGCAGTCCAGACAACGGAATGCGTTGTCTATTTTACTGCTATATGTATGCCTTTCGTCCTGACACATCCGACTTCAGCATGACTTCTGGGTCACTTTGACCCTATATAGGATGGATAGCCAACTACACCTCATAACCTTTTCAGTCGGCTCTTAAGAACAGTATTACCATCCTTTGCTGTCCTTTCGGGCCCCATCAATACACGGGCGATGTGTTATATAATCTTCATGAGTCTTAAAGAAAGTTAAATAGATTTCCTAATGGGTCCGCAAGGAAGATAAATATCACCAAAGAATGTTTACAGGCGCATATAGGTTCAGTATTACTACTCTAAAACATCAAAATGGTCCGAACATGAATTTTGAAGTCAAATGTACAGAGATCAGATATCTCCGACAATATGTAAGTCATTACAGAATGAGGTCCGTTTACAAAGCAACATCCTGCAAAAGAGAGATAATTCTAAGTCACGTATACCGACTCATAACAAGTCATCTTCGTAAAATGATCTAAGTCAAGTATACTGACTTAACCGAGTTTCATCTTCATAATGTGATCCAAGTCAAGTATACTGACTTAACTGAGTTTCATCTTCATAATGTGATCCAAGTCAAGTATTCCGACTTACTCAGTTTGTGATGCATAATGTGATTTTACACTTGTCCCTTCAGTACCAAGGCAGTGTGATTTGTAGATTTGATTTTACATCAGAAGGACAGCTGGAGAGGAGGTGGGCACCACTAGCTAAACCTTTTGCCCACTGAAATACTACAATAGATAATCACACACAGAGAATACAGAACAAATACTGCTGGGAACTGTCGAGGGTGGAAGAAGCAGAGGAGGACAAATAAAGACATGGACAGACAACATCAAGGAATGGACAGGGCTAGATATTTCCACACTCATCCGCATCGCTGAGGATAGAATTCGCTGGAGGACTCTGTGTGCTGAAGCTTCCAATGTGGTACCCCTACGACCCTGAAGGGTTATGGGTTTTATTGATATTGATTGATTTGTAGAAGTCGTGTTGTCTTTGCTATGAAAGACGAAAATCGACACGAAACATTGCAACTTCGGGTAGCACTGGTTAGATTCATTATGCAATTAATCTCATAAGACAGAATATGGACACAATGATAATATAATGAAAATGTATTTACACCTGACAAAATTGAAAGCAAGAGAGACCGAAGACAACAGAATGAGAAGAAAATATTTGTTTACATCATGGCGAGACAAAGAGGCAAACATATTATGATACAAGAGGTAGATAGTTGTCTAGAATTATGATCACTTACGCCACTCGGCACGGCACTTAATGATTAATTTTCTTTAACAAATCCTGCCATATTCCATAACTAAGTAAATGAAATACGATTTCTCCATAACGATTGTGTTAATTTATCAAGGGACAATCAATAATCGTTTTCATGTTTTCGATGCAGCATAAACTAATGGTTTCTTCTTTTGGTTTATCAATACGTTGGCAGTTATTCGTAATGCCTATGTTAATTCCATTAGTTGCCATGGAGCAGAGGATAAGGCCAGTCTTTGATATTAAAACTAATTACGAGGCGCGACTTTAATAGTGCAGTCATATTTGATTACGCTACTGTAGGAGTGAGCATTGGGAAATATGTGAGAAGTAAAGGACATTAAATCACATACAAACATGAAGAATTTTTAACTTAAATGTGAAATATGTACTGTTGAATGGCATGACTACCAATAGAAAGTGTTGTAAGACAGACGTTGTTATGTAATACACAATGAAAGAGAAACAGAGTAGGACTAGCACATTCACGGGGGGGGGGGACTTAATTACATACAGATGGAATGAGTTTAGATAAGACATGGGTAGAATTACATACAGATGGAAGGATGTTCGGTGGGACCTGGAATTAATTTGATACAAGTACAAAGAGGTTAGGTAGGACATGTGCAGAATTTAATACAGATACAAAGAGTTTAGGTAGGACATAGACAGAATTAGATGCAGATAAAAAGAGGTTAGGTGAAAAAAATGGAAGTTATATCTAAGGATAGGACGCAATATTATATAAGTTTTAACATGTTAAATATATTTTTCGTTTCATTTTTGTTTCTTGTTTGTTAAGATCCACATGAAATAAGAGCAATTAGGTCTTGCTTCCTATATCCAGTGACTGATTTCTCTAACGATTTCTGTCATAGCAAGGAGTAAAAAAGTTAAGTTAAACCATAACATTGTATTGACGTAGTAAAATCCCAGTATATTGTCGGGGACCGACGATATATACGTATATATAGTGCAATAATAGAAATTCCGTATAAATAGTGTAAACAATATATAGTAAATATAATTTGTGATTTTGAAAAGTGTTGCTAAATAGAGACGTTTGGTAAATATAAATTTATTTAGGGTCAGGATTAGGGTTAGTTATGTGAAACATAGCTAACCCTAAAAAAATGAATATTTAAAATATTGATTAGTTAATGTTATAATATCAAGATTAATTAATCATAACATAAGCGTGGAGACACTGGTTTCAAACATGAAACGAAGTTTGGTGTGTGACGGGAACTTTGATCTTACTGTGAGTGAGATCTGTTGTAGTAAGATGTTTTTTATCAATCTACATGACATGTGAATTATCTACTTGACATGTCAATGATTTGCTTGGCGTGTGAATGATGCACATGACATGTCAATGATCTACTTGACATATGAACGAATTACTAGACATTTATCTACATGACATGTTAATGATCCACTTGTCATTTGTATTACCTGTTCGACGTGAATAATCTACTTGACATGTGAATGATCTACATGACGTGTCTACTTTTCGTCTTTACTCATGTTATAAAATAATTCACATATATTATGTATTCACAGATATCCACAGAACTTAACGATATTGCAAAGTTGTGATTGAAAAACAACTCATTTCAAAACTCACGAGAAGAAGATTGGTCTCATTCAGATTGAAGTGTATTATGATTAGAGTATATTATGATGGACGTGACTTTGGAGATTGTCCCGGGTTGCCTACATGCACTTGTCATCTATCCTGCACTTGTGTCAGGATTCTAACGTTATTGTAACTTCATCAGCTTGGCACCATGCTCATACAGAATAATGCTGCTGAACATCGGTCTGATATTACGTAAGTAATACAATCCACATGACATAGGCGTTATATCCAGCTGAACATCGGTCTGATATTACGTAAGTAGTACAATCCACCATGACATAGTCGTTATATCCAGCTGAACATCGGTCTGATATTACGTAAGTAGTACAATCCACCATGACATAGTCGTTATATCCAGCTGAATATATTCCAAATCTGCAAGATGTATGCACACCATACGTGGCAACACAACACGCATCGGTTGCCAATCAGCTATTGTTGAATTGTTAGTCTCTACTAGTACATTTATTCATATTTCCATTGCAGCGTGAAATGTCAGATTTCGAACCACGAGCTCATATTACTGAGTTGGGTTTACGACGCAACTATAAGAATTCATGTGATGTTTCATTTTTCTTTTTATTCTGCGATTATTCACAGACTCCTGATAGTTAGCAGGAGGTACTCCGGAGAATTGATTGTGTTGTACCTTGATTAACGAAAAGCTGCGATACCTGCACATTTCGTCTTGACAAATCTGACCCGCATGGATATTATCTATTTTTTTACTAATAGAAAGAAGCAACCAACATCTCAATCAAACTTTCTCAGTGGCCTCTTGCGATAAGCATTTTAGGCCAAAGTGTTGGTATTCTGTGCTTCCTATTCAGGCCCCGTCAACAACAGACACTATTCAAAATATGCAAGATACATGCATGTTTTATTCAAGTCATATACCATCTCTGTGCAAGATACATGCATGTTTTATTCAAGTCATATACCATCTCTGTGCAAGATACATGCATGTTTTATTCAACTCATATACCATCTCTGTGCAAGATACATTCATGCTTTATTCAACTGATACACCGTCTATATGCAAGATAAATGGATGTTTTATCCAACTGACACATATCGATTTTGTGCATGATACATGGATGTTTTATCCAGCCCATATGTTATTGAAGTCCACATGACAAATTTATGTTATATCCATCTAATCTCCCTCCGAGGCCAGATAAATATAATATATTTTATGGAGAAAAGTAATGGCTCACAAACACATGCATATGTCACACAATGAAATTAGGCCAACGGTCATGAACGCATTATGTTGACATGTTTATGAGTCTAAACGTGGCTGTGAATACAGAGAAAAACGGAAGTCAAGAACAATTTGTGACACCTGTTACTATGACAACATCTGAGTTTTCAAAGCTTCCACTACGTACAAGGAAAAAAGTAGACAGTGAAATAGGCCTGCAAGAATCCAGTGTAATAAATGGCTCCCAACGTCCAACTGCCGATTGTGTTAGAACAAACTATTCTTTTGAAAATCTACATAGTTTATCAGAAGCTCTACCTAAAAACTGTGTCCACCCTTCCAAAGATATCCAGATTTCATTTTCAGAGAAATGCTCTCAATTTAATTCTCAAGTTTTGGCCAAACTTCGCCGCATAGCAATTACACAGAAGATGAAGCAGAATCTCTCATCTCAGCAGTACAATCCTATATCTTATACTCAGAAGGAAAATAGTCATACTTTCATTCAATTTCCACATCGCATCTGTGATCTTTCAAGAAGTTCAAAACAGGATATGGGTGAGAGAAATACGAATCAAGCAAAAACTACAGCAAAATATATGCACAGTTACGCAAATCAAGCAAAAACTACAGAAAAATATATGCACAGCGACGCAAATCAAGCAAAAACTACAGCAAAATATATGCAAAGTGACGCAAATCAAGCAAAAACTACAGCAAAATATATTCACAGTGACGGAAATCAAGCAAAAATTACAGCAAAATATATGCACACTGACGCAAACGTTTTCAATGTCAGAAAAATTGATGTTTTAGAAAGGTCATTATGTGTTCGTTCTAGTTGCGGTCAACAAACATCATCTGGTGTTTGTGTTAGTTGGTCTGATTCCCAAAACAAACATTCTTCAAATATTGTTTGCAAGTGTTACTTACAGTTGAACGACGCGATTTCTGGTTGTGTTTGTGATGCTGTCAATACATGTCTTCAAAAGGAGACAAATAGGACGCATAAAAACACAATAGGATATCACAATATCAGAGACAAAAAATCAGTTTTCAAGGAAATCTCGTGTCCACAATCCAACAACAGATGCGACGTTCGGAGACAAAATAACACAGATCTGGACATTAAGACAGAGAACTCCTGGGAAGATCAGAGTTCAACGATAAGTTGTTCTCAAAGTTGTGTCTTCAGCCATGATAAGGACAATTCTGATTTCTCTGATAAAAGTTCTAGTGATAGCCGTGAGGTGCTACCCGAAGTAACACAGCGCAGTAATATTAGTAACAGTAATATCCTAACTGAAGGATGTGATTTCAATGAGATTTCTGTAGAACCTTACAAATGCCAACACGAAGAAATATTCAATGCAAACAAGTTAGAATATAGTGACAGTGCTTATGCGACAAGTTACTCTGGGTCACAACAAATCTACGTAAACACAAGCGATATATCACAACTTTCAAAATCTACTTATGAAGGGAAACAACTCCCTGAACTAAATAAACATAGTACTAGTATGGGAAGTAATTTGTCAACACTAGGTGCTGAATTGCTATTGGGGGAGAAAGTAGATCACGGTCAGGATTCAAAGCATAGTCAGTTAAATGAAAGTTTCAGCAAAAATATAAGGAACAGTGTAGGAGGGTTTGGTGATTGTGATAGTCAGAAATTTGGATGTTCCGTACAGGAGAAAGCAGACAAGGAAGGGGCAGTAATAATGAGCAGAGGTTTACCGTTCTCACAAAAAGAAGGACGCTATAGTGCATATCCAATTTGTCACCCAAATCGTAATAATTCTTCACCAGTAATTACTGGTAGTGTTGAGAAATGCCCAGTAATTAAGTATTCTAGTAACAGATATCAGGATGCGTCTCCGTCGCTCTCGAATATGAACCAAAGAGTGGCAATAGGTAATACACCCACCAGCAGCACCAAGAGGAGCAATGAGTGGATTATTTACCGAGAAAACAACATTACAGATTACCTTGGTAGTAAATATGGCGGAAAATTAAACGTTTGGACACAGAAAAATGCACATAATAATACACAAGCTGTAGGTAAGGACAACTTTCCTGGAGAATTTGTGAATGTTCTTGAGGATGTAGAAAACATGGATGATAGAAAAGATATGCGTACATTTCTAAAAATGAGACATTTTGGAAATAGATCTATTCCTAATGTTGGAGTGGAAGAATCAAGTCAAGAAGATAACGTTCAGCAAACAACGAATAGCTCGCGAAAAGTATCAAATGTAACCTGTCAAATAAGTAATACAGACATATTGCAAGATTCGACAAAAACAATCCAAGAATCTAAAACAATAAATCTAGATTTGGGTATTAATGGAGTATCTCAAACAGAATCTACTTATAATTTATCGTGGAAACATTATGAAATAGACAAACATATTTCGAAGTGTAAAAATGGTGATGATATTTTACGGAAATATACTATTAAACTGCCAGTTACAAATATCACCACGACTTTACGTTCAAGCAGAGATAGTCATCCCACAATCTCTGAGAAGAAAATTGGAAACTCTCTATCCTATAGAAGTTCATTGCGACCACAAAATCAACATCATGAACCCTCAGCTTTGTTAGCAGAGCCATTCAAGGAGACAAATGGGACTAAGGATAGTTGCATTGGTTTAAGTTCGCAGAACATAACTCTGTCAAAAACATGTAGAAGTGAAGACAATTCACAAGGTATATTATATTCGAATTCAATGCGTACTAAAAATACAGAAGCATGCCTCGATCAACCCACGTCGGATTTGTTAGATTACTTTTGGAGTTATCAAGGAATGGGAAGGCAGATTCTTGGCATGGAATCAACAGACAAAATACTGCAGAAAGGGAATGAACTACATAAATATTCAACAGTTAACAAGATTACTTCATTACCTCCCTTGAAAAAACAGATTCAGACAGATTATATTTCAATACCAAAGTTAAAACATAGAAATGATTTCATAAAATCTCGCCTTCAATTGATCGTCTGGTTACCTCATGCAGACGAGGACGATGAGTAAAGCAAATACACAGTTTCTTGATAGGAAATTCGGGAGTTCGAGGCACGATTAAGACTTTAATTAAAAATCAGTGTACCTGACTACACTTATATAGGTGGCAAGAGATGCCTAATCTTATCGAATACAGCCAAACTAAATATATAAGTATATATATATAAATATCGTACCACCATTTATACTAATATATATATATATATATATATATATATATATATATATATATATATATATATATATATATATATATATATATATATATATATATAATATACATATTGTTGGTCCACAATATGTGATCATTACTAACTAAAATATTGTGTACACTTTATGACATTCAGTTTATATATATAGTAGACACACATATATATGTGATTGTGCGCGAGTGTGCGTGCATGTGTGTGTGTGTGTGTGTGTGTGTGCGTGGGTGCGCTGCGTGCGTGCGTGTGCTTCATGAAAATAAATAAAAAAAGAAGTGTGATAGACTGACAGAAGTTCAACTTGAACCAGAGAAGGAAATAAATAAATAAAAGTCACCTCAGTTAAAATGTATTTTTGTTTGTTTTTAGAAACAAGAATATTTTTCTATATTTCTTTGTAAAAGGAACTCGAAATATTACTGCTCCAAAATCAATCCATCCATTCAAAAAAATCTATAATCTGTCTATAATTTATAATCGAATAGTAAGGGTCCTTCATGAATCAGGAATATAGATAAGTCGACAGAGTGACCGTTCGTCATTAGCAGATCTCTTCTCTGAATTAATTCGATTTTCATTCGTTCCTTTTCTTGCTTATTCCCGTGTTTTCTGTTGGTCAATATTTATATATTTAGAATCGCATGCCAAAATAGCCAAGGCTACTCCAAGTATATAAATAGTAACCATTGCAAAGCGTGACAATAATTTTAAAAACAACAACATTCCGAATGAAGGTCTGTTTACTTTTTGCAATTAGGTCTCATATTATGGTTGATGGACACGGTCTCCAGTAAGGAGGGAGATTTCCCTATGCAAATTATTTTAAAAAAAATTAAACCATACGTCATTCGCCCATTATCGTGTAAAATTCAGGAAAAAGTTGTTGACCTATGCGAAAAATGTTTAAATGTATCGGGGTGGGAGTTATTCCCCGTTGGCAAAAATTTTTTAAATTAAAACTCGTGTTCTAATTACCTAATGGGTGGGTAGGTGTCAATACCACCCCCCCCCCAATTCCCACTCCTTTTTCTACTGATATGGCCAATGATATGATTACCTTAAGGAGGGTGGTGGTTTCACCTATTAAAAAACAGGTCACTCGTCCGTTTTCGTGTCACAGAAATTTCGTTATGTGGCGGGAAATTTGAAGACCTTTCGGTGAAGTATAGGGAAGGGAGGGATTGTTACTGGCCTTTTGGTTAGGTTCCAAGTTTAATTAGGCTCTAAAAGAGTAGTACTAAAAATGCTGTACTAAAAGTACAGTACAAAGAGTGTAGTACTGAAAGTGTAGTAATAAAAGTGTAGTACTAAAAGTGCAGTACTAAAAGTGTAGTACTAAAAGTGTAGTGCTAAAATTACAGTACTGAAAGTGCAGTACTAAAAGTGTAGTACTAAAAGTACAGTACTAAAAGTGTAGTACTAAAAGTGTAGTACTAAAAGTGTAGTACTAAAATTTCAGTACTAAAAGTGCAGTACTAAAAGTGTAGTACTAAAATTACAGTACTAAAAGTGTAGTACTAAAAGTGCAGTACTAAAAGATAATACTAAAAGTGTAGTACTAAAAGTGTAGTACAAAAATTTGAGTACTAAAAGTGCAGTACTAAAAGTGTAGTACTAAAATTTGAGTACTAAAAGTGCAGTACTAAAAGTGTAGTACTAAAATTACAGTACTAAAAGTGTAGTACTAAAAGTATAGTACTAAAGGTGCAGTATTAAAAGTTCATTGCTAAAAGTGTAGTACTAAAATTGAAGTATTAAAAGTGCAGTACTAGAAATATTGTATTAAAATTGTAGTGCCAAATGTTTTTGGTTTAGCAAATTGTAACTTTTACTATGAGGTAGGCTTATTTCAACCGCTGATCCTATTAGGTTATGTTAGAGCTTTACAATCATAAAAACAAAACAAAAATAGTAGGAGTCGAGGTTCTGGTAATCATGTTACCACGATATCCTAAAAATAAAACTTCAGTTCGCTTGAATAGTGTCCATGGTGTCCTGACATTCTTCTGTAATAACAATTGTGAACATAAGAGTCTATCACTGGAAATATTCTGTTATTTTGCAGTTTCAAATTTTACAGTTTCAAATTTTGCAGTTTCAAATTTTGCAGTTTCAAATTTTGCAGTTTCAAATTTTGTAGTTTCAAATTTAGCAGTTTCAAATTTTGCCGTTTCAAATTGTGCAGTGTCCTTTTCTCGGATATACTGATATTTTTCGATCATTTGGTAATATTCCACTTTTTCAATCTTGTAGTCATATTTCACTATTTCACTATATCACTATTTCTCTTTTAGTCATATTTCACTATGTCACTTTTAGTCATATTTCACTATTTCACTTGTAGTAATATTTCACTATTTCACTTTTAGTCATATTTCACTATTTCACTATTTCACTTTTAGTCATATTTCACTATTTCACTATTTCACTTTTAGTCATATTTCACTATTTCACTTTTTGCGTATTTTGTCATTTTTTTCAATTTTTCAATCTTTTTCAATTTTTTCAATCAATATTTTCTTCCTACAAAAATGACTTTAAAATGAAAATTTATAAAAATGACTACTATTAATCTAATATCGCGCGTGTGACAGACGGTGCATGGAAATCTAATTCAGAGAATAAAAAATAGGGTAATTAGCTTTTTTTTCAGTCATGCAGTAGGAGGCGACAAGAGAAAAGTTGGGGGATGGGTTTACAACTTGTCTTCTGTGAAGAAATTGTTGTCATTGAAAGTTTTATCTCGAGTTCTTACTTTTGTCTTCTGTGACATGGTATGGATAGATGGCGGAAAGATGCAGGTCAGCAAGCATTGCACTTTTGTCGTGTTGTTGCAAACCTCTAGTTGGCGAGACATGCTAGATGTAACATCGCTGTAGATGGATCAACAGATCTGATGAATGAATGATGAACTAGATGACACAGAGGTATATGCTGCACTAGTTGCATAACATTAATATCCTGAGATACTGCTACACAGGAATGCCTTCCTTTGTGATTAAACATATATCCGTAAATCCCCACAACACTCCTTCGTTACTATACATATATCCGTAAATCCCCTCAATACAAACATGCCGTTGATACAGCAAACCTATGTTCTTGAGTTTCACGTCGGTTGCTCACTGAAAAGGACCTATCCTTTTGACAGAAAGACTTTGAGCTAAGAGCTACCTGCTCACAGCAAAAGAGACTTTTTCATAATTCAATCATTAACTAACTGTTGTGAATTATTCATCGTTCTATGGTCCATGGCGTGTGATTTTGGCTATTATGTCTTTCGACAGCTTTCTGTTCGTGTACTTCTGTCAATCATTTCCGGTACCGATGTTTTCCCATGCCACAATGTCAAGTTGTCAAGCGTTCCACCTTTCCTCTTCTCGTGATGTTTCTAAAAAATGTGAACTGCCTGTTTCTGATTCGAGTGAGAGATCTCTTTTTAAAGTTTCTTTCAAAATATCGTCATACACTATAATTCCAAAGTGTTGTTTAACATTCTTCTATAAAAAAGGGAATTAACTCTTCGCAATGATACACCGATCGGATGTGTCAGACCATTGGCACATATAAAGCGGAAACACAACACATCTTCCTTCTCTGGATTACTTATTGCAGAAATTCTATTATAGTAGAACCATTGTCTATTACAAAGGAGAATTGTAACTATTAGCAACTTACAACAAATATTTGTTTCTTCTTATTTATAACTTATAGAATTTAGAAATATTCTTATTTAGAACTCATAGAAATTATTAGAAATCATTTTTATTTATAACTTATAGAATTTTGAAATATTCTTATTTAGAACTCATAGAAATTATTAGAAATCATTTTTATTTATAACTTATAGAATTTAGAAATATTCTTATTTAGAACTCATAGAAATTATTAGAAATCATTTTTATTTATAACTTATAGAATTTTGAAATCTTCTTATTTAGAACTTATATAACTTATACTTCACGAATATCTATAAACAAACTTGATTGTTGAGCACATACGTCATACTTCACGCACATCTATAAACAAGCCTTTACAATGAGTTCAAGTATAACATACTATAAACTTATTACTAAATGTCGTAGTCTATATTCCATAAACGGGGTAGGGGTTTGAACCATACACCCCTCACCACCATCGTTTACCAGCTTGAGTGTAGTACAAATGAGTACCTCCTACTACCCGAGTGTCTTGAATCCTCCTCATCGCCTGTTTACATGTAACCAACCAGGCACCACTGTTGTCGGCAGCTTTACTAGTGACCTTGAGACTACAAACAGCGCCCCAACCAGACTCATCTCTCCCCTCTCGCTATCACGCAGAGGCAGGGACACGGTTGCCAATAAGCCAGCACAGCAGCTACAAGACAGACACCAGTTATATATTTGTTTGAATTAGGAGCATTGTGTTTTTTTTCTCTGACAGATTGGAAACCATTTTGTTTTATCTATTCATGCCAGTGATTCGGTTGGTTCTCTGTGTCGGCTATCAACACAATTTATGTAAGTATAATATACCACAGTGATAGTACTTCTATTGTCTGTGATTATCCTTGCAACATCATCAGAACGCTACATTACTTCCATCGACGTTTCCATTCCATTCATAGGAAATCTTTGGAAAAAGCCATTGCGTAAACTTTTTTTCCAAGTTGAGTGGCATTATAGACATCTATTTTTAAGTTGAGTGGCTGTATAGACATCTATTTTTAAGTTGAGTGGATGTATAGACATCTATTTCTAAGTTGAGTGGCTGTATAGACATTTATTTTTAAGTGATATTAATATAACATTTATATGAAAATATAACTTTGAAAGGAAATAAAATTCAAATAAAGTATTTTGGACATATTAAAAGACATCACACCTTGTTGAATACCTTACTTGAGGGTAGAGTTGAGTTGAGGCAAGCAGACGTAGGCAGAGAAACAAGTCAGAGAGAAACATCACAAGATGAGCAGACAACAGTCTAGCAGAGTGCATCAACAAGGCAAGCGAGTGCTGTAAGTAAGTTTCAGCCAATCTTCGTTGCAGAGACGGCTCTTGATGATGATTGATATAAGGACACATTTTTACGCATGTGGTTACGTTTGTGGGTCTCACCAATGGCCCACTAGACATACCACCCATGCAACAGAAAACCTTAGTGGATGACATGCCGTTATATTGAGGTAATCTTCTTATAGAAGCTTCATGACATGTCATCTATACAATTGTGCTTTTATTTTGCTGTTGAAATGTGTTTCATGTTTACCTGAATATATATGTAAGCACCCTCTGTGGTTGGGAAGGAGTCAGGGATGTACTGTGCAGCAAAGTGCAGCAATGGGGAGGAGGAAACTGACATCACTGTTTTTCCTATGACTGAGGCCCATCATAGAGGCACAGTGACTCAGGACGTGACAATCTTTTTGACTTGAACATTTGGTTGCATGCTGGAGCAATAGAGAAGTTCGGCATAACCAGTAGTCAATTGGTGGCAGGGAATGAGCACAGTGAACCCTATCTTGGCTACAGTGGGTAGGAGCAGTGCATAGGTTGAAACCTACCTTCCTTGAGGTGTGATAGTTATTCTCTGGCTCTGTCCCGGGTGAGCCGAAAATCCACAGACTTCCCAGCAATATAATACCATTTAATGGCATTAGGTCAAAGGGCATGAGCCCATGGACAACTTGATCAGCAACCAACCAACCACCAAGGACACATTTTCCGAAAAATATTTGTCCTGTTCAGAAATTTAAAGGGGACGATGTTCACAACAGAAGGAACAAGCGATGTTCTTTACACAGGAAGTGACAACCGATGTTCTTCATATAGGAAGTAACAACCGACATTTTTACAACGGAAGTGACCACCGATGTTGACAACGGAAATTAAAACTAAAACATTGCAGGGATGCCAATATATGTTTATAAAAAATATACATATGTTTATAGTGCATTTCATTTTATGCTTCTATTGCATGTCATCTTATGTTTCAATATCTCGAGAAAATTTCCTTTCTTTAGTAACATAGAAACAAAACAATAAGCCCGTAGTTGCAACCTCTATAAGCTTTTTTTTTTTTCATTTAAAATGTTGTTTGATTAAATTTCGCGTCACTTTTTGTGAGATTTAAAAAAGCCGCATTTCTAAGTGATACAGCCATAAAATGTAGAGAAGAGCTACAGAAATATGCCATAATTTGTACATATATTTTACTTTCCTAAAGACAAGTTGTGAATCTCTAAATCTACCATATCTACCTACGCGCCTGCTGGTAAATGTGTCAACAGTAGAATTGATAATCATAGCTGTAGTCTGGAATAACCAATAATTAATCATGTCATATAATAACCGGTAATGAATAATGTCATCTATTAACCTGTAAGGACTCATGGCATCTAATAACCAGCAATGACTCATGTCATCTAATAACCGGTAATGACTCATGTCATCTATTAACCAATAAAGACTCATGTCATCTAATAACCGGTAAAGTCTCATGGCATCTAATAACCAGCAATGACTCATGCCATCTAATAACCGGTAAGGACTCATGTCATCTATTAACCAATAAAGACTCATGTCATCTAATAACCTGTAAGGACTCATGGCATCTAATAACCGGTAATGACTCGTGTCATCGAATAACCGGTACTGACTCATGTCATCTAATAACCGGTACTGACTCATGTCATTTAATAACTGGTAATGACTCATGTCATTTAATAACCGGTACTGACTCATGTCATCTAATAACCGGTACTGACTCATGTCATCTAATAACCGGTACTGACTCATCTTCTCTAACGGTTTAGTCATTCTCCTTCTTGTGCACCGAATTCTTGATTGTCAGGTCCACGGCTAGGACGACAGACTCAATCTTCTCCTGTTCAGAGCGACTCACCAACGTATTTGTGATCCCGCCTAGTCTACTGTTGTCGTGCTCTGCCTTGAAGCTAATTAAAATGTGAAAGACTTGAAGTAAATGTTCACATGTATTTAGTTCTAATATTTGACTGTATATTTGAACAGCCTGACTGCCTTTCATTCAAATGTGTTTATGAGAATTTGTCAGCGTCACCTACTTACATCGTTCTTCCAGTGTTGCCAAATCTAACGTATATCTCCAGGGCATCAAATTTTCACTCTTTTATTACATTTTTTATAACAGAATGAGAATAATTAATGGAGGAATGTCTTTTGAGCACTTCGGGATGACGATGAGGAAGTAATCACATTGGCTCTGAGCAGGTAGTTCTTGACAGGAATTACCTGTCTAATAGAACAACAATTGTCAGAAAAATAATGCAGTTATAACAAAAATCTTTAGTAAAATAAAGAAGATCCAGGAAAATAATGGAGATTTAGGTAGTTATAACAACAATCTCTGGTAAAATAATGGAGATCTAGGCAGTTATAACAACAATCTCTGGTAAAATAATGGAGATCTAGGCAGTTATAACAACAATCTCTAGTAAAATAATGGAGATCTAGGCAGTTATAACAACAATCTCTAGGAAAATAACGGAGATAGTTACAACAACAGTGGAGGCAAGTTATAACAACAATCTCCAGGAAAATAAAGAAGATCCAGGAAAATAATGGAGATCTAGGCAGTTATAACAACAATCTCTAGTAAAATAATGGAGATAGCTATAACAACAGTCGAGGCAGTAATAACAACAATCTCCAGTAAAATAAAGAAGATCGAAGCAATTAATGACCCTAAAACAGGACTCTGGAGCAAACGCAGTATGGGTCGTTATTCTTTAGGACTTCAAATCCATAGCTATGTTGGTGAGAGGTAAAGTGAGAGGACATGTGAGAGAATGTGGTTGAAATACGTGATGGCAGAAATAGATTTGTCGGAGAGAAAATATATATTTGGACACGTAAATGTAATGACTTTAAAACAATTATGTAATGTTGCAAGTACGACTCCACAATGGTGGACTAATGGACTTGATGTTTACTAATTTAAAGAACGCACTTAACTCAATATTTATTGACCTTTTCAGGGTAGGGTGTATTTTCTAACGATGCAGTTGGGCACGGTGATGTTGACATTACTGTACTTGTGTGAGTGTATATATATATATATATATATATATATATATATATATATATATATATATATATATATATATATATCTTACTCTGTGTCTGTGGCGGCATGGTAAAGAGGGCGTCTGTGACGTCAAAATACCAGTTTCGAATTCCACCACAGGCAACTGTGCATTTTGACCGTTCAGAAAGCAATGGTAAACTACTGAACGTATTTGTATTGTCTAGAAAATCCCTAAAGCCACAAAATGCTGGGTTGATGGCTACGTCCTGAATAGGATACTCTACCAATTATATATATATTATTGTTTTCCTATTGGGAGGTTGTCAACCTGTAAGCTCCGTACATATCTCGTTCATACTACGGACACACGCGCCCACAAATGCACACACAGACAGACAGACAGAGAGAGAGAGAGAGATACATAGAGAGAGAGAGAGAGAAAGAGAGGTATTCTGAAGTCTGAATACTATAGCTTACAACATTAAAACCAGTGTTACCATTCAATATTTTCAAAAATACCATAATTCCAAAGACAAAAATAGCCCAGTTTCTATATATATATATATATGTGCTCTCTTAAAATGTAACATTCCTGAGAAAATATTAAACGGATTGCTTCTTCATATTGCTAAATGATTGTTTGCAATACAGAAAAGGCCATACATACACACACACAGATACATCATAATGAGGTCTAGAGATAGATAGGTATTCATTTGGGATTTACCTAAAAAAATTCCACAGAAAAGTAGAGTGGGGCTGTGGAAGATTCTGTTTCTTCTTCATCGTTCTTCTGTCAGATATGAGGTTACAGCGCCAAGAGCTTCAGTCAGATATGAGATTACAGCGCCAATAGCTTCAGTCAGATTTGAGGTTACAGCGCCAATAGTTTCAATGAATTGTGTGATTCGCTTCAGGTCATCCATGGAACCCATCAAGTCTGGAAGTAGTACCATCTCAGTAGGCCATATTTTCTCCCTGTCTTCTCGGTAAAGTTGACATGCATGAATTGTTCTGCTGTCTCTGGGCTCAGTCCACAGTTGCACAAGTCTGTCTCGCCAATCTTCAGCTATCGGAACATGTGACTTCTCAGTCTGTTGTGGCCAGTTCGTAGTCTGAAGATGATTGTTTGTTCCTTGCGTGACATTTGATGGTAGTGGTCATTTGGTTCTGCAGATGGATGCATCTGCGTCCACTTTTTCTTATATTCAGCTTTTAACATGGTCTTACATTCATAGTATGTGTTATCACTTTATATTTGTTCTAGTAATCCCCCTTTCTTTGCCAGGAGATCAGCGTATCCATTTCCAGCTATGCCACAGTGACCAGGGATCCATTGCAGTACTGTTTCTTTGGTAGTAATTCTGAGATGTAGTAAGCAGGTCATAATTTCATCCATGCTCGTGTTCTTTAGATTTTTCACTGAGCTGTGAAAGATAATGGCAAAGTATAGATGCCGACAGAAATTTATCACAATGATGCAGAAATTGCATAATGGAATGCAAACTAGAGTTCAGGATGATGGAGAGTTAGCTGAAACATTTCCTGTCTCAAATGGAGTAAAACAGGGATGTGTATTAGCACCTATCCTATTTAGAATTATGTTCTCTGCAATGTGTGATGTTGCTATCGGACTTCTGGACTTGGGAGTAGACATCATATATCGCACAATCTCAAGTGGCTACAAGCGCTACAAGAACTCGTTAAAGACCTCACTGAAAGAAAGCCTTTGAAATAGACCAAGACACATGGGAAGAACTTGCACAAAATAGATCTACATGGCGTTCTACAATAAAAAAGTTCGCATCATTTTCTGAAAAGAGGAGAAATGCAGTAGCTCAACAGCGGCGGAGAGTAGCTAGAAAGTCACGGATAGACCAAAGTCCTTCTACATTGGCCATTCCATGCCCGAACTGTCTATGATTTTTGCAGCTCGAATAGGGCATGATATTTGCAGCTCGAATAGGGCTTGATATTTGCAGCTCGAATAGGGCATGCTATTTGCAGCTCGAATAGGGCATGATATTTGCAGCTCGAATAGGGCATGATATTTGCAGCTCGAATAGGGCATGATATTTGCAGCTCGAATAGGGCATGATATTTGCAGCTCGAATAGGGCATGATATTTGCAGCTCGAATAGGCATGATATTTGCAGCTCGAATAGGGCATGATATTTACAGCTCGAATAGGGCATGATATTTACAGCTCGAATAGGGCATGATATTTGCAGCTCGAATAGGGCATGATATTTGCAGCTCAAATAGGGCATGATATGTGCAGCTCGAATAGGGCATGATATTTGCAGCTCGAATAGGGCTTATTAACCATCTGCGAACTATCAGGCATGGACATAATTTTAACTGCATTTTCAAAAGTGGATGTAACAAATGCTCATCATCACTTGGGATGGACGAACGCACACAAACTAAAAAAAAGTCATGCACCTACTTTTTCATGTAAAATTTCTTCATTTACATTAGATTTTGTTGAAATGTTTTAAAAAAATGGGTCGAAAGGGGGGGGGGGGCTGCCCATCTGTTGACTAAATTTCTGGTATTAAAATACATGTTATGTATATTTATGGGTGTTTGAAACCTGAAGATGGACTGATATATATATATATATATATAGTTTAACCATGTTTCAAGAACACTACACAAAATAAAATGTTGTTGAGATATAATGTAGATATGGCTTGTTTTATTAAAATATATTTGTGACAATACAAATATTATATTAGTTTGAGGCACCTCCTGTATTTTGTGTGCACAAAATATTCCATGAACACATTCAGATATTTGAAACACTGCAACTATGAACACACTCCATGCCCATGTTTGTGACACTACAACTATGAACACACTCCATGCCCATGTTTGTGACACTACAACTATGAACACACTCCATGCCCATGTTTGTGACACTACAACTATGAACACATTCATATATTTCGTACACAGCAAAATGTCACACAAAAATGTTGAAAGTAAAGCTATTCAAACTTCAGTTGCGTATTGGGTATTCATGATTGATTATCAGTGATGTCAACCAGAACAGAAATTTCTTGCTGCTACAAGCCATGCTTCCACGAAGCTCTTCAATGAATCAGTATATTCAGTTTGTGCAGCAAATTGTTCAGCTTTCGGAGTCGTGGTGGCATGATTACCTGAACCAAGATATCCATTATTGTTCATAGTGAAAGAAAGGTGATATAACCAAATTGGACTCACGCACGCGTTTGAAAGCAGCATACCTTACAACAAAGGGGCATATTATATGACCAAAATTATGCAGTTAACTCTCAGATATAATGCAGAAAATATTTAAGCTCGATTTAAACTCGATTTAAAGACATTTACTTGCCATCACCGGGTTACAGCGTGGCAGGTTCAAAACCACGTCCGGACCCCAAAAAATCCGGGTTGTGATTTATCGCTTGACACGATCACTCCTCCAGTCAACTCAGCTGTAAATGTGTACCTGACGCATGAGTTAGGAGAGGTAAAGACAGCAAGGAAGGGAGCTGGCCACCGCACCTAATAGTTGCTGCGGCTTAGTACATGAAGAGTTATCTTCATCCCCGACGTCAGCTTGCTGCCATGTGACATACCTTTACCCTTTTAATTAAAATAATTACATGAATGTCAAACAATAGTTTCTGGACATGTCCTTAACATAAATCGGTTAAAATGGTAAATAGTTCACCCATATTATTGTGAATGGATTGGTTATTGGATATGAGCCAGCATCATTGTACCTTCCAGCAGAACTCGAAAATATGCACACTCATAGTTCTTGTAGGTCAATGATGAGAAACATTATTAATACTATACAGATGGTGGAAATGTATTTATGGTGGAGAATAGTTTCATGCTATACAGATGGCGGAAATGTATTTATGGTGGAGAATAGTTTCATGCTATACAAAGAGTGGAAAAGTATTTATGGTGGAGAATAGTTTAATACTATGGAGATGGTGGAAATGTATTTATGGTGGAGAATAGTTTAATGCTATACAGATGCGGAAATGTATTTATGGTGGAGAATAGTTTCATGCTATACAAAGAGTGGAAAAGTATTTATGGTGGAGAATAGTTTAATACTATGGAGATGGTGGAAATGTATTTATGGTGGAGAATAGTTTCATGCTATACAAAGAGTGGAAAAGTATTTATGGTGGAGAATAGTTTAATGCTATACAAAGAGTGGAACAGTATTTATGTGGAGAATAGTTTAATGTTATACGAAGAGTGGAAAATTATTTATGGTGGAGAATAGTTTAATACTATGGAGATGGTGGAAATGTATTTATGGTGGAGAATAGTTTGATGCACATTTAATACCCAGCTCTCCTAACTGCTGTTAGAAATGTAATAAATCGCAGTATCCCTCTCCAGCATGCATTTATAAAGCAACTTCGGCACGTCTCCTTTATCTTCTGTTAACCATCTGTTTATACATGCAAACTTTACTTCTGTTAACCATCTGTTTATATATGCAAGTTATGCTTCTGTTAACCATCTGTTTATACATGCAAACTTTACTTCTGTTAACCATCTGTTTATATATGCAAGTTATGCTTCTGTTAACCATCTGTTTATACATGCAAACTTTACTTCTGTTAACCATCTGTTTATACATGCAAACTTTACTTATGTTAACCATCTGTTTATATATGCAAGTTATGCTTCTGTTACCGACACCATAAATAACAATGTGTTTGTGCATGATACAGTTAATGTCTCCAGGAACCACTGTTAATACTCATGAAACTGAGAACACCGGTGTTAGGGGAACTTCGATGATAAATTATATTCTTTAAGGTACGATGGAGGGTTGAAGAAAACGAGGTCGATAGAAGAAGACATGGCTGGATCAAGTTCTGGACGGGGTGTGAAGTTTCCAAACTCACGAAAATGGTATATGAATTAGATGCGTGAAGATCTTTCTGTATAAAATATCTTAATGAGACATCCATACGATCCTGACGGCTACGTGTTATATAATTATTGTTATTATTATTATTATTGTTATTATTATTATTATTATTATTATTATTATTATTATTATTATTATTATTATTATTATTGTTATTATTATTATTATTATTATTATTATTATTATTATTATTATTATTATTATTATTATATGCAAGTCAGTCTCTTTCTCGTTACTGCGTAGAGAATTCTGTCAATTGATATATATGTTACCAGCAAAATGGAAATGAACTATAGACAACCTAATTCATAAGGATACCGCTCATTGTAGATACTTTAAAGCATGTTCTGAGAGTCTGGCACAATAACTGCCTGAGAAAATAATAAAGTCACAGACTGCCATTCTATGGCTCATATAGATCTCAAGCTCCATGCAGATGGCTTGTATGCTCCGAGAGGTTTGTGAAAAATGAATTATCAATTAATGAAACATTTACCACAGGACCGTAGATGTGATTCGTGTCCTGTGCTAACAGTCATGTTAGATTTTCTAAAGTGGATTTAAACATCCCCATATCTATGGGTCTGAATGACCCAGAAACTTAATTTTTAACACGAACTGGACAAAAGAAACACCGGGATTTGCTGAAAATAACTAAAGATCCAAATGTCAGATCGAAAAACCCAGATCTAGAGAAAATACCAATAGGATTGGTAACGATGATTAAAACTGTATTCACGTGTTCCCCAAGCTGACCAGCAGAAACCAGCAGGAACTCGTTTTTGTTCGGGTATTTCAATGCTTGGAATTGTGGTTTTCTTTCGACAACTTTTGCTGTCAACTTGCTGTATCGCTCTCTCTCTCTCTCTCTCTCTCTCCTTCTCTCTCTCTCTGTATATATATATATATATATATATATATATATATATATATATATATATATATATATATATATATATATATATATATATATATATATCTATGGGATGTGAATATTGATCAAACTCGATGCCTACAATTTGGTGCTAGTAAATGTAGTGATATCGAAGACTCGACACCTAAGCTTACATATGCCTTAATTAACTTCTCGGTTATTAACATAGTGATGTTGTGATATCTAAGACTCGACACATAAATCAAACTCGATGCCTACATCCTGGTGCTAGTAAATGTAGCGATATCTAAGACTCGACACATAAATCAAACTCGATGCCTACATCCTGGTGCTAGTAAATGTAGCGATATCTAAGACTCGACACATAAATCAAACTCGAAGCCTACAATTTGGTGCTAGTAAATGTAGCGATATCTAAGACTCGTCACCTAAGCTTACATATGCCTTAATTTAGCACTCGGTTATTAACAAATTTTGCTCTTATTTCGCCAGACAGTTGTATCGCCTGATATCGATTTTCTGATAGCATAAGGAACATGTTAATACAAAATGGAGAAATGCGCGAGGAGGTCATAAAGTATTCACTCTCTATCAGAATCTGGGCATATCCTCTCGGAGTGTCAGCTATTTTGGGTATAATAAATTATGGCTGTTTCTCGACATTGGAATCCTATGACACACAGAATATTACTCTTTCCATATGTGGTGTTCTTCTACATCTATGTATCTGTTTTATCACTGATTCTATGGGTATAACTCGAAAGATTCAGTGGTAATCTGAACGGCGTAATCTGGACGTAATGAACATAATTTTAACGTAATCTGAATGTAATCTGAACGCCGTCAGTGGTTGGATTCGATGACGACGTATCATTTTCACTCTATTCGTTCTTTTACCTTTTACATTTTCTTTCCCCTCCGTATTTCTCACTTCTGTCTCCCTCCCATACCTTTCCCCTGTCATGCTGTCCTTCTCCCGTCTTTTCTTAATTTCATTCTTTTCTTCCTATTACACCATACCATATGTGTGTCAACGTAAAATTTGGTGTCCGTGGTATTTTGTTTGTCCTGATGAAGGCTATTTAGTCGAAATGTCGTCTGCCATGTGTCTCCATGCTATATTGCTTTATAGACTTATTTTGGTAACCCATATATCTACCTCTGTTCATTTTGAGAGTTTCCTTGTGTTACCACATCCACCTATTTCCAATTTTGGGTTGTTACCTAACACCAGAACTTTGATCTCTGCACTGACGATAGCTATCTTTTATTTTTTTGTTAATATTTTGACTCGCGAATGTGTGGGAAAATAAAAGTGCAGATGTGGTTGTGTTGCCTCAGTGTCTAGTAGCAGTACATAGATAGTTCTGATATTTTAATACACTCAAGGAGTTTGACCAGGTGGAGGATGCAAGTTGTGTCTTCTATCGTGTCTATAACCAGTTGGAGCATGCAAGTTGTGTCTTTTACCGTAACTATTGCCAATTGGATGATTTAAGTGTGTGTCTTCTATTGTATCTATTGCCAGTTGGATGATGCAAGTTGTGTCTTCTATCGTGTCTATGTCCAGTTGGATGATGCAAGTTGTGTGTCTTCTACCGTGTCTATGTCCAGTTGGATGATGCAAGTTGTGTGTCTTCTACAATGCCTATTGCTAGAATTAAAAAACTGGACAATAAGCGTGGTTTTGAAAAGAAAAATGAGCCACATATAGGAATCACAAGACGTTATGAAGCAATACAGAACCGAAACCGTCAATTATAACATGTTGAAGAGCATACGTAATAATGAGATCGAAGCACCATGCACGTTTTCGGAATGCCAATATGTTAATCTGACTACTAAATAACTAACTACATAGCTAACAACCAACGAACTACATAGCTAAATGACTAAATAATTAACAAACTAAATAGCTACCTAAATAATTAACTAAATAACTTTTTAATGAACTAACTTAAAAACTAACTAATTAATAAACTAAATAAATAACTAACTAAATAATTAACAAATTAAGTTATTAAGGAACTAAAAGAAATTAACTAACTAAATAGCATACGTCATATGCAAATGTTCCTGCGTTTCCTCGTCTCTTTCCGTTACCAGTAGGTGTCCAATGTATCATGGGGGTAAATTTGACATCTCAATGAGAGACATTAAATGCCATGATACAGTTGTCTCGAGCAGCTTTCCATACACATTCTACAGATGAGGATTTCCACACCAAACAAGAAACACTTGCGGTAATCATTGATCTGTGTGACTTTATAACAAAGTGGACTTCAAGACAATAATACCATGTGTGATGAGTGGTCCTGGGTTCATTCCACAGTTGAGGCGGAAATGTTTTCAGATCGCAACAGCTCCCAGGTCGACCCAGCCTTAAATGGGTACCGGATTAATCCGGGAAGTAAAGACTGCGAGGGAAAGGAGATGGCTACCGCCTTCATTTGCAGAGCCTGTGAAATGTGAGATCGCTAACATCTCACACCCCTACCGCATTAATAAATGCTATGGGTTACTTTACTTACTTACTACCATGTGTGATGAAATGTGGACTTGACTCAGTGGACTTCAAGACAATAATACCATGTGCGATGAAATGTGGACTTGACTCAGTGGACTTAAGACAATAATACCATGTGTGATGAAATGTAGACTTGACTCAGTGGACTTCAAGACAATAATACCATGTGTGATGAAATGTGGACTTGACTCAGTGGACTTAAGACAATAATACCATGTGTGATGAAATGTAGACTTGACTCAGTGGACTTCAAGACAATAATACCATGTGCGATGAAATGTAGACTTGACTCAGTGGACTTCAAGACAATAATACCATGTGCGATGAAATGTAGACTTGACTCAGTGGACTTAAGACAATAATACCATGTGTGATGAAATGTGGACTTGACTCAGTGGACTTCAAGACAATAATACCATTTGTGATGAAATGTGGACTTGACTCAGTGGACTTAAGACAATAATACCATGTGTGATGAAATGTAGACTTGACTCAGTGGACTTCAAGACAATAATACCATGTGCGATGAAATGTAGACTTGACTCAGTGGACTTCAAGACAATAATACCATGTGCGATGAAATGTAGACTTGACTCAGTGGACTTAAGACAATAATACCATGTGTGATGAAATGTGGACTTGACTCATTGTTCGTTAACTGGATATGGGTAGTTATGAGGGAGATCATTGTATCATCATCATCATCAAGTGCCGTCTCCACAACGAAGGTTGGCTGCAACGTATCTCCAACATCTCCTGTCTCTTGTCTTGGTGGTGCACTCTGCTAGACTGTAACCTGTCCATCGTGTGATGTTACTCTCCCACTTGTATCTCTGCCTACCTCTTGCTCGCTTCCCTTTGACTTTACCCTCAAGTAAGGTCTTCAATAAGGTGTCATGTCTTTTAATGTGTCCAAAGTATTTTATTTGCCTGATCTTTATTTCCCTTAGTAGTTCTTTCTTCATATTAAGTGCCTTTAGCACCTCTTTATTTGTTTTCTTCTCTTTCCATGATGTTCTCCCTATTCTTCTATATACCCACATCTCAAAGGCATCAATTTTGTCTTCTAATTGTTTATTTAGTGTCCATGTTTCTGAGCCATACATTAATATGGAATAGATGTAGCATTTTATAATTCTCATTTTTAACTTGTTTGTAATTTGTTTAGATATTAATAATTTCCTCATGTCATTGAAGGTACTTTTAGCCATTCCTATTCTCCTTTTAACTTCTGTTTCACATCTGCCATCATTTGTGACTATGTGTCCAAGATATTGATATTGTTTTACTTGTTGTAAGATCATTGTATAATGCGGTTCAAAATAGTTGCTCACACATTCACTTTAATATCACAATAATCAGTAAGCGGAATTTAATAAGATTTTGCATATCAGTTTAAATATTGAACGACATAACGAATTTATAAATTTCATTTAATCAGGTTCTGCCATTCGCATTTTGCGGCATATTTCTTTGATATTTGTGAATGTGTGACTATTATAGTGACAAAAAAATTAATTATACAGTAATTTATCAATTACCTAGATTGACTTATTTAACTCAAATTTACGTTAAAATCGTACGGAGCGTTCAAAGTGAGACATAAAGAGGTATGTTTATATTCCAAATTTCACACCAAATGGTCATATTTGGTAGTTTCATTATTTTTAACACAAACAAAAATATTCAGAGTGTGTATTATTATATAATTTTTGTGTGTATTATTATTGTTTAGATTATATAAACAAATTGCAAATTTTTGGTTCAATTGTAATGCAAATATTTTTACATTATATCGTTACGTTTCTAAAGCACTTATAAAAATTTCATGCATATCTGTACAATAGTTGAATAGTTACATATTTTTTAACAGGGTCATATATTTTGAAAAGTGCTACAGTATTCTTTCTCGGATCATGGACGTCAGACAAGGTAAGTACAGAATACCCAAGATTACAATAGGGTCTCCATTATCACCTGTGCTATTCAACATCGACACAACAAAAGTGGCCCTCATACAGTTATCGGGACTGAGGCAAACACTGACATTTGCAAATGATATTCTCACATACAGAACGTAATCAAATATGTAGGAAATGGTCAATGATATACAAGAAACCCTGCTAAACATTTCACTATAGTGTGACCATTTAAACAATGTTAAACAATGGATTTAATATAGACAGACACTACATGATGAAGTAACTCCGGGTAGAATTCAATAGCAGCTTGTCCTATTGGTTTATGCATGGAACAAATCAGCTTGTCCTATTGGTTTATGCATGGAACAAATCAGCTTGTCCTATTGGTTTACGCATGGAACAAATCAGCTTTTCCTATTGGTTTACGCATGGAACAAATCAGCTTGTCCTATTGGTTTACACATGGAACAAATCAGCTTGTCCTATTGGTTTACACATGGAACAAATCAGCTTGTCCTATTGGTTTACACATGGAACAAATCAGCTTGTCCTATTGGTTTACGCATGGAACAAATCAGCTTGTCCTATTGGTTTACGCATGGAACAAATCAGCTTGTCCTATTGGTTTACGGATGGAACAAATCAGCTTGTCCTATTGGTTTACGCATGGAACAAATCATATAGAGAAAACTATCACGACAATGTCATCTGCGCATATGAAACAGCGCTTACTCTCACTCCTGTCAAGATAAACAAAAATAGGTGGATGTGTTACCAAAATAAAAGATAAAACAATCTAAAAAAGAGATAGTCACTGTATCTCGTTGTTAGGTTGTTTTATGTTTTATTTTGGTAACACATCTACCTATTTTTGTTTATCTTGACATTTGCCCTGTGTTGTTTCAGCCACCTACTTCTTGTTTAGAGCTGTTACCTTACACCGGAACATTTATCCCTTGGTTTTTCACTCCTATACAATCAGTTTGTACTCGCAGCGAAAAAATTATTGTTTTGGGCATACTGACATTGTTGAAGACACAATGCGAGCATTTGGAACAAATCCAGAATGAAGGAATGCGAATTATCCTGGGCTGGACTAGGGATATCACTTTCTCAACTATGCGGTTCATGCTCGGACGTCTGTCAATGAAGTTTAGACATACCATGGCCCACGATAAAGCTTATACTCGTGTTATTCTCTGATAATGAGCACTCATTGCACAGAAACATTGCCGATATCGAAGGGAGAAGAATAAAAAAGTGGGATGTCTTTGATGGAGATCACAATTGGACAGGTGACCGCAGTGGAGATAATACTCAGAAGATAAAAATGGACACACATAGGTAAGAATATGACATAAAAATCAGAAGGTCATTATCATCCTTGGTAGGTAATGCAGACAATGGGAAGGATGACCTTGAGGTAAAGAAATTGATAGATGATAAGGCATGGAGCGTAGATGCAGTCATATACTCTTACAACTCGGTCCTACGTGGGGATGTCTGGGTGGGACCTCTCTGCTACAGTAAAGAAGGGTCGTAAGCAAATAGAGTTAAGCTTATGTCACAGCAACACCCAGTATGAGAATGACGATAGAGGCATTTTCATCAGCTTTACGATAGCTATTGTAATCAGACATTTACATCAACTTTACGATAGCTATTGTTATCAGACATTTACATAAACTTTACTATGGCTATTGACAACCACACAGAACCGGATTTTTATTGTATCTGACTCAGTATATGCTTTGCAAGATCCAAAGCTGATGGCTGCGCCAATAATGGGCAACATAAATAGATGTCTGTGCCCTTAAGGAACTAGTAATGATCTATTATCCATGTCATGCAGGAATGCGCGGAAATGAACTAGCTGACTGCTACAGGTAAACCTGTGGTAGGCACTTTGAATATTGGTAAAGATGAGATATCAAAATAAATACTGGATTGCTTATTGAAGAATAAAATTTCACTTGACGAAATAGAAATACAGAAACTGAAGAAATCTGAGCATGTATGCCGACATGATTTCATGTGGAAAAAAACTATCTTACAATATACATTTGAAGGTAGAAGAAGCAGAGGACTTCAAGGAAAACCATAGGTAGACAATATCAAAGACAAGAAGGGTCATTATTTGTACACATTCAGTCGCATCGCTGAGAATCGAAATCGCTGGATGACTGTATATTATGTACCCGATGTAGTCCACATATGAACCTGATATATATATATATATTGTCATGTGACGTATGTGTGTGTCATGTGACGTATGTGTGTGTCATGTGACGTATTCCTTCCAGAACGTTGTCTTCCCAATGAACTCTCTGAACCTCTCTCTGTCTTGGGCGATGTGGCTTGCATTTTCTAGCGATGTATTCATATTATCTTTAATGTCGTCAGTCCATCGTCTTCTTGGTCTGCCCTTTCTCCTCTTCCTAGGTACTCTTCCCTCCATTATTTGTCTTTCTAAACAGTTATGTCTCTTTATATGACCAAACAGGCGTAGTTTTCTTTTTGTTATTGTGTTTAGTAACCAACACTCTGGAATATTCAGTGTGTTTATAATATCTGAGTTTCTGATTTTATCCTTCCATGATATTCTAAGTATCTTCCTGTAGCATTTCAGCTCGAAGGCGTTGATCTTCTTATATATATATATATATATATATATATATATATATATATATATATATCTTTGCTCTTTCATGCGGTGCATAGGGCAGAAACAAGAGCTCTCCAGTTCGAACGATGTGATGCTACTGTGTGTAATTCTTGTATGTTGTTCAGATCCATAGTTATACCTTCTTTGATGACTGTTCTGCAAAGAGTATCTGTTGATCTTCCTCGTTTTCTTTAGCATCTTCTACTCATTTTAATACTTGTAGGCAGCTCTCTGTTTTCATTTGTTCTAAATAAATCCCCGATATATATCTATCGTTTTCTTCTTATTGTTGTAGAAACATGTTGCTGTTGGGTGTCTTCTCTTATTTGCATGTTTGACTTGAATTCCTCTCAGCCAGTGTTAATGATTTTTCAAAAAGATTTATTTTCAAATCAATTTAATTTCTTCTCCAGTCCTTTTGTCATTTTCCAACTTTCACAACCATATGTTAATATGGATATTATATCGAAGTTGAACGACTCTGATAGGTTCTGGATTAGGCCTATTGTTGGATGGATGGGTGATTTTTATATACAATAAATGCATGTATTGTAGCTACATTGTAAAAGTTGTAGAAAACATTCATGGCCATGCAGCGTTTTGTTCTTCTATCTTTATTATACATAAAGCACAAACGATGGGTGGAATCGACTTCTACATTTGTTGAATTATAGAATAATATGATCTCAGGCGTTTCTCATGTCCTTAGAAACAGAATCGATATTATTAAGCAACTTCTCAGTGACGTTAAAAGTAATCATACTATTTTCAGTGAATCCAATAAATTATGTATACCGTTACTCTGTTTGTTTGTTACAAATACCAAATGAATTGTTGTTTGTTTCCACTAACGTCAAGCTTCTCACGAAGTAGAGTATATGCTAGAGGGATGCTAGTGTAACAATTGTCTACAGTTACATTTATTCCATTTCGTGATGTGATTTGAATTGAAAGCTTAACAATAGCTTCAGCAGTATTTGTCTTTTTTAAAATGGTTTATCGGTTTATTGTTTTCCTACATAAATGTGAAAGCTCAGCAAGTAGAAAGTGTTAGATCTCTCGGGTATAGTGTTAATTGCATTACCATAAACGCAATTCCATCGATGTGTACATCATTCCACTTATGTCTACATCACTCCGTCTATGTGTACAACACTCCTTCTATGTGTACAACACTCCATCTATGTCTACATCACTCCGTCTATGTGTACAACACTCCTTCTATGTGTACAACACTCCGTCTATGTGTACATCATTCCGTCTATGTCTTCATCACTCCGTCTATGTGTACATCACTCCGTCTATGTGAACAACACTCGGTCTATGTGTACATCACTCCGTCTATGTGTACAACACTCGGTCTATGTGTACATCACTCCGTCTATGTGTACAACACTCCGTCTATGTCTACATCATTCCTTCTATGTGTACAACACTCCGTCTATGTGTACATCACTCCTTCTATGTGTACAACACTCCGTCTATGTCTACATCATTCCTTCTATGTGTACAACACTCCGTCTATGTCTACATCATTCCTTCTATGTGTACAACACTCGGTCTATGTGTACATCACTCCTTCTATGTGTACAACACTCCGTCTATGTCTACATCATTCCTTCTATGTGTACAACACTCCGTCTATGTGTACATCACTCCTTCTATGTGTACAACACTCCGTCTATGTCTACATCATTCCTTCTATGTGTACAACACTCCGTCTATGTGTACATCACTCCGTCTATGTGTACAACACTCCGTCTATGTCTACATCACTCCGTGTATGTGTACATCAATCCATCTATGTGTACATAATTCCGTCCATGTGTACATCATTCCGTCCATGTGTACATCATTCAACCCATTTCTACGTCATTCCATCCATGCCTACCTTATTCCATCCATGTGTACTTCATTCCATGCACGTGTACTTCATTCCATCCATGTGTACTTCATTCCATCCATGTGCACTTCATTCTATGCAAGTGTTCTTTATTCAATGCATGTGTACTTCATTCCATCAATGTGTACTTCATTCCATCCATGTGTACTTCATTCCATGCATGTGTACTTAATTCCATGCATGTGTACTTCATTCCATGCACGTGTACTTCATTCCATCCATGTGTACTTCATTCCATCCATGTGCACTTCATTCTATGCAAGTGTTCTTTATTCAATGCATGTGTACTTCATTCCATCCATGTGTACTTCATTCCATCCATGTGTACTTCATTCCATGCATGTGTACTTCATTCCATGCATGTGGCAGTGTGCATCATTCCATCCATTTCACAATTTGAGATTCTCACCCAAATTCCTCTTATTCCAACCTTATAACACTTGTTTATTTTGCTTATTCGTGCTGGTAGTTCTTCTTCTTCTACTTCTTCTGCGTTCGTTCTCAAACTACTGCAGATTATCAGGATGTAGTCCGGAGAGCGGAATGCGTTGTGTCATGGTTTACAGCATTGCTGCGATATCTGCGCCTTTCGGCCTGACACATCCGACTTCAGCATGGCTTTGGGTCACTGACGCTATATGGGATGAGACAGCCAACTCCATCCCATAACCTCATTAGTCGCCTTTTACGACATGCGTGGAAGGTAAATAGTGTTGCTATTCTTTGCTCCCCTTTCGATTCCTGGCAACACAGACCGGTGGCTGGTAGTTCTAATTCTATATTTAAGGCACATCCTCAAACTCAATGTGATATGTCTGATTTATAGAGCATCGCTACATAAAGTACGACTGATTTATAGAGCATCACTGTATAAAGTGCAAGTGATGTGAGATAAAAAAAAAGAAAAAAGTTTCACATGTTAGGTATGACTGCAGCCAGCTACAATCGATTTGTTCAGTTTTGCCTAGTGTGAAAGGCATAGGTTAAGCTTGATTCGTATCTAGCTGGAGGTAACGGTATGATCTATATTCGTTGTAATGAATAACATCATTTGTGTACAATGTCCTGTATAGGACATTATTTAGTAACAATTATTATTGAATAGTTAGTGCCTGTCTTTAACAGTGCTATATTTGTTTGGCCTGGGCATGTAAAGAGACACGGTACTTTGTAAAGCTATTTTGCAAACAGAAGTTGAAGGGGGGGGGGGGGAAGGAAAGTAGGCAGCTAAAGAAATTCGTGAAATATCAACATTATGAAATCGAACGAACATAATTTTTTGTACGCCCTCAGAATGGCTGAGGATAAAGGTGGATGGACGGTTTGTGTTGTCTTCAATGTTGCACAATTAGCACATAAACTGTATGTGGTTTTTGCTGTCTTCAATATTGTACCCGTACGACATTAACTGTGTGTGCTTGTATTTTTTCCATGTTACAATCCATTGTATCTTTTATTATTATTATTATTATTATTATTATTATTATTATTATTATTATTATTATTATTAGTAATACGTTTTCGTCCAGGTCAGTGTCAGTAAGATAAAGTAGTTTTTTTTGGTCTTGGTTCTAAGTTCTTAAGAATTTAATTTGTCCTATTAATTTCTATATATTCGAACGTGGATTCCTATCATAGTATATTTAGAAGTATTTACAAAATTGAAGGATATGTTGGTTTACCTTCACGACAAGTAACACTCACTGAAGGCTTTTGCAGCTGAAATGAAGATAAAGAGTTGAGTTGGAGGTTTATCATTTTATTTTGATATTGAAAACTCTAGTTCTCTGAGTGTTATTAAGTACCAGCCAGTAATTGTGATAGTTTTAGACAGTGTTCAGAACGAAATAGACTTCTGAAGACCATCACGGCAGCCAAATTTTGACGTTTGATATTGGAGTGTATACAAATCTAGACTTAATAATAACGTATCGTCTTTTGTTTTTAATTTTAAAAAAATTCGGCGGTTAGCATAACAAACAAAAAAGAATATTATTTGGTTAACAATAAAAATTTGAATATTCTGTGCAACTTAAAAGACTATTTTTTTTCAATGTAAATTTTTCAGCTTTCAAAACTTGGCCCTATCACAGACAAATAATCTGGAATTTGGACAGCCTATTAGCATGTTATCAATTAGCGATAAGTGAATAAGAAATTTAGTTTTATACCTTTATGTACATGTAGTAAATAGTACACTAGAGGAAATGTGGTATTTAATAGTCTGTGAATTACATCTGTTGTTAAATTACACTAATGAGATAGGAATAATATAGTAATAAATTCAGGCTAAGAATGTGAGTTATGGAGATAAATATAGTGATGAATTCAGGCTGAAATTGTGAGTTATGGAGATAAATATAGTGATGAATTCAGGCTGAAAATGTGAGTTATTGGGATAAGTATAGTAACGAATTCAGGCTGAAAATGTGAGTTATTGGGATAAGAATAGTAACGAATTCAGGCTGAGAATGTGAGTTATGGAGATAAGTATAGTAACGAATTCAGGCTGAGAATGTGAGTTATGGAGATAAGTATAATAACGAATTCAGGCTGAGAATGAGAGTTCTCGTGAATAATAAACTGAATTCAGACAAAAAATGAGAGGTCAAGTGAATAATATATTAATTAATTATTTCTGAGAATGAGAGTTTTGATGAATAATATAGTACTGAATTCAAGCTGAGAATGAAAGTTCGGTAAATAATATAGTACCAAATTCAGACTGAAAATGAGAGTTCTGGGGATAAATAATAATACTGAATTCAGGTTGAGAATTAGAGTTCAAGTAAATATAGTAATGAATTTAAGCTGAGATTAAAATTCTGGTGAATAAAATAGCAATGAATTCAATCTGATAATGAGAGTTCTGTAGATAAATAAAATAATGAAGTGATGCTAAGAATGAGAGTTCTATACATTAGTTCATTTTCGTTTTCTATTTCTCATTTCAGTTCGTGTGTGGAATCCATGCGCTAAATATTGGCAGTACTGGTGTGAATAATACTTGGGCACCATCGCAGAATCTATGACTCAATACCGAACATCTGGTGAATACATCTAAACACAGTTGCCGACACCGTCACGTGAAAGTGATATTGGTATTAAGTGCCATTTATTCGATAACAGACACAGTTTTATAACGTTGATCTCACAGAATCTTTATAATATTTTAAATAATGAGTGATCATTATTTGTAATTGCAAGAATTATTCCAGTTATCAGTATTAACCCAGTCACCAGTATCAATCCAGTCACGAGAAGTAACCAAGTCAACAGCATTAATCCAGTCACGAGCAGTAACTCAGTCACCAGTATTAATCCACTAACTAGCATTAATCCAGTTATCTGTATTAATTCACAAAGGCATCCACCCACTCAGCAGCATCAATCCAATAATCGGCATCAATCCACACACCAGCATCAATCCAATAACCGGCATCCATCCACTCACCAGCATCAATCCACTAACCGGCATCAATCCACACACCAGCATCAATTCACTAACCGGCATTAATCCACACACCAGCATCAATCCACTAACCGGCATTAATCCGCAAACCAGCATCAATCCACTAACCGGCATCAATCCACACACCAGCATCAATCCACTAACCGGCATCAATCCACACACCAGCATCAATCCACTAACCGGCACCCATCCACTCAACAGCATCAATTCACTAACGGCATTAATCCACACACCAGCATCAATCCACTAACCGGCATTAATCCGCACACCAGCATCAATCCACTAACCGGCATCAATCCACACACCAGCATCAATGCAACAGAATCAATCCATTCACCAGCATCAACCCAGTCAGCAACATTAATCTAGTCACCACTTCAGCGGTAATATTGTGTATCCACAGTGATTGTATTTGGTCTAAACAACAACAGGTTACGTCATGTCTGGTGATTGGCAGCATGGTCTGTTTGGATGTTTCGACAACTGCGGCCTTTGCCTTATCACATTTATTGCTCCCTGCTACACATTTGGAAAGAATTCAGAGGCAGTTGGAGAATCGTGCTGTACCTGCGGATGTGCTTACGTCATTCCAATCGTCAACCTCATTGCAGCAATCAAGATTCGTGGCAAAATCCGAGAACAGAGAGGAATCCCAGGTTCTACCTTCAATGATCTGCTTCTAATCTGTTGTTGCTCTTTCTGTGCTTTGGTGCAGGAAGCACAGGAAGTGCAAGTTCCTGGAGTGCAAGCTATTGCTAGGGAGTAGGCCTAATCTTTTCATTTCACTGTCTTTGATCATTAATCAAGTGGCCACATATATTCTTCCATATATAGAAAGCATTGGTTTGATTATCTAATCAAGTGGCCACATACACAGGATATAGGAAGCATTGGTTCGATAATCTAATTAAGTGGCCACATACACAGGATATAGGAAGCATTGGTTCGATAATCTAATTAAGTGGCCACATACACAGGATATAGGAAACATTAGTTCGATAATCTAATCAAATGGCCACATACACAGGATATAGGAAACATTGGTTCTATAATCTAATCAAATGGCCACATACACAGGGTATTGAAAACATTGGTTCGATAATCTAATCAAATGGCCAAATACACAGGTTATAGGAAGCATTGGTTCGATAATCTAATCAAGTGTCCACATATATTCTTTCATATATAGGAAACATTGGTTTGATAATCGAATCAAGTGGCCGAATACGGGTGTATGTATCAGAAGAATTGCGTACATTTAATATGGAGTAGACACCATTTATAGATACACAGTAGAAATCCAATTATCCGAATTAATTGGGATCGGGTAGATTCAGATAATTGAAATTCTGATAATTGGATATAGCTAAGGAATCAAGCAAAACAGTGTACATACATACAATCATACGTTGAAATGAACGGAATTTTATTGATAAAAGTACAGTAATATGTAAGCAACTATGTATTGCAAATAAACTACATAGTAACGGAATGTTGGCACTTCCCCGGGACCTCTCTATCACGTCCGCTAACGCTCACGCTCTAAAATTATTTCACCCAAATTCGATTCGGATAATTGGGGATTCGGTTATTTGTTATTCGGATAATAGGATTTCTACTGTATTCACAATTTTTTATCACATTCGAATATCTATGTTGAGTGTTTGTCTATATTAATATTTTTGTTATACACAACGTCTTTTTGATATGCGTTAACAAGAGGAGAATATGCGTATGACATTATGTGTTGGTTGGTTGGTTGCTGATCCAGCGGTCCATGGGCTTATTCCCTTTGACTCAATGCCATTGTGTGATACATGCATGTGTTTGTGAGCTGTTGTTTTGTTCTATGTAAGGTGTTCCATTTATCTGGCCCTGGAATCTAGTATGTGTTCTAAATGGTAATATTGTTTTGGAAAATCCATATTTTTGTTTCTATAGTTCAGGGCATAAAGATTAAGGCAACTGTCTTCTTTCCAAGCATGTCGTAGAATATGCTAATACAAATTTGGGAGATAAGACTGACAATATGTTTGGGAGATAAGACTGACAATATGTTTGGGAGATTAGACTGACAATATGTTTGGGAGATAAGACTGACAATATGTTTGGGAGACTAGACTGACACTATGTTTGGGAGATGAGACTGACGATATGTTTCGGAGATTAGACTGACAATATGTTTGGGAGATTAGACTGACAATATGTTTGGGAGATAAGACTGACAATATGTTTAGGAGATTGGACTGACAATATGTTTGGGAGATAAGACTGACAACATGTTTGGGAGATAGACTGACAACATGTTTGGGAGATAAGACTGACAATATGTTTGGGAGATTAGACTGACAATATGTTTGGGAGATAAGACTGACAATATGTTTGGGAGATAGACTAACAACATGTTTGGGAGATAAGACTGACAACCTGTTTGGGAGATAAGACTGACAACATGTTTGGGAGATAAGACTGACAATATGTTTGGGAGATAAGACTGACAATACGTTTGGGAGATAAGACTGACAACATGTTTGGGAGATAAGACTGACAACATGTTTGGGAGATAAGACTGACAACCTGTTTGGGAGATAAGACTGACAACATGTTTGGGAGATAAGACTGACAATATGTTTGGGAGATAAGACTGACAACATGTTTGGGAGATAGACTGACAACATGTTTGGGAGATAAGACTGACAATATGTTTGGGAGATTAGACTGACAATATGTTTGGGAGATAAGACTGACAATATGTTTGGGAGATAAGACTGACAACCTGTTTGGGAGATAAGACTGACAACATGTTTGGGAGATAAGACTGACAATATGTTTGGGAGATAAGACTGACAATACGTTTGGGAGATAAGACTGACAACATGTTTGGGAGATAAGACTGACAACATGTTTGGGAGATAGACTGACAACATGTTTGGGAGATAAGACTGACAATATGTTTGGGAGATTAGACTGACAATATGTTTGGGAGATAAGACTGACAACATGTTTGGGAGATAAGACTGACAACCTGTTTGGGAGATAAGACTGACAACATGTTTGGGAGATAAGACTGACAATATGTTTGGGAGATAAGACTGACAATACGTTTGGGAGATAAGACTGACAACATGTTTGGGAGATAAGACTGACAACATGTTTGGGAGATAAGACTGACAACCTGTTTGGGAGATAAGACTGACAACATGTTTGGGAGATAAGACTGACAATATGTTTGGGAGATAAGACTGACAATATGTTTGGGAGATAAGACTGACAATATGTTTGGGAGATGAGACTGACATTATGTTTGGGAGATAAGACTGACAACATATTGGGAGATAAGACTGACAACATGTTTGAGAGATAAGACTGACAACATGTTTGGGAGATAAGACTGACAATATGTTTGGGAGATAAGACTGACAATATGTTTGGGAGATGAGACTGACAATATGTTTGGGAGATAAGACTGACAACATGTTTGGGAGATAAGACTGACAATATGTTTGGGAGATAAGACTGACAACATGTCACCTCTATGGAAAAATGGTGGCCCCATCTCGTCTTAATTTCTAACTCTTGTATTCAATTAAAACATTCTCGATGACGGATTATTACCATGAAAATTTCATTGGATGCAGCGGAAATGTGGTTTATTCGAAGAATGTTACTCATTCCTTGGACAGCGAAGGTTACGAATGAGGAATGTCTTAGAAGGATGGATGTGAAAAGATGCATTATTGATAATATAAGAAAAAGACAGTCAACATTTATTGGGCACATAATGAGAAGAGGAGGCATTGAGAATATAGTGACAACAAGAAAGATAGAAGGGAAAAAATCAAGTGGAAGACCCAGAGAAAAGATATTGGACAGTTTGACTAAACGGCTTCGATTGAGGACAAAAACAGAGATGATGTTATATATGAGAGATCCATGTACATGGAGAAATATGATCGCCAACGCCATTCGGCACGGCACTTGATGATGATGATGATGATGATGATGATGATTATGGATGCCGGAGAGACGCAGGACATCGGACATGTCACCTTTGTCAATTTGTGGCAACTTCTAGTTGACGGGAAATACTAGATGTACCACCACTTCGGATGGGTCAACAAATCTGGGGCGATATACGGCACAGAGCTGAGAAGAGATAAAGCAGACTTAATCAAGGCAGTAATAAATTCATTACAACATGAAGATGCTGTCATTGAGGCTGAGAACGTACACATATAGAGAATGTCAGAAGTGGGAGTAACTAAAGGGAGGGAAGGAAAAGAAATTTTGTTGGAAGGCTCTGAAGATCACGCAATCAACACATGACCGGGACTATGAGTCTATATACACTGGGATGGCTGCTGGAGCGGAGGGCAGAATACTTATGGGAGTGCCCCACGTGCTGTGATGCTATTTTCTAATCAAGAATCAACGAATCTGACAAAATAATGATATACTAGTTGTCCCAGAATTGTAGGCTGTATTCCTGGCATGACATGGCAATCATGGGATACGGCGCACTGAAATGTCTGCAATCGGGATCTAAATATGTTCTATTACTTCCTTCCCCACTTAGACATTCTTGCCTATGAGACAAAAGTATGCACAGTTACACAGTTATACACAGTTACACACAGTTACACAGTTATACACAGCTACACAGTTATACACAGTTACACAGTTATACAAAGTTACACAGTTATAAACAGTTACACAGTTATACACAGTTACACAGTTATATCAGTTACACAGCTGAGAAAAGCCTGTGTTTTTGACAGAAAGGCCCTCGCGCTGTCAAGTGCCCACAGCTAAAATTATGGTCATTTCTGTTTGGATAAGTTGACTTAACTGATATATATTTATCTATGTTTGGATAAGTTGACTTAACTGATATATATTTATCTATGTTTGAATAAGTTGACTTAACTGATATATATATTTATCTATGTTTGGATAAGTTGACTTAACTGATATATATTTATCTATGTTTGAATAAGTTGACTTAACTGATATATATATTTATCTATGTTTGAATAAGTTGACTTAACTGATATATATTTATCTATGTTTGAATAAGTTGACTTAACTGATATATATATTTATCTATGTTTGGATAAGTTGACTTAACTGATATATATTTATCTATGTTTGAATAAGTTGACTTTACTGATGTATATATTTATCTATGTTTGAATAAGTTGACTTAACTGATATATATATTTATCTATGTTTGGATAAGTTGACTTAACTGATATATATTTATCTATGTTTGAATAAGTTGACTTAACTGATATATATTTATCTATGTTTGGATAAGTTGACTTAACTGATATATATTTATCTATGTTTGGATAAGTTGACTTAACGGATATATATTTATCTATGTTTGGATAAGTTGACTTAACTGATATATATTTATCTATGTTTGGATAAGTTGACTTAACGGATATATATTTATCTATGTTTGGATAAGTTGACTTAACGGATATATATTTATCTATGTTTGGATACGTTGATGTAACGGATATATATTTATCTATGTTTGAGACGTTGTTATCACTTCTATTTGTATGACTTCCGCACTCGTGACTTTGTCCGTGATCTACTGACACTTTGATTATTATTTGTACGCTGACATATACTTGTTCTTCTACAACATTTCAAAATCCTGCAAGCTGCGCTCTATGACAATAAGCATAACTAAAACTGTGCGAGTTTGTAAAGAATCTATATTACCAACAAGCATCACTTTAATCAACATTCATATAAAACACGTTCACAACATTTGCTACCTAGGATCCACAATAACATCCACACCTTCCCTAGATAATGAAATAAACGCACATATAAGAGAAGTGGCTACCATTTTTTACTGACTGAGCTTTTAAAACACCATAAGTTAAAACTGAAAACAAAGTTACAGATTTATCCAACATGCGTGCTGAGCACACTATACTACGGATCTGAAACATGGACTACCTACACAAAACATGAGAGGAGACTTAACATCTTTCAGCTAAGATGTCTACGCAGGATCTTAAACTTTAAATGGCACGATAAATCACAAACATGGAAGTGTTGCACCACAGTTACGATCTGCCATGGAAACACTTAATATAAGTAGATTGCGTTGGCTGAATAAAGAAGCCACAGAAGGCCAAACCGCCGCATTAGAAAACAAGTACTATTCGCAGAACTGGCTGCAGGCCAGCGAGCCCGCGGTAGACCAATGCTGAGGTATAAAGACATCTGCAAATCCTCAATGAAAGGCTTCTATGTAGTCCCCAAAATCTGGGAAAACACGGCCGACACTCGGGATCTCTGGAAGCAGAAAATACGAGCAGGAACAGCATTGTTCAGAAATAATATATTTAAAGATTTGGAAGAAGAAATAGAACGACGAAAACAAAAATATTCAATCGCTCTGATATAATCGCTTGAAAAGTCCTCATTCCTGAGAAAATATTCAACAAATTGCTTCTTCTTTTTCCTTAATCACCGTCTGCAAGATGAAAAAGACTATACACTGCTACTACAACAGAAACAATGACTACTACTACTGTCCCTGCCACTACAACCATTACTTCTACTACTACTACTACTACATTACTTCTTCTACTACTACTACTACTATTATTATTACTACTACTACTACTACCACTACTACTGCTACTACTACCATTACTTCTACTACTACTAATACTACTGCTACTACTACTGCTACTACGACTAATGTTCCATGTTCCAGATACTACTACCATTACTTCTACTACTACTATTACTACTACTACTACTATTACAACAACTACTACTACTACTATTATTATTACTACTACTACTACTACTAATACTATAATACTACTACTACTACTAATACCACTACTACAATTAATAATAATACTACTACTACGACTACTACTATTACTACTACTACTACTACTACTACTACTAATACTACTAATACTACTACTACTACTACTACTATTACTACTACTACTACTACTACTACTACTACTACTACTACTACTAATACTAATACTAATACTACTACTACTACTAATACTAATACTAATACTAATACTAATACTAATACTACTACTACTACTACTACTACGCCTACAACTACAATGTATGTATAAGCACAATAGAAATATTAAATGTGAACATCCTTCCCTAGTCCGATATTGTACATTGTAAACAAGCGCATCTAACTGCAGCTATTGTTTATCATTATTAACATACACATACTGCTGCTACTACTGCTGCTGCTGCTATTGCTACTGCTGCTGCTATTGCTACTGCTGTAGATGCTATTGCTACTGCTACTGTTGCTACATAGTTAACACAAATAATACTGCTGTTGCTACTGATGCTTCTACTTCTGCTGCTAATGAACCTGCTACTGCTGCTCCTACTGCTGCTACTGATGCCTCTACTTCTGCTGCTACTACTGAACCTGCTCCTGCTGCTGCTACTGCTGCTACTAATGCCTCTACTTCTGCTGCTACTACTGAACCTGCTGCTGCTGCTCCTGCTGCCGCTACTGCAGCCAAATAGAATAGTTAACACACAAATACTGCTGCTGCTACTACATCTGCAGCTGTTGCTATTGCTGCTGATGCTACTGATACTACTACTGCTGCTACTGTCGCTGATGCTAGATAGTTAACACAGAAATACAAACATGAAGGGAAATGAGTCCCATCCTGGTTTGTGCAAGTCACCCAAAAGCAATTCTGAAGTTGGATCCATGATGCCCTATATCTCATTCAAGCTATAAACTATAATACGACAAATATCCCTCTCAAGACTAGATCTTACTAAATGTCATGACTTTGAAAAGGAATATTCATTTATTTATACATATATGACTGACTCTGACTCCTGTTTAAGAGGTGATCAATAATGTCTGGTAATAATAGCTAAGCTATGACTGACTCTGACTCCTGTTTAAGAGGTGATCAATAATGTCTTGCAATAATAGCAAAGCTATGACTGACTCTGACTCCTGTTTAAGAGGTGATCAATAATGTCTTGCAATAATAGCAAAGCTATGACTGACTCTGACTCCTGTTTAAGAGGTGATCAATAATGTCTTGCAATAATAGCTAAGCTATGACTGACTCTGACTCCTGTTTCAGAGGTGATCAATAATGTCTTGCAATAATAGCTAAGCTATGACTGACTCTGACTCTTGTTTAAGAAGTGATCAATAATGTTTTGCAACAATAGCTAAGCTATGACTGACTCTGACTCATGTTTAAGAGGTGATCAATAATGTCTTGTAATAATAGCTAAGCTATGACTGACTCTGACTCCTGTTTAAGAGGTGATCAATAATGTCTTGTAATAACAGCTAAGCTATGACGGACTCTGACTCCTGTTTAAGAGGTGATCAATAATGTCTTGTAATAACAGCTAAGCTATGACTGACTCTGACTCCTGTTTAAGAGGTGATCAATAATGTCTTGTAATAATAGCTAAGCTATGACGGACTCTGACTCCTGTTTAAGAGGTGATAAATAATGTCTTGTAATAAAAACTAAGCTACCAGGCGGAGACACTTTTGAAACAATTAGAGCGCAATAAGAAGAAAGCACTACAGCCAAAATTGATTTGCTCAAGTCTATATTCTGATTAGAATATCTTACTTGTTTAAAAAAAAATAAAACATGTGGAGAGAGAGAGAGAGAGAGAGAGAGAGATAGGAAGTACCAGTGTGTCAGTATTACTGTTGATATAATTAACTTACAATTGCAACTGTGTTTTAATATTACACATGTAATCATGTAATATGTAATATTACCATTAATTATATATACCATTTGTTTCCATGGTTCTATAATTCTTTCCATTGTTCTACTACTGTTCTACCATTGTACTACCATTCTTTCCTTTTATTCTACTATTGTTCGTCCATTGCTCTACCATTCTTTCCAGTGTTTTCCTATTGTTTTGCCATTGTTCTACCATTCTTTATGTCGTTCTACCATTGTTTTATCATTGTTCTACCATTTTTTACCATTCTGCTCATTGTTCTACCATTATTCTACTAATGTTCTGCCATTGCTCTACCATGTTTCTAACATTGTTCTGCTATTATTATATCGCTATTTCCATTGTTCTATAATTTGTTACTATTGTTATAATATTGTTCTACTATTGTTCTACTATTGTTCTACTATTGTCCTAGCATTGCTCTACCATTGTTCTTCTACTATTGTTCTATCATTCTTACATTGTTCTACTATTCTGCACAGTAGCTCAGCTCGCCAACCTGTCTGCTCTCTCTCCTTTTTCCGAATCTCAGAAGGACTAGACATAATACAAATATGAGGTGCATGTCTTCCTTGTACAGTTAGCTCTGAAGGCCCAAACACTATGTACGTTTTCAGTGATCGAATTATCCATGTATATACTCGCATGTTTCCTGAAATTCTCACTCAACTTTTCCTACACCTCAGACTCATCAACAATAACCATGACTTTTCTCTGTCGAGTTACTACTCCTAATGAGGTATGTCAGTCTATGGTCACATTTCTTCATTCCGTACGAGCTGCCACATCTTTTAGCAAGCACATATACTTTATCAGCAGGTAGTATCCACTATTCTCTCTTTAATCTACGCCATTTCACTCTCTATATTTAAGTATAATCATAAATTCATTCTTTATAGTAACATTGTGTTATCTGTGTCGGATGACACTAACAAAAGAACAGGAGAGAAAGCTTACTACGTGTAAAATTAGACGTCTAAGTGTCTAAGAAAAGCAACAAAAAGAACAGGAAGAGATCACGCGAGGAATGAAGAGATTACAAGAACTTGTGAAACAATATCTGTGGTCAAATATATTGAAAAACAGAGACTGAAATGGTTCGGTCACTTAATGAGAATGAACCCCTATAGGCCAACAGCAAGAGCATACAACATGAAAATGAAAACAGTAAGATGCAAATAAAGACAAAAAAGAAGATGGATTGAAGGAATTATCAACATTCTGATACGTCACAAATTACTACATATCATCCGACCAAATGTTCCATAGCCTGACAATTGATCATCACTCAATCCTTATAGAAGAAAGATAGAAGAAAGTATATCTTAAAGTATCCAGTGGGTGGGTTTTCTTTTTGTCAATCCTCATTAAGGATTAGTCTGGAGCCATGATAATGACGTTAAGAGAGAGTAATACTTTGACACACTTGTCCCATATTCCAGGTTGTAACGTTTGACTTCTCACACACTTGTCCCATATTTCAGGCTGTGACGTTTGATTTCTCACACACTTGTCCCATATTCCAGTCTGTAATTTTTGACTATAAGATTGATGTTTTCTGACCATCTTTTCCATGAGCAAACGTTTAAGAAATTGTGTATATCTTATGAGATTACTGTTACACTAAATTTGGCTCCAAGTTGCATGTCAGGAATTCAATCCTTTCTACTCCGTAGGATGCTGTGTCGCAGTTTTATTGCAGTCTCACAGAAGCTGTACGTTATCTCAGAGAGATGAGGGTGTTGTAGCTTTCTTGCAGTCTCGAAGTAGATGTAAGGTAACTCCGAGGGACTATGACGTGTGTTGTCTCAAAGCAGATGTACGTCGGAACGGCCGGGTAGTCGCCACAAATGAACTCCACGTAGTCGCCAGAACTAGTATACTCCTTCAAAATATATTGTGTGTACCCTGCTGGAGGTTAAAGGGTTGTATGTACCCTGCTGCAGGTTAAAAGGTTGGGTGTACCCTGCTGCAGGTTAAAGGGTTGTATGTACCCTGCTGCAGGTTAAAGGGTTGCATGTACCCTGCTGCAGGTTAAAGGGTTGTATATACCTTGCTGCAGGTTAAAGGGTTGTATATACCCTGCTGTAAGATGAAGGGTTATATGCGCCCTGACTCAAGTTGAAGGGCTGTATTTACCCTGCTGTAGGTTGAAGGGCTGTATGTACCCTGCTGCAGGTTGAAGGGCTGTATGTACCCTGACTCAAGTTGAAGGGCTGTATGTACCCTAATGTAAGTTGAAAGGTTGTATGTACCCTGACTCAAGTTGAAGGACTGTATGTACCCTGACTCAAGTGGAAGGGCTGTATATACCCTGCTGCAGGTTGAAGGGCTGTATGTACCCTGACTCAAGTTGAAGGGCTGTATTTCCCCTGACTCAATGTGAAGGGCTGTCTTGACCCTGCTGCAGGTTGAAGGGCTGTATATGAACAATGAAAGTTAAAAGGATAGCTGTACCCTGATGCAAGTTGAAAGGTTGTATGTACCCTGCTGCAGGTTAAAGGGTTGCATGTACCCTGCTGCAGGTTAAAGGGTTGTATATACCTTGCTGCAGGTTAAAGGGTTGTATATACCCTGCTGTAAGATGAAGGGTTATATGCGCCCTGACTCAAGTTGAAGGGCTGTATTTACCCTGCTGTAGGTTGAAGGGCTGTATGTACCCTGCTGCAGGTTGAAGGGCTGTATGTACCCTGACTCAAGTTGAAGGGCTGTATGTACCCTAATGTAAGTTGAAAGGTTGTATGTACCCTGACTCAAGTTGAAGGACTGTATGTACCCTGACTCTTTGGAAGGGCTGTATATACCCTGCTGCAGGTTGAAGGGCTGTATGTACCCTGACTCAAGTTGAAGGGCTGTATTTCCCCTGACTCAATGTGAAGGGCTGTCTTGACCCTGCTGCAGGTTGAAGGGCTGTATATGAACAATGAAAGTTAAAAGGATAGCTGTACCCTGATGCAAGTTGAAAGGTTGTCTGTATCCTGATTCAGGTTGAAGGGCTGTATGTACCCTGACTCAAATTAAAAGGTTGTCTGTTCCCTAATTCAGGTTGAAGGGCTGTATGTACCCTGACTCAAGTTGAAAGGTTGTCTGTACCCTGATTGAGGTTGAAGGGCTGATGCCTTCCCATAAGTACAGATACGGTTCTAGAATTTTTTATAACAGCGGAAATCATGAAAAAGGGGTGGGAGGAGAGAGTGTGGGGGAAGTAGCCAACTTCCCTGATCGCCTACATAGACATGTTTAGCAGGTGATTGCGTTATTATGCCTCACCTTTTTTATCACCTTTTGAAAAGCGAGAACACACAGGTGATCAACCATTATGCGTGTATATTTGGATCTACAAGTACATCACTTTCATGTATTTGATAATTGGTTGTTTTAGTTCAATATGATACATACGGTGCTTTAGCTTCTGTATACTGTCATTATAAGCAAGGTCTATGTTATGTGTAAATGTTTGCTATTGTAATTGTACTTCAATGAAATAACTTCTACAATACATGTCTCATCCACTCAAGACTATGTGTCTTATCTGCTGTATTGTTGCAAATGTTTGATGTGATTTCTTGTATAATACATGTCACTTACACTCCAGACTATGTGTCTTATATGCTGTATTGTTGCAAATATTTGCTGTATTGTTGCAAATGTTTGCTGTATTGTTGCAAATGTTTGATGTGATTGCTTGTATAATACATGTCACATACACCAAAGACTATATTGTTTGTTTTTTATTTACTGTCTTGTTGGTAATCTTATTTAACGCAAGTGCCTGTATACTGCTATATATGCTGGAATATTTATTGTGTATCTGAAAGACTATGGAATTGATTTTTGTGGAGAGTAAATTCTTGCCTATCAAACCGGTAACTCTAAAAAGTTCCTTCACACCGGATGGATCCGCACAGTTTCCTGGTGCTTGATGTAACTGTTTTGCAGTACCTGCTGGATTCTCCTGTAGATTTAGCTGAAAAGTCATAAACACTCACTAATAACTCAAAACTGGAGACTGATATTGGAGTTAACGTTCTTTTAAAAAGATGTGAAATTACATCAAATTTATTTCAATGTCTTACATTTATATTTAAACGTAATTGCTAATAACAGTTGAACATTTCTATGAGCGGGGAACCAGTTTTCTCATCCTGCCAATGAACAATTCTGGTTCTATGTTCTAGATCCAAGACTTCACGGACTCCTTCATTCCATCATCAGTGGTGAAATGAAAGTCCTTAGTTTACATCTTCTTTGCGACAAGAAATGAAAATATCCTGACGCAGATCTGGTAAGTATGGAGGGTGCGAAGCGAGTTTGATTTACAAGTCCAGAAAAGTCTTGACTGCAGCGAGCAATGTAGGCTATTTGCATATTGTAGAATTATTGGTTTGCAGATTTTCAAGCAAGACATACATGTTACCCAGTGTTTTTGAACGTCAGGTTCGTCTCCCTGGCATCATCCCCGCCAGTGTGGTCTTCTCTAGGCTATCATGGTGTTTGATATTGCCAATATATTGCAGTTTTCTAGAAAGAACCATGCTGTTTAGCCAGATTTCTTTTACATTCATATCTCTCAGGATGGTTATATTGGTGATTTTTTTTTTGGGTCTATGGTATTCTGAGCATTTTTCTGTAACATATTATTTCAAATGCTACTATATTATTTTTCATTTTGTTGGTTATTGTCCAGGATTCACACCCACATATTGCCACTGGGAATATGCAAGCTCTTATGAATGTTAGTGTTTGTTATTTTACAGCGGCTCAGCCATATGTATCATATATACCATACACTACTAGACATGTAAATATGAACATCTAAACAAATTACCAACAAGCTAATAATGAGAATCATAAAATGCTACATCTATTCTATATTGATGTATAACTCTGAAAGAATTAACACACAACTTGAAGAAAGAATTGATGCCTTTGAGATATATAGTCGAATAGGGAGAACTTCGTTGAAAGTGAAGAAAACGAATAAAGAGGGTATAACAACACTTTGTATGAAAAAAATACTATTAAAAGAAATACAGAGCAAAGAGATGAATAATTTTGGACATATTAAAAGGCATGACATCTTGTTGAAGACTTTACTTGAGGGTAAAATCGAGGGGAGGTGAGCAATAGGTAGGCAGAGATACAAGTGGGAAATATCACAAGGTGTACAGGTTACAGTCTGACAGAATGCACCACCAAGGCGAGAGACAGGGAATGTTGGATTTTCGTTGCAGCCAACCTTTGTTGCGGAGACGGCACTTAATAACGATGCGTCTCGTAAACAACACTGTGATACTTTCAATACATACATTCATTATATTCATTATATTGTATCCCCATCAACCATCTTGCACATTAGATATTGTAGTTTTCCTTATCGATATAATCCTATCCAGTTATTGAACGCTATAATTCTATCCAGTTATTGCGAGTATTAGTCCCAGCCGGATGTAAACACCGCCCCAAACAAAATATTCTGACAAAACTGTCAAGATATAAGTTTCAAGTAAAGAAATAATTAAATGAACGGGGGAAAACAAAGATGACACACAAATGAACCCATCCTTTCTAGTATTACCTCTCTTACTCCATAAATGGATAGCCTTGATAAGATATTAGCGCTGAAACATGACAGGTCTATTTTATAAAGACCTTTGTACAGAAAATGTAAGCATGACCTAAAGAGCCGATTTTGATTATTTCCGTGAATTTCGTAGGTCCAACATGGCTATTTTTGGCATGGGACTCCAAGTATATAAATAATAACCAACGAAATTCACAACAATACTAAAAAACGTAACGAATGAAGTCCTTTTTCAGAGGTCTTCTACAACCGACGGTCTCGGCTGGATAAACCAGGTCACTTCATACGTCACAGTAACGGTCGATAAACAAGTCGTTACCATGGCAACCTGACTAGGAATGCACATTTTCCCTGAAGAACACATTGTGTCCAAGGTAGTTTCGACGTTTGGGCTAGATGCTATTATAACAGTTGAGCCGGAGATGGGCATTGTGGTCCGATGACAAGTTTATGTCATTGAAAATGTTGGACGAATGAGGTAAGCAACGCGTACTTAATGCACTTACTCTGGTGTTGCTTGATAAATAAAAATAATCACGTGACACTGTCAACCAATAAAAATTGGTTGAAATGAAAAAAATGAACAATACCTATATAGATCTACCGATATCATCACGTGGCGACGTAACGTGTGAAGTCTGGCAGTTGTAAGCTCTCAAAGTCCTGGTGCTGTTTTAAGATGTGATTATGATCCAATTAAGCAGGGATCGATGCTCTTAATTCAAAGCATATTTGTGCAGGATTGATTAACAGTACAACTGCTCACTCTTATAATTTCATCAGATTACATCATGTGTCATCCATGGTTGTAGTAAGTATGCCTAGGACTCCATACGTCCTACTTTATCCTGGGCAGTAGTTCACACTCTATCATTGCCTGAACATCGACTGTACTATAAGACCTAACTGCAAAAAGTAAACAAGTTTTCATTCGGTACGTTTTTCATTATTGTCACGATTTCCATTGGTTACTATTTATATACTTTGAATAGCCTTGGCTATTTTTTTGGCATTCGATTCCAAGTATATACATATTGACTAACGCAAAACAAGGGAATAATCAAGAAAAGAAACGAATGAAGGCCTCATTACTTCAGAGAACAGGACTTCTACTACATATGGGTCGCGATCAACGTGTCATAGCTAATATTGTCTGGAACTTGTAACAGGTCTAGTTTTGCGCTCTGGTCATAACCAATAACATCAAAATAAGAAACTCCGCCATGCGCTACTTGGAAATTAAAAAAATGTGACAGTCAAACACATATTATCATATGAAAATATCTGGCAGAACACGTTCACAAACTGATATTCAAACACAGATTATCTTAAGAAAATATCTGACAGAATACATTCACAAACTGACATTCAAACACAGATTATCTTAAGAAAATAATATCTGACAGAACACATTCATAACTGACATTAAAACACAGATTATCTTAAGAAAATATCTGACAGAACACATTCACAAACTGACATTCAAACACAGATTATCTTAAGTAAATATCTGACAGAACACATTCACAAACAGACATTCAAACACAGATTAATTAAGAAAATATCTGACAGAACACATTCACAAACTGACATTCAAACACAAATTATTTTAAGAAAATATCTGACAGAACACATTCACAAACTGACATTCAAACACAGATTATTTTAAGAAAATATCTGACAGAACACATTCACAAACTGACATTCAAATAGATTATCTTAAGTTAATATCTGACAGAACACATTCACAAACTGATTGTGCGATATGTATCTTGTGAAAATGACACAACCAAAAGGCAGTTACAATAGACTACTAGGACAGATAAATATCATATCTTTCAGTTCATAACAGAACATGCTAGAGTCTAGACTTCATGATCTGTTTATGCTGTGTCAACCCCTATAATATACCCATGTGTAGACACTGTATTCATCCCAACCAAACATATATACAAACACTGAATACACACATATACTTTCTTAGAGAACCTCCTTCCTTCAAAAATGCCTAGATACAAATTTTACAGACACCCTTAACAAGTCACTAGCTCACAATATGAATCACAAATTTTACAGACACCCTTAACAAGTCACTAGCTCACACTATGAATCACAAATTTTACAGACACCCGCAACACGATTACTAATTCAAGCCATGGATCTCGAAGTCTAATTTTGAAGATCTGCATCTATATAAGGACGATTTAGATCTGCCAATTCTAGATACAAATTTTACAGACACCCTTAACAAATCACTAGCTCACACTAGGAATGATACATTTTACAGACACTCTCAACACTATTACTAATTCAAGCCATGGATCGCAAAGTCTAAGTTTGAAGATCTGCATCTATATAAGAACGACTTAGATCTGTCAAGTGATTTGAGTATTGGTAACAACATCAACCTGATGGACTGAAACAACTAATCACAGTAATAAAGAAATACAGTGAGATCCCATATATATGAACGCACAGATAACAAAAGTTGTGACAACCGACAAAACAAAGATTAAAATAATAATTTAAAAAAAAATGCGTAAACAAATTCCAATATCTAGGGTCAAATATAAACAGTTCCGTGAATTGTCCAGTTGCGTTCATAATTGAAGACTCATAAATTTCAACACTCAAACTAACACAAATGAGAAAGATGTGGCAAAGTAGTAATAATGACACTAAAATAATGTTTTTAAGATCATGTGTTTCCCAGTGGCAACATACTGCTGCGAGACCCACTAAACAAGATAATATCAAGATGCGTAAATTCATTTGAAATGAAGTGCTACAGAAATATTCTACAAATATCATCGACAGAGAAAAAATAACGTAGAAGTTTTAAAAATACTGAAATTAAATAAAGGGCGAATTCTAAATAAAATCATAAGAAGGAAGCTACAGTTTCTTTTTTACACTTAAAGAGATAGGATTAGTGATGTGGCGTCAATAGACACCAAAATACTCGGTATTAACTCCCATGATTAAACAACTTACATAGCACACAGAAATGTATAGTTATTTACTATAATCATTAGTTAATTTGTAAATATAAAAAAACAAAACTTTCGCCGATTTAAAACAAAAGGTAATAAGAAATGGCGCTGCAAGGCATGCAGGGGTATAAAGCGAAAACAACGAAGAAAGAAAGACTATAATCATTAAAGAAAGATAATCGCAGGTTATTTTTTGAAAGTTATGTGACCTTGACGCCCAAAAATTATCGCGCATGCATGTTCCTCTGCAGTATAGAATGTTGCCATTGGGAGCTGCAACTTTCATTCGCTGCAGAAGACATGACCCTTGATCTAATAATAGCGATTTGATAGTTCTATTAGACGCTGGCTTCAGACCAATCATATGCTTAGAAATTTTAGAAATTTAATAATTTATGATGACGTGTCCTTCAGAACGGAAATGCAGTATATTTTTTAATATTTTATCTTAGCGCAAGCCATAAGTTAGTTATTATTTATTTTGTGTGTGTATTTAGTATATGAGAGTAAATTTTAAGATACAGCAAAGAATTCCCCCAGAATATATTGAATATTTTAATAAAACACTACTCATTCTTTTATAACGTATAAGCAGACAAGACAAAGCATTTACCTCTTAAAGAAATCCTGAAATATTTTGTTGTATATGGTCTAGACCAGGGGTCGGCAACATATGGCACGCGTGCCACACCTGGCACGCCTAGCAATTTCAAATGGCACGCAGACTCATCACGTTTCCCGTATACAGTTGATTATAAATCGATTAGCGCGGTTTCCTCGCTAATGTAGGCACTATGAATAATTTGAAACCTTAAGTTGGCACACAGTTAGCAAAAGGTTGACGACCCCTGGTCTAGACTTAATCAATCAGGAAGTAATTAACCATAGTTTTATTTTTAGACCTACCAACAGTGAAAGAAATATGATCACCCTAGAGGGAATTAAAACTTATCTCTGAAATTCTAAAAACAATAATTAATCGTCTATTATGTTTGAATTCCTTGGAGAGAGAATGCTTGATTCTTGATTAGGACTAAGCGTCACAGCACTGGGGGTATACCCATATATGCTCTGCTTGCCGTTCCGTCAGCCATCTAAAAGTGTATAAGCTCAGTGTCCCAGTCAGTTGCTGATTAAGCGTTCTTCTGATTTTTCCGTAGAGGGAGCTCTTTCTCCAATCACCTCTAGTCACTCCCATTTCTACAATTCTCTGAATATGTACATTGAAACGTTCGACTTCCTCCTTGTCTTCTCGTAGGGTAACCATGACTGGTCTAATCAATTCAATTATGTCTCTTCTTATCTCGGTGCCGATCACCAAAGCTTTACCAGCCAACACCTCGGCTCTTTAGTTTCCCCTGACCCCAGCATGACCAGGACAGTAAATCCATGTAATGCTCTGCGCATTGTGGAGAAGACTGACCCATTCATTTCTGATCATACACTTTTCTATCTTGAGCAGCATACTTTGAGAGTCCGATAGAATCACTGAGTCTGTTGGTGGTTGCAATGCCAGTCAAGTGAGAGAGAGAAGACACTATTAAAGTGCTCTTTAATCAGAATCAACATTTTCTGAGAGGGTACTGAACATTTTCGCAGAAAAGTACAGAAAAATAAAGGTGCGCTACAATAATAAATAAGGTATGTTTTTAAAACTAGTAAATATTTAATATAGGACCGTAAATACATGTTTCTGGTGGGAAAAGGGGTAAAAGGGAGGTAGTTACATACTTACTAAACAGAAAAGATTTATCGCTATCCCCACTTTAAAAATTCACGCTACTCCACTGGTTATGATGGCACGTAAAGACTGTTTATTGAGGACACCAGCAGAGAGAAGAACAGGAAGACCAAGAAGACAATGGAACAGCTATATCGAAGAATATATGACCACATCTATTACTAATGCAGGCCTGCTTGCTGGGGACAGAGCTGATATATAGATATATACACATACAATTGGTAGCATATCGTATTCAGGACGAAGATATCAACCGAGCATTTGTTGGCTGTGGTGATTTTTTATGTACCCATATAGTTAAGAATATATATGTAACAACATTTTATGACATCATTTGTTATGTTATATTATCATATAATACGTAAAAACAGTAAAATATAATAACAGTGTATATATACATATAGATATATAGATATACATACACACACACATATTCTGGGTGTTTCTTTTGGTCTACCCTTTGCTATTTTGCCTGTAGGTACTCATTCAAGAGGTGGTGGTGTATTCTGTTGGTGTCTGCGCGTAGGACATACCCGATGTAGGACCATAGGCGTTTTCTGATAACATCTGTGATGAAATTTTGATGTGCCTCTTCTCTGATTTTATCATTCGATTTGAATTCACTCCAATGGGTCTTAGTTATCCTACGAAGCCATATGTTCTCGAAACTCAGTAATTTCTTTTCTGAAGATAAAGAGCTTTTCCAGCTCTCACATCCATATGATAGCACCGGAATAACGCAGGAATTAAATAAGCGCATTTTCGCGCGTGTGCTGATAGACATTGACTTCCAGATATTAGACAGTCTGTTAAATGAACTTGATGCTAGGGCAATGCGAGTTGTAATTTCTGTCATGACATCACCGTCGAGTGTGAATTTGCTTCCTAGGTAGGAGAATTTGTGTGCTTTTTCAAGTTGTTGTCTATTTAAAGTAATTTCGTTAGGTGAATTAGTGAAGTCCATAATTTTTGTTTTTGATGAATTGATTTTGAGACCTATTTGTCCTGCAATGAGTTTTAATCTATCTGTTTTTGTTTGTGCATCTTGATGGTTTTTACTCAATAGTGCAAGATCATCGGCAAAATCCATGTCTTCTAATTTTGTTTTATTTATCCATTTGATTCCTAAATTTATGTTGGATGTGGATATATATATATATATATATATATATATATATATATATATATATATATATATATATATATATATATATATATATATATATATATATATATATATATATATTAGGAAAAGAGATGGTATACACCATGTATTGAACATATTGAAAGACAGCAGGTAAAATGGTTTGGTCACCTTATAAGAATGAAGCCAAACCAAATATCAATAAGAGCATATAGCAAAAGAATATTTGGCGTAAGGCCAAATTGGCGTAAGAACGGGCGTAAGGCCAAATGTAGTCCAAGGAAACGGTTGATAGAAAACATCAAGATAACCTTTAACAAACATGGATTAAATGCAACCACGGCAACACATCTGGCCTTGGAACCACAGCCTAAGCTCCCACTCCTACGCTTAACGGTAATTGTGAATGCGATCAGCCATCACCTTGTTAAATACAATAGATAATATATATATAAATAATACAACAACCACTATGACAGCATCAAGTAAAATTAACATTTCTTGACCATATAAATACAAATGTTACCTGGTGGCAACCGAAGCCCCTTGTTAAAACCCTGGACTTCTAGTTCAGGGAGCAAAGAATAGGACCTCTGTCTTATTTCTTGTCATGTCGAAGGAGATGACTAAGAAATGTTGGGAGATGAGCTGACAACCTATCACATGTGTAAATGTCATTGCCACTGCATGTATGGCGAGGCATATATGTATAATGTTATATTTTTTTGGATGTCGACACATTTTCAGTTGAATGTTAGAAAAGTGGTCAAGTCATTTACGCTGTGTTCGAAAGGCTGTGGGTTCTACCTTGGATCTCGAAGATTAGCTAAAGTGGGCATTCGAATAAGCCAATTGTGGCATCAGCACGAGCTTCGGAGTTATGTGTTACGTGTGATACTATCTTCAGATAGCTTGATACTCTAAATTGGAAGCAAGTCCTGTTTAAGTCGCATCCATCAACCCAACATTATTTGTTTGGCTGTAGTGATTGTTTAAGCAATATATATATATATAATAACAGTTTGTCGTTACTTTCTGAGCGGTCCGGATGCATAATTGCCTGTGATGGGAATCGAACCCGTTACTTTGGCTGTACAGACGAGCCCTGTACCACGCGCCACAGAGCTTGGTAATCTACTGAAAGGACACTAGTTCACTGAAGGTAATCATTCGTGACGTTTGATCCTTGTTGTTTTATATCACACTTTGTTGTGTAAACAATATATAGACACAATAAACACACTTTGTTGTGTAAACGATGCATAGACACAATAAACACAATTTGTAACCGCACTTCTAAGTTATCGAGACAAAACTACATGTATTGTTTTATGCCATTCATTTTTGTCCAGTACAAATCCCACATGTGCATGTTTATATGGAATTATGTCTGATTTCTCATAACAATAATGTTTATTTTATTTTTCTTTAACAATTTTATGATGTCTGGTTTATACACACGAGAGTAGCCATTATTTCTCTAATGGTGAATACCAGAATGGGATAGTTTAGGTGACACGAGATATGGCACGATCTTTTAGAAATGTATAAGGTCATGCACAGACGTCACAAAAGGAGTCGGTCGTTACCAAAACAACCGGCATTTCTATTACAGAAAATTAGTAGCATATCTTATTCAGGACATATCTATCCACCCATCATTTTTTGGCTGTACTGACTTTCTAGGCGATATAAATACGTTCAGTAGAAAGACAATGTTCTAATCAATACTTGACATAACCACCAGATTAAAAATACAGTGTTCTAATCACTACAGGACATACCCAGCAGAATAGAAAGAGAGTTTTCTAATCACTATTGGACATACCCACTTGAATGGAAAGACAGTGACTTGATCACTACATCACAGCGAGGTACAAGATATTTTTTCCCAATGCAAAGAAGTAAAAAATAATGCATATTATATAAATGAACTTATATCCACAATTTAATTGACTAGAAAATGTCAGTAAATTTGAATATTTCGGGTCGTGCATAAACACCACAGGAGATTATTCATCAGAGATCAGAAAGAGAATAGCAAAGGTCATCACAATAACATATATAGCAAGGGGCAAACAGAATAACAATAACATATATAGCAAGGGGCAAACAGAATAACAATAACATATAAGCAAGGGGCAAACAGAATAACAATAACATATATAGCAAGGTGCAAACAGAATAACAATAACATATATAGCAAGGGGCAAACAGAATAACAATAAAATATATAGCAAGGGGCAAACAAAATAACAACTTTGCATCTATTAAGAAGCTATATTTTTCTAGTGGAAACATATAGTTCTAAAAACGATCATGGTTCGGACATGTATGCAGGCACGATTCCTTACCAAAAACAATACTGCAGGGAACTGTCGAGGGTGGAAGAAGCAGAGGAGGACAAATAAGGGCATGGACAGACAACATCAAGGAATGGACACGGCAAGATATTTCCACACTCATTCGCATTGCTGAGGATTGAATTCGCTGGAGGACTCTGTGTGCTGAGGCATCCAATGTGGTACTCCTACGCCCCTGAAGGGTTAGGGGTTTATTGATTGATTGATATAGTTCTAAGACGGGAACATGACATACACAACGGAAAAATAAAATATCGGTATTGGAAATGAAATATTATAAAACTTCCTGAGAATATCATGGAAAGAAAGAAGAACCAACGCAGACGTGCGGACAAACCTGAAGATTAAAGAAGACTGGTTTCTTAAACCTATAAAGAAACACAAGCTAATTTATTTTGAATATCTTGATTCTTGACTAGAAAACTGGCCTCACAGTACGTGGGGCTGTCCCATAAGTGCTCCGCCCTCTGTTCCAGCAGCCATTGGACTCGATGGTGTTTCGAGTCCAATGCCGCCGAAACATACGTCGATATCAGGGCACAACTCTGGCCCGTGCGACAGGTTTCTTTGTTGTTCCGCTCACCCACGCCGTGCCCGCAACTAGTTCAAGCACAACGTCGGCCTGTCGGAACAATATGGTAACTATTTTGAATATATAAAAAGACACAATGGTTTTGAAAAATTCATCATGGAGGGAATTGTTCCCGGAAAGAGAACAAGATGCAGACCAAGACTATGGTGGACACTGGGCATCGAAGATCCTTTGAACATGACAGTGGAAGATACTAGACAGCTTGCATAGAACAGAGAAGCTTACAGAATGGCAGTGAGTACACCGCTCTGTAGAGGACACACCACAAAGATATGTGGGCAGTGTGTCATGTGATGTATTCCTTCCAGAACCTTGTCTTCCCAATGAACTCTCTGAACCCCTCTCTGTCGTGGGCGATACGGCTTGCATTTTCTAGCGATGTATTCTTGTTATCTTTAATGTCGTCAGTCCATCGTCTTCTTGGTCTGCCCTTTCTCCTCTCCCAGATACTCTTCCCACCATTAGTTGTCTTCCTAAACAGTTGTGTCTCTTTATATGACCATACAGGTGTAGTTTTCTTTTTGTTATTGTGTTTAGTAACCAACACTCTATGTGGACAGTATCGCTATTTACACGTCGCGTGTTATGTTGTGTTCTCGAAAAAGATATTGTGGTCGAAACGTCGATGTATATCGTTTCCTATATGTTTTCAGTTTTAACAAAACATCATTACACTGTTTCCAGTATCATGAGAAGAAACGTGCAGAATACGAAAATGTAAAACTTTTATTCAATTATTTAGATATTATTTATTTATTTAATCTGAGAGTATCGTTAATATATTGGCACTCAATTTCAACAATTTGTTAGCTCAAACTCCCACACATGTCTGGCTCTAGTGGAGAGGCAGGCATTCTCTGTGCTGTGTGAGCTTACTTCCTGATTGTTATCTACTTCATTGTTTATTGTTTGGGCTAGATTCTGTGATGAGGTAAAATGTTTTTAAGTGAAAGCTGTCACAAGTGTGATTTTATTTAACAGCGGTTCTTAACTTGTGGTTCGGAAATTCTAACGAGCAGCTAAGTCCTATCAATTAGCGCTAGTAGCTCTATACATTTGTCAGCGTAGTCCTGTCTATTGACTCGTAAAGTCTTATCAATTGGCTCGAGAAGTCCTGTCTCTTGGTTCGTGAAGTCCTGTCACTTGGCTCGCTAAGTCCTGTCTCGTGGTTCGTGAAGTCCTGTCTATTGGCTTGTGAAATCCTGGCTATTGGTTTGTGAAGTCATATCAATTGGCTCGCGAAGTCCTGTCTATTGGTTCGTGAAGTCCTATTAATTGGCTCGCGAAGTCCTGTCTATTGGCTTTTGAAGGCCTATTAATTTTCTCATTTAGACCTGTAAGTTACCTCGCGAACGCTGTTAATTTTCCCGTTAAGTCCTATCAATTTTCTCGCGAAGCTCTGTCAATTTGTTAGTAGTCCTGTTTACTGGTTTGTGATGTTATGTTAATTGGTGCGAGAAGACCTGTCAATTGGCTCGTGAAGTCATGTCAATTGGCGCGAGAAGACCTGTCAATTGGCTCGTGAAGTCATGTCAACTGGCTCGAGACTCGTGAAATAATGTAATAAACTCACGACGTCATGTCAATAGACCCACTAAGTCATGTGAATAAACCCACGAATTCATGTTAATTTTCTCGTGAAGTCCTGACTATTGATTCGTGAAGTCCTGTCAATAGGCTCGAGAAGACCTGTCAATTGACCCACAAAGTCAAGTCAATAGACCTACGAAGACTAAAAGTAACGTTATGGGGCGTGATCAAATAGACAGACCGTGATGGAATTTTGCTTTAGACGATGCGTTCTAAACCCGATGCAAGCGAGCACCTTGGTACACTCGTAATCACATGTGCTATTTGTACTATATGTGTTAAAAAGTGCAGTTTTCATTGCAGTTTCTTTCATTGCATTTTATTTCATTGAAGTCTCTTTCATTGCATTTTCTTGCATTGGAGTCTTTTTCATTGCAGTTTCCTTCATTACAGTCTCTTTCATGAGACAGAAAATGGTGTAAGGCAGTTCATAAATTGCGCCAACAATTTGGGGAGTTGAGAGTCAGGGGTCTGATAAAGCGTGACAGTTGTTGACAAGGGGGATTGGGTGGGGGAATGTTGTAAGCAAGTTGACGTCAAAAGTTCGATTTTTTTAATACGGCAATTAAATTGTTTAAATTTCTTTATTTTATTATGTGAAACAAAACACACATTTGGTATCTTTCCGGCAAAATAAATTTGTTGTTGAAATCGGAGGTGGGGATATCTTATCATGTGTAATAATTAAGTATAAGTAGATGGGTTCCCCAAAACTATGCACCTTATGGAAAGTAAATATTGAAAGAAACACACACACCTACACGCACACACACACACACACACACTCATTTCTGTGTGTGTGCTTGTGCTTGTGTATGTTTGTCCCTATCTTTATAAGACCTTCTAGTCGAAACTTGAATCATGTGTATTGTTTAAGTTAAATATGTAACCATTCATATCTATTTTCTTGCAATATTTACTTACCAAATTGTGCACAGTACCGCTGCCGTCTCACGATCACTCAGCTTTTGATTGAACTAACAGTAGAAGTAAAGAACGGGAGTGGTCAATGAACCTGAACTAACAGTAGAAGTAAAGAACGGGAGTGGTCAATGAACATGAACTAACAGTAGAAGTAAAGGATGGCACCGTAAATGAACATGAACTAACAGTAGAAGTAAAGGATGGCACCGTAAATGAACAAGAAAGCCACAAGTCGATATCAAGAAGGTTTCAAATTAAATCAATATGGAACAAACATCAAAAGCTTGAAAGCTATTTCGACTATTAAACATGGAACGAAAATATATGATAAATGATATTATGATTATAATATATTTTTAAATATCTTAGAAAAATAGATCATAAAAATAACATTAACAAGTGTAGACACACTAAAATAAATGTCTTAGAAAAATAGATAATAGAAATAAAATTAACAAGGTAGTCACAATGAAATATGTTAGCAACAGAAACATCATAGAAAAGTTTGTTTGAATAATCTTCAATATTGAATAGTAGGAATCCGCCGAAGACGGATGTGTCGGGCCATTGGCGCAAATAAAACGGCGACACAACGCATTTCCATTCTCTGGACTGCATCCTGCTGGAGATCTAGTAGTACTGCTACAGGAGAGATCCAACAGGAGTTTGAGAATGAACGCTGAAGAAGAAGAAGAATAGTAGGAACAAACACAGCATGATATAGCTAAAGAAAAAGTAGAATAGTTTCTAACTTGAGTCATAAGTTGTATATTTTTTGGGGGTTTATTTTTTGTGTGTCCAGGACGGAACTGGTTCAAATCACTTCATCTGCATTATTATTTTTCTTTAATCCTTGATTCTTTTTTATTATTTTGTTCAGTTATCATGTAAAATCTGAAGCAACCTTGTTTATGTTTATGTTTATGTTTATGTTTATGTTTATGTTTATGTTCACAAGTAGACATAATTGTCCGTGTAGAACTGATACCTTCTAGCATGTGCTACTGTTATGTTTGCGAAGCTTAAAATCGATTATATGAACTATACTGAGCGAAATTGAAATTCAACAGGTAGAGCTTAAAACAAGCAAAATTCAGTTTTCTTAATCACTGGACAAACACAAATTACTCACACAAATAGACGTTTCGACCAAAAGGCTGTTGATGGATCTATATGTCTATGTAATCTTGATAAAAGTCTTTTGGTCGAAACGTCTATTTGTGTGTGTGTGTGATTATGTGTGTTTTCAGTGATTAGAAAACCGGTATTACCCTGATTCAAGCTGTAATTATGATGTCGCCCAAAGAGTTTATATAATTGTGCAGTGTGTGTGTGTGTTGCTGTTGTCTGTGTGTCGTTCGATCCATCCATATTCATAGTAGCTTGGGAATATACACATTGAAATTCTTAACTAAAATCGCACTTTTTTTCAGGGATGTGGTGTGGTCGAAGTCGGGAAATGTGTTGACCCTAGTTGCTAGACGATTAGTACATTCTGAGCGAAATTGTTTCAAATCCTGTTTCTTTTCTTGCATTATGATTTTTTCATAATTTTTATTTCCCTTTGAGCCTAAAGCTTCGACTCGAAGCTAGTAATTTTACCAAAACGATTTGGCAACTATGTATTACGGGGCAGATCATTGATCGCAAAGCTATAAGCTTATTCAAGATAGCGGCATAATTGAAATGGTTATTACCAGCCATTATTAAAGAGGATGAGTTGAAATAGCTAATAAAATATGTTAGCAACAGAACCGTCAAATATGGATTGATTGATTTATTGATTGTATGACTTTAAGTATTCGTTGTCAAACTCCGTCATGAGCTTTCTTATATCAGGACAATGGTCTTACTAGATGTTTATACGGATGTAGATCAGACAACGAGGATGTGTTTTATTTGATTTAATTGTGATATGAATATACAAATACTGTAACACCAACAAGTGTACACGATAAGTGAATAAAAATTTAACAGCGAGTGGGCACAATGAGATGTTAGGAACAGTGTACAGACATCAGCTAGTGTGTACACATGTTAACATCCCTCGATCTAACAGGAATATGTTACGATTATAATCAACGATTACCTCCTCTAAGTAGAAGTTTCCTTCAATAGGCATTGTACTAAATCGAAAGCTGAAGTCCCCTGGGTATGAAAGAAAGTTCTGAGAAATCTCCTCGTTGCACATAGAAAGTAAGAGCTAATCGCTAGCACAATTCTTGGAGGTTAGAAAGAAAGAACCAACGTTTCGACCACATTTCTTCCCTCTATATCTTCTTCTTCTTTGCGTTCGTTCTCAAACTCCTGCAGATTAGCAAGATGTAGTCCGGAGAACAGAATGCGTTGTGTCATGGTTTACAGAATTGCTGCGATATTTCCGCCTTTAAACCTGACACATCCGACTTCAGCATGGCTTTGGGTCACTGACCCTATATGGGATGGGACAGCCAACTCCATCCCATAACCTCCTTAGTCGCCCTTTACGACATGCATGGAAGGTAAACAGTGTTGCTATTCTTTGCTCCCCTTTCGGGCCCCTCAACAAACGTGCGTTCCCTTTATGTAAAACGGATGTGTTACTATTAACAACCTAGCGACTAACGGTTCGTTCCTCGATCTAATAATGACGTGTCACTTTTAGCAACCACTGGACCAAACATTCTATCCTCTGACAGTAGCTTATCAGCCACTCGACAAAAGATTCTTGCTTCTTGATTCTTGATTAGAAAACTGGCCTCACAGCACGTTAGGCATTCCCATAAGTGCTCCGCCCTCTGTTCCAGCAGCAATTCGACTCGATGGTGTTTCGAGTCCAATGTCGCCGAAACAGACGTCGACATCAGGGCACAACTCTGGCCAAGGCGACCGTTTTCTTTGTTGTTACGCCCACCCTCGCCGTGCCCGTAACTAGTTCAAGCACAACGTCGGAATGTCGGAACAACATTGTAACTGTTATCGAAGGTTACGACTACGGGATTGTATAAATGACGTACCATGAAGCTTCTATAAGAAGATAACCTCGATATAAAGTCATGTCATCTACTAAGGTTTTCTGTTGCATGGTTGGTTTGTCTTGTGAGCCATTGGTGAGACCCACAGACACAACCGTATGCGCCGATGATCATGCGTAATTGAAATGACGCACTGGCATGGAAAGAGTTGATGGACGGGGCAATAGAAGACAGTAGAGGCAGAGGCTAACAAAAACGCATGATCTTACAACAAAAGACTAGACATTCTTTAATAGATATGTGTCACTCTTAGTAATGATTCTGGTCTAGATCTCACATAAATGTGTCATTATTAACATCCACTCGACCAAAGATTGTCCTCGATCTAAAATATATGTGTCACTATTAACATCCACTCGACCAAAGATTGTCCTCGATCTAAAATATATGTGTCGCTATTAACAGCCACTCGACCAAAGATTGTCCTCGATCTAAAATATATGTGTCACTATTAACAACCACTCGACCAAAGATTGTCCCGATCTAACATACATGTTTCACTAATAACAGCCACTCGACCAAAGATTGTCCTCGATCTAAAATATATGTGTCAGTATTAACAACCACTCGACCAAAGATTGTCCCGATCTAACATACATGTTTCACTAATAACAGCCACTCGACCAAAGATTGTCCTCGATCTAAAATATATGTGTCACTATTAACAACCACTCGACCAGTTTCTTTATCTAGTCTAAAACATACTCCCTTATTCAGATGATATCACAAGACTGCTTACGTAACAGAACTACCGTATATCATTTCCATGGAAACCCTTTGGGGACACTATGGAAGGATAATTATAATGTTTTTCACGTTAGAATTTTCAACAGGCGGTTGATGTATGTGGGAATTACATATGTCCGAGCTAATGTATATGATTATGTGTGTACTTTTATGTGTCTATGATTATGTTTTGCGTCAGCGTGTTTTGTTTGTGTATGTGTTTGGGGGTGAGCGAAATACTGTATCTGTCAGAGTACATTTATTAAATTATTACGATCATAAATTGATTGAATAATTATCAATTCGTACGCGTTATTATAAGCAAGCCCATCAGCGAAAATAGTTCTTATTGACTAATTGAGAAAACAACCTTCTATTACCACGATCATACATTGATTAGACGAGTAACTATTACAAACATGACAATTCGTAGGCGTAACAATAAGCGAGACCGTGGACAATATTAGATCTATTGACAATGGAAAAACAGCCTTCTAAAATAACTTATTTGAATTTTACCGTGATTTTTATACGTCACTACGATTAGGTGCACTATACTTTCAGTCCAATGGCAGCCCTTCTCGCATTTGAGTTCTTCTTCAAATTAGCTGTTTCATCGTTAGTTGTTTTTCTAGCTGCACATGGTACCCTCAGCATTCTTCTATAGAACCAGATTTATGTTGCTTTTAATTTTCTACCTGCACATGCTACTCTCAGCATTCTTCTATAGAACTAAATTTATGTTGCTAATTTCCCACCATCGTGTTTATTTTTTTTCCAAGACTCATGTCAATGTGTTAGGATCAGTGTTATGTAGCTAGAAAGAACTCTTTTCCTCATATATATATATATATATATATATACGGTGTCCCATTAGTAACAAGTGACTGATTTGAATTGAAGTGAAACACGTCATTTTTTACGTAATGGTTAGAACTCCATTTAACTGTACTTCAGAATATCACTGCTATATGTAGATGTTTTAGTACTTGATCTTCTTCTAACTCAGTGTTTCCCAAAGTGGTCTATATGGACCCCCAGGAGTCAATTTAAACTTGAATGTTTTATATATCAGGGAGAAAACAAAATTGAGCGTGCACGAGATGTAAATGGGTGTTCAAGTGAGCGGCCCTCTTAGGCAGGTCATTATCAACATTTTGCTTTACCTATCTGTTTCGTGGTAGCTGAGTTCATGCGCAAGTTTTTACAAGTTGTCATGCAAGCAGAAACGCATCGTGCGCATATAGCTTGTCCAGTCTTGTATCAAATATAGTTACCACTCAATATTTTAAAAAGTCAGAAAAGAACCACGATGAACAGTATAATCACTTCAATTTCAAATAGAAACGGTGATAGTTTGCGAGCGTCTTACATCATCAAAAAGTGCCGTCTCCACAACGAAGGTTGGCTGCACCGTATCTCCACCATCTCCTGTCTCTTGTCTTGGTGGTGCACTCTGCTAGACTGTAACCAGTCCATCGTGTGATGTTACTCTCCCACTTGTATATCCGCCTACCTCTTGCTCGCTTCCCTTTGACTTTACCCTCAAGTAAGGTCTTCAATAACGTGTCATGTCTTTTAATGTACCCAAAGTATTTTATTTGCCTGATCTTTATTTCTCTTAGTAGTTCTTTCTTCATATTAAGTGTTTTTAGAACCTCTTTGTTTGATTTATTCTCCTTCCATGATGTTCTCCATATTCTTCTATATATTTTGGATAATAAGATTCCAATTTTGAAAGAAATATTAATCAAATTAAAACAAAACATTGCTTATTTCACAGATTTTTTAAAGTAAATTTACTGAGGTTTACGTGCAGTTACAATGTGAGTCTGAATTTAATAAAACAAAGTCCATATGTACATCTTTTCGTGCCATCTCATGAATCTCATGAAGTGAGACATTGAGCGACGCCAATTTTCCCAATTTCCAACTTGTCCCTGACAAACACCGATGATGACGCTGTGGCCTACGTTCAGCATTTAAATGTCCTTCACACAGACTTTTAAACTAGATTTGATGATGTTTTGACTATGGAAATATCACAGTGGGTTATAAATTCATACGATGACATTGAAGAATATGATGTCAAATTGCAAGAAAAGATGATCCGAATAAGCATGGACTTAGAACTAAAGGTGCAGTTCAGAAAGGAGTATCAACAGTTCTGGTTTCAGGAAGATATACATCTTGCTTATCCCACATAATAGACTACAGAAATAAAGTTTTTGATAACTTTTCCACCTTCTTACCTCGTTTAAATGGGTTTTAGCGCGGTTGCCAATCTTCTTATGATAAAAAGGAATCTAATGTAAATCATTGGATTTGAAAATAAAAGATATTAATAAAAATTGTTCATGTTCTTGTTCAATGTCTTACAATTGTTCAATCAATTAAGTGTCATGGCGTAGGCGATAGTGTTTCTCCACGACCATCTGTCTCTTGTGTTGTCAATAAGCTCGGTTGGTGAACTTCTCCCATGCCATAATACGAGTCCATCTAGCAACCTCTTTTTGTCGTCCCCTGTCTTTTCTCCCCTTGATCTTTCCAGTGGTTATTAAGTGTTCAAGCTGTATTCTTCTCAGCACATGCCCCAGAAACCAAGAATGTCTGCCCCTAAGGATTCTATGGCATGTGTTGAGAATTGTTACACTGTTCACTAAACAAAAACCAACCTATCAAAGTGAGCAGCACTGTGTAAGCTGTCAAAAATACATAATAAATATAAAATATTAGGCCGTTCTATAGAAAATAAAAATAATCGGCAAGGTGTCTACGGGGCAAAAACGTTTGAATACCACTGTTCTAACTAAACCGCGGTGGATATTTCCAACACTTTTTGTGAATAGAGCTGCAAATGTGAAAAACTACCCAAAATGCGACACACAATAGCAGTATATGTTTCGGGAGCGGAATACAAAATTTTAACAGCAATATTTTCACAACCATGTAGTTATTAATTTCCATTATATATATATATATATATAAAGAGACATGAATAAAAAGGGAAAATAAAGTATTGCAGTCGTATCAGAAAAGTCACACAATAAATCTCATTAGATCACTGTTAATTTGCAGATAGAAATGATTTTATTTTGTACATCAGAGAGAAATGACTAAATGTTGTACATTAGATAGAAAGGAATATGCTTTGTACACCAGAAAGAAATTATATTTTGTGCATCAAACAGAAATGACTATGTTGTGTACATCATGTGGAAATGACTTATATTTTTGCATCAGATAGAAATGATTATTTTTCGTACATCAAATAGAAATGACTATATTTAATTTTGTTTACATCAGATAAAAATGGCTCTATTTTGTATATCAGATAGAAATGGCTATGTTCTGTATATCCCATAGAAATTGCTATATTATTTACATCAAATCGAAATGACTGTTTTGTATATCAGATAGAAATGACTATATTTTTGCATCAGATAGAAATGACTATATTTTTGCATCAGATAGAAATGACTATATTTTGTGCATCAGATAGAAATGACTATATTTTGTGCATCAGATAGAAATGACTATATTTTGTGCATCAGATAGAAATGACTATATTTTGTGCATCAGATAGAAATGACTATATTTTGTGCATCAGATAGAAATGACTATATTTTTGCATCAGATAGAAATGACTATATTTTGTGCATCAGATAGAAATGACTATATTTTGTGCATCAGATAGAAATGACTATATTTTGTGCATCAGATAGAAATGACTATATCAGTAGATCCATGTAATGCTCTGCGCGTTGTTGAGAAGAATGACCCATTCAATACTCGATCTATTATGTCCTAGGCTGAATGACCTAGTATTTCTGTACCGTACTTAACCAAATGTTTATATCAAATTTTTAACATTTAAAAAAAGTTATACACTTCAAAATAATTAGATTTCCATAAATAAACTAAATATATTTTTGTTAATTGACATTTAATGTTATGATTTATTTTTTTTCCAAGTTGATATAATGAAATGGGGTACCTTGAAATAGATAAACCTAAATATGGAGTATGACAGGGTGTTTTCGTCATCAGATTACATTTGTAACAATTTTCACTGAAAATTGAATGATCAAACAGTGGAAAAGTTATCATTTTTTATGTGTCTATTGATATTACTGGCTTCATTAGATGCTTTAGGTTTCGTAGTAGTTTTCGATTATTTTCTTCAGTGTAGTCTGTAGAGTAGTGTGTATGTCTGTATAACAGCTACATCAAAAGGTTCTTCTCGATATATTATAGTATGTGCTCCAGCTTTATGTAAGTACATACACGCATGCCATTAGCTTTACCTGTTATTTGATACATGACACACAGATTTATCAGGGTTGCCACATTAAAATTCTGGTGTTTTGCGATGTAGTCTATTTATGCTGTCGTATGGATTTGGTTGGGACATATCTGCATATGGCATTCTTTTGAGCCATTAGCCCAACGGTCCATCCATTTTTGTTTACAGTTGTTGAGGATAATGTTTAGCTGTTCTAACGCTGGTGGAAATTCCTGGTTGGGGCATACTTGCTTCCTTTATTTCCAGGTTATCCGCACTTTTATTCTCGCTGATACCTGTGTGGCCTGGTACCCACTGTAATGTAGTATTGATGCCATATGATGTAAGAATATTTGTAGCTTGAAGTATGTTGCTTATAGTTTTCTCTGCTGGTGGATTACAGTTATCAAGGGCTTGTAGAGCAGGCTTGTAGCCTGTGAAACTTACCAATTGTTTTGGACGTGTTGCATCGTTTTGTACTTGTGTTGATGTGTGAGAGTGTTTCTTATATTGTTTTCACATCTACATCATAGTTGCCTTATATTGTTTTCACATCTACATCATAGTTGCTGCAGAACTCCACAAGAACAGATAACTAAATTGATGTTTTGTCAGGAAAGACTATGAGAGAGCAATATCCAGCAATGATAGTGGCTTTGAAGGCTGACATATCTGTGCATGCTTGAATCCAGTCCTTGAGTAGGAGTTGATAGTCTCTAGTGCAATGAACGTTAGGGAGTTTTGGTTTGTTGCCTTGGTTACTGACTTGTCAATTAGCGTAAAGTTTATTTGGGCAGTATGAGGGATGCATTTGGTGGGATATTGGATACTCTTTCAGATTCATTTCTATCTTTAGGAAAGTGATGTTTCTTGTTTAGTTCTTCTGCTAGTTGTACTGGGATGTTTGTTTAATCCTCTTTTTAGTGTCCATTTGTTGACTACTTCTTTGTTAGGATGGTTTTGTGGGAGTCGTTTGAATTGTTCCCCAGCTTCTATATTTACATTTTCTCTTGTAATCTCTAGTGGCTCTATGTTTGCATAGATTTCACAGTTTTCTTGGTCTACCTTTATCTTAATGTTCGGATATTCGTTTGTTATATGCTCTTATTGGTATGTGGTTTGAGTTCATTCTATAAGGTGACTGAACCATTTTACTTGCTGTCTTTCCATATATGTTCAATACATGATATTATACCTACTCCTTTCTAAATCTATTCATTTCTTATTTTATCTAGTTTAATAACCATTGCAGTTTTTATAAAACATTTTATTTCACATGTAACGATTTTCCGCGTGAAATTAAATGTTTGAGAAAAGATGCATTGGTCTCCGAAGTCAAACGTTGAAAAACCCAGATGTGTAAAATGTGTCTTTAAAAAGGATAGAATGTCAACCTTGATAAGCACATTTAAAAATAGAAACTTCATCATCTTAGTTGAGCGGAACAGTTATCCTCGACTAAGACGATCGAGTAGCAATATAACAACACGTTACATAAACGTTCAAGCATTGAAGACAACTTTGTTTTTATAAAGGACAATGCTACTGTTTAGTGCAGCATCATAACGGTAGGCCCTAATTATTTTTCAGATTGGTCCCCCTATGTTATATTTAGAAGTGTATCTGATAGGCCTTGATACATTTTATATTTAGAATCGTATCTGATAGGTAATGAAATGAAAACTTTAATATAGGCCTATATAAGTATATATGTGCCCTGAAGGGCGTAAAGAAGACGAGATGACTAGAATAAGACATGGCTGGAAAATATGAAAGAATGGACAGGGTGTGTGATTTTCAAACTCATCAGGATGGTAGAGGATAGAGACGCGGGATTTTTCTGCACCAAATGTCTCAGTGTGACAACCCTAATATCCTGACGGGTTATGGGTTTATTATTATTATTATTATTATTATTATTATTAAGTATGTTTAATAAATTGGGTTAATGGTCTATTGTCAAACAGAGCTGTAAAATGTTCGGTAAAAATAGCCAAAATCATAAATTATGTATGTTGTTCGTCCACCACTAGTGATGATGACCATTTGTTACATCAACTTTTGAAAAATTAGAGTTGTGTCCTGATTCAGTTAGAGTTATGTCCTTGATTATGAGTTCGTAGATGACTAATGAGCCCTAATCGAGCTGTACATGTCCTTGGACAGTTCAGGCATGGAATGACCACTGTAGACGGATCTTGGTCTATCCGTGACTTTCTAGCTACTCTTCGCTGTTGAGCTGCTGCATATCTCCTCTTTTCACAAGAAGATGCGCTCTTTTTTTTATTGTAGAACGGCATGTAGATCTATTTTGTGCAAGTTCTTCCCATGTATCTTGGTCTATTTCAAAGGGTTTCAGTGAGGTCTTTAACGAGTTCTTGTAGCGCTACTTTTGGCCACATGAGATCGTGTACCATTCTTCGACTCACCATAGAGAAGTATCTTCGGCAGACGACCTAAATTATGTATAAACTACTTAAAACACAGCAAATCTGATTTAAGTGTTTGATAATAAAAACATAGCAAATCTGATTTAAGTGTTTGATGATAAAAACATAGCAAATCTGATTTATATATGATGAAATTCAGCTAAAGCAAATTTATTCAGGCTTTTATTCAGGGAGTCTGAATGAATATTCGGGTCGACCAGAATTTTCCGATGAAAAATACGCTTTCAACTTTTACCAAGTGATGGGAATATTTAAAATGACCCTTCTTTCATAGGCCATGTAGTTTCAAAAAGCATATAAAGTAATAATTCTGTCTACTTATCATGAATAGTACTTAGTAAGCACAGGTTTATAGAATGGCCCACTTAGACACGACGGACTATCACTAAAACTAAGGTGTTACGATATGCAAACAAGAAAGCATACAAATTACAATACACAAAACATATTCAACAAATTAACTTATATTGATTTACTATCTATTGCCTATTTTCTTTCCCTTTCCCCAGGTGGTTTGTGATCTACTCTTGCCGTTAAGCGTAGGGGTTATTGGAGTTCGAGCATTCGTTCTAAAGTCAGATGTTGGCCTCGGCTGTGCTATGACCGTGTCTGTTAAGTATGTCACTAACGTTTTCTATCCATCTTTTCTGTGGTCTTCTTCTAGTTTTGTATCCTGATCTCATTTGGTTATATGCCTGTACGGACAACTTGTCGTGATGCGTTTTCATAATGTGGCCAACCCACTTGATCTTCTGGTTTTCTATCATCATACTGTTTATGGATAACCTTTAGGCAAAATGGCTAATTCTTGACAGATCTATATCCTTAGCATTAACACTATTTTGATACAGACACATATTTTTTGGACAGGTCATGTGATACTTATTCCAGATCATCACGCACCAAAGATAGACCTATTTACCTATGGTGAATTGCAGAAGGGCATCGAGGTGGCGAAAGAAGCGTTACAATGGCTAGTTGTAAATTAATTATTATAAATTACTGCAAATACGTTGAATACCATATTGGAAGTCTTTGAAATAAACTAAGAAACGTGGGAAGATGTTGCATATAATAGATCTATATGACGTTCTACACATTATCAATATCTTGTACACATAGTCACAAATACATGGAGAGAAACTACAACAAGTAAAATAGTATCAGTATCTTGTACACATAGTCACAAATACATGGAGAGAAACTACAACAAGTAAAATAGTATCAATATCTTGTACACATAGTCACAAATACATGGAGAGAAACTACAACAAGTAAAATAGTATCAATATCCTGTACACATAGTCACAAATACATGGAGAGAAACTACAACAGGTAAAATAGTATCACTATCCTGTACACATAGTCACAAATACATGGAGAGAAACTACAACAGGTAAAATAGTATCACTATCCTGTACACATAGTCACAAATACATGGAGAGAAACTACAACAAGTAAAATAGAATCAATATCTTGTACACATAGTCACAAATACATGGAGAGAAACTACAACAAGTAAAATAGTATCAATATCTTGTACACATAGTCACAAATACATGGAGAGAAACTACAACAAGTAAAATAGAATCAATATCTTGTACACATAGTCACAAATACATGGAGAGAAACTACAACAAGTAAAATAGTATCAATATCTTGTACACATAGTCACAAATACATGGAGAGAAACTACAACAGGTAAAACAGTATCAATATCTTGTACACATAGTCACAAATACATGGAGAGAAACTACAACAAGTAAAATAGTATCAATATCTTGTACACATAGTCACAAATACATGGAGAGAAACTAAAACAAGTAAAACAGTATCAATATCTTGTACACATAGTAACAAATACATGGAGAGAAACTACAACAAGTAAAACAGTATCAATATCTTGTACACATAGTCACAAATACATGGAGAGAAACTACAACAAGTAAAATAGTATCAATATCTTGTACACATAGTCACAAATACATGGAGAGAAACTACACCAGGTAAAATATTATCAATATCTTGTACACATAGTCACAAATACATGGAGAGAAACTTCAACAGGTAAAACAGTATCAATATCTTGTACACATAGTCACAAATACATGGAGAGAAACCACACCAGGTAAAATAGTATCAATATCTTGTACACATAGTCACAAATACATGGAGAGAAACTACAACAAGTAAAATAGTATCAATATCTTGTACACATAGTCACAAATACATGGAGAGAAACTACAACAAGTAAAATAGTATCAATATCTTGTACACATAGTCACAAATACATGGAGAGAAACTACAACAAGTAAAACAGTATCAATATCTTGTACACATAGTCACAAATACATGGAGAGAAACTACAACAAGTAAAATAGAATCAATATCTTGTACACATAGTCACAAATGATGGAAGATGTGAAACAGAAGTTAAAAAGAGAATAGGAATGGCTAAAAGTACCTTCAATGACATGAGGAAAATAGTAACATCTAAACAAATTACAAACAAGTTAAAAATTAGAATTATAAAATGCTACATCTATTCTATATTAATTATATTAATGTATGACTCAGATACATGGACACTAAATAAACAATTAGATGATATAATTGATGCTTTTGAGATGTGGGTATATAGAAGAATACGGAGAGTATCATGGAAAAAGAAGAAAACAAATAGAGAGGTTCTAAAAACACTTATAATTAAGAAAGAACTACTAAGAGAAATAAAGATCAGGCAAATAAAATATTTTGGACACATTAAAAGACATGACACTTTATTGAAGACCTTACTTGAGGGTAAAGTCAAAGGGAAGCGAGCAAGAGGTAGACAGAGATATAAGTGGGAGAGTAACATTACAAGATGGACAGTTTATAGTATGTTAGAGTGCACCACCAAAACAAGAGACAGGGATGTTGAAGACCTGCTGCAGCCAACCTTCGTTGCGGAGACGGCAACTGATGATGATGATCATGACGTTCTACAGTCATAATCTTGTGAGATGATGAGAAACGCAGCAGCAAGAAGGCGGAGATTAGCTAGAAAGTCACGGATAGATTAAAAATCGTCTACAGAGCAACCATCCCATGATCGAACTGTCCAAGGACATGTAATGCGGCTACGCTATGGCTTTATTAAGCATCTACGAACTCACAGTAAAGAACATAACTGTAACTTAATTTCATAAAGTGGATGTAACAAATGATCAACTTGTGATGGACAAGCAGATGAACAAAAACAACAAACATTGTTATATTTCATTTGTGTTTAAAATGCAACAATTACAAGAAAATTTCATAACCAGTTATATTTTAAAACCGCCAAATATGTGCTTACAATGGCAACCTTATTGGTTTCCAGGAACTGGTAGTTTTCCCAAACACTTCTGTATTTTGAGTCTGAATATTGATATACTATTTTAAGACATTGGTTTTCCCGTTTATATTCAGTCGGCAAATTGTAAATTCTTAAAGGCCTGTGGTAAGTACGTTGTTCTGATTTAAACTGGTCTTGGTAATTGATTTAAAGGTTAGTGTTTTGTAACATTGTGTGAACTACTTAATACAAACATGTTTTAACGTACACATTTACAATTAACTTCATAGGCACTTACTGTCAGTGTGTTGTTGTAATTATTTGACTGTTGCCTTCATGTCATCATGATACATCTAACATCCAAAAACTTAGCCTTCTTCTGTGATGTCCTGAACTACCACAATTCTGGGCTGGGTGATATTTAAATTCAGGCCAAACAAGTATACCTACATTTGCCCTACATTAAAAGGATGCCTTCTTTCTTTTAGAGTGAATAGTCGGTAAAATGAGGATTTCAAATGTAGGCCCCAATTTCAGTGGTGTAGTTCAATAGTTGATGGTTTTAAATTACATATTTTAGTACTTAGTCCTACATATTAAATGTGTTGCATTATATTATATAGGGCAATAGACTAGCCTATAATTTATTTATGTCAACATAATAATTTTTTAAATGTGCTGAATTTTATATATAATCTATTAGTTAGTTATTCATCTAGGGCCATAGACGGCACATAGGGTGGATGTTATAGATTTCTATGTCTCTCGGTTCATTGCAATTTGCTTAAGATCTTCATTATTTCTGATACCGATGGTGAAACGTTCTCTTGTAATAGTTGTACGTAAAGCTTCTTTTGATCTTCCTCGTTTTCTCTTGCCCTGTGGTGACCACATCAAAGCTTGGTAGGGGAGTCTTTCGGTATTCATTCGTAGCAATATAATCTATTTTCCGTAATATAATCTATGTGTACCAGGTCTTGTTAATAGGGCACACTCACCACATTCTTCTTTCCATGGCGAAGCGGCGACTAAGGTAAGTTATTGGATATGCCGATAACTTGTTCCCCTGTAATAAAAATATCATTGTCACATCATTTATCAAGTTCTTACTTTTGTCTTCTAACAAATAATCCTCATGGGTGATGACGATGTGTCGACAAGCGAACATTGCACTATATTGCAGATTCCTATGTGACGGCAGGCGAACATTGCACTATATTGCAGACTCCTATGTGACGGCAGGCGAACACTGAACTATATTGCAGACTCCCATGTGACGGCAGGCGAACACTGCACTATATTGCAGACCCCTATGTGACGGCAGGCGAACACTGCACTATATTGCAGACTCCTATATGATGGGGGAATGTTAGATTATGATATATGCCATCACACATATGACAGATTAATGATCTTTTTAATATTCTTCTTCTTTCGTTCACTTGAAACATGTCTATATCTGTAAGAACATCATGGAAAGAGAAGAAAACAAATAAAGAGGTGCTAAAACAATTAATATGAAGAAAGAACTACTAACAGAAATAAATATCAGGCAAATAAAATATTTTGGACACATTAAAAGACATGACACCTTATTGAAGACCTTACGTGAGGGTAAAGTCAAAGGGAAGCGAGCAAGAGGTAGGCAGAGATATATAAGTGAGAGAGTAACATCACACGTTGGACAGGTTACAGTCATGCATAGTGCACCACCAAGACAAGAGACAGGGGATATTGGAGATCGTTGCAGCCAACATCCGTTGCGGAGACGGTACTTCATTATGATGATATCTGTAATTCTGTCTCCTTAATAAAACTCACTGTCTTTTGTATTTTATACAGTGGCTCATAGAGCTTTGATTCCAGTGTTGTTTCCTCTAGCCAATATGTCTGCCTCAGCGTTTCATACACAGAAGAATCTTGAAGTATATGCTTGGTACTCTGTGCTGCCTGCCCACATGTACACATAGCCGTGTTGCCAATCTTGAACTATGTGTACATGTCAATGCGAAGTCGGATGTGTCATGTTCTGAGACATAGAATTACAAGTTGTTCTGATCTATTAATAATGTGATAGTCATCTTGTGTTAGTGTTTGTGGCTTTCTTATTAACTTGATCATCTGTTTCTTCTGATGGTAGGTGATCGGTACATCTGGTTGGACTGGAAAACATCTTCCTTAGCCATTTGGTCTGCTTTTTCATTTCCTGGTATTCCACAGTGAGAGGGTATTCACTGCATGTTTACCCTATACTGGTAAGACAGTTCATTAAGTAGTTTTTGCAAGTCTGTTAGATTTCCAGACTGGAGAACTTGAAGCACTGTCCTTGCATCTGTCAGGAATACCACAGACTGTGGACCTGGATTAGAGTTCAGCAGTTTTTCAGTTGCTACTCTATTTGCTTGAATTTCTGCATCATAATTATTGCAGAATTTCCCTGTTGTACCTTCATTTCTCACGGCATTCTGTGCTGACCCATCTGTTTATACTCTGACCCATAGGTCTTGTGGATATTCCTCGTCCAGGAAACTGAAGGTGACTGTCATTTGCTGCACACTGTTCTGTTCGTCCTCGCTTAGTATTCCTTTCATGTGGGTTGGAATGTATATTGGCATTCCATGCCTTTCTCTCCAAGGGGTTTGTTCTGGTACATACTTTAAGTGTCTGTCAACTTCAGCTAGGTCTTATTATGAGATGGATCGACACGTCTGACAGAATAATGATCTTATTATGAGATAGCTGGCCCAAAAGTTTCTGATGTGATCCTGATAGGGCGTCGTAATCCTGCGATAATCAATAGATAAATCCCCGGTGTCTTGTAATGGCCACATACTAGAAATGCGAGGGATCAGGTAACACTAGACAAATCTTATAATACTGACGCATTTGAGTGCACCCCTTCGGGGATTCCACTTGATTCCATCTTACACAACCATATAGACTATCTTGTGAGTCCAAGTGTCACCTCAGTTACATACCTGAGAAGAACATGTAGTTTTATCAGGAAGGGAATGGGCTTCAAGATATCTCACAAAGTTCAAGACTGCTCACAACTAAAGGAATTATTTCATCATCATATACTATCTATTTACATATTAAATGTGAACCAAAAGACATAAGTCGATGCATCGCTGGATCAGCAACCAATCAACTAACATACTAAATGCACTGAATTATCTATAAACTTAGGCTTAATATATTTACATGTTAAATATAATATTTACACTTATAAGCACTAAAGGCAGACAGACTGGAAATAATTGTAACGATTTAATGTGCAAATTAAAAAAATTCCTTTCGCTGAATAAAACTGAGATAAAATCAGAAGAAGAATCGGTATAAGACCATACACAGAATACATCGTGAAACAACAAATAAAATGGTTTAGACACCTTATGAGAATGAACCATAACCAATAAGAACGTATAGCATAAGAAGATTCGGATACAAGTCGAGAGGGATACCTAGAACGAGATAGATAGATAGCATCTAGACAACACTGAACAAATATGGATTCAATGCAGCCAAGGTGACACATTTGACCGTGGATATACAATTAAAGCTCCCAGTCACCACCACTACGCTTAACGGCAAGTGTGGATATTCTGACCATCATCTACCTGGAGATAGACAATAGAATAAAACTTGATGCATTATCATTTTTGTTTATATTCCTTTAATTATTTGCACAAATATTTGACAATTTCTCCACAGACATTTTAGATGAACAGAGTCATATAGTAAGAAGATTCTATTGCCAGAAATACCACAATGTTCAATTCATATACTTTTTTTGGGTTTCCAACTGAGAAAACTTGCACTCTTTCAACTTGAAGCCGTTGTGAATTCTACCTTCATCAGTAGGCAATAATCAAGGTGAAGTCAATTTTTTAAAAATGTTTTGGAATGTAGGAGACATAACAAGAGATATTTTATGAAACACATGCAGTATGCAAGACATGTTACATATACCATATAAAAAAGCATAATGTGCAATTACTATATATATTTCCATATTTGTCCTTATTAAAAAAAACTGCACTGCTCCGAAACAAATAATTATAATTATAAAAAAAAATAATAATCAGTTTTTTTTGCAAATCAATGTCTTTAGATAAAAACATCACTTTTCTAGCAATTTATTGTTTAGATTTTTGTAATGAATCTTTAATAACTTTTCTTTCTTGGAGATATAGCTACATCAGTATGCTTGTAATGGACAAGTAGATTTTCTCATTGTGACCATCTCTTCAGTTTACTGTTCAGAATAATCCATTGACAATTTCTACCCGCAATCTACTCATTATCTACATACACTTCTACAAACATGTTAGGTAACACATTCACGTTTACATATATAGATGGTGCAGTATTTGATGCCACGCTGATAGTGTACATTATAAAACAAGTGAGCATACCTTCGGCAACAGTATGTATGTTCCAGTTGTTATCTAACCAGTCAGTCTTTTAATTTCACTTATCTAACATTGTTTTCTTGTTATGTTAGAACTGCTGGCTTGATTTTCTTGTTAAGGTATATCTGCTGGCTTGATTTTCTTGTTAATGTATATCTGCTGGATTGATTTTCTTGTTAATTTATATCTGTTGGATTGATTTTCTTGTTAAGTTATATCTGCTGGATTTATTTATTTGTCAATTTATATTTACTGGATTGATTGTCTTGTCAATTTGTATTTGGAGTTGAATGTTTTAAGTGTCTTATGCTATCCCACCAGATCCCTCTGACAAATTACCATATTAAACTTGGCCAGATTGCTATGGCAAAGCAGCCATTATTTCCATTATCTATATAAAAGCCTTTCTGTGCTCCTTAGTACATCATACATCAGACATCACATGAAGTTGCCTTTTAGGTGTCCCTATTTGTACAAGTGGCTTCAAATAGTAGTGTAGTATGATAAAAGGGCTTATAAAAACATAGCCTGTAACACAAGTTAGTTCTTGTTTCCAATTAATGCATTTCAGACGTGTTTTATGGTTAATTAATCTAAATATCATATAAATAATTTATAAATAATTAATTTAAAAATTCTTTTTTCTGTTGGGTTTAGGGTTAAATATGTTTTACGTAATTAATCCTAACCCTAAACCCTAAATATATTTATACTTAACCCCTATGGAACTGGTTTATAATTAATGCCTACCTATGTAATTATTTCCCTTCGTGGTGGAAACAAAAACCCAAAAGTTTATTGAATAATATCTGTTTTATTTCAGGTCAAAATGGCAAGTGAAGTTACAGATGGAAATGTTGATGCCATAAAATGCTTACAAAAGATACTAAATCAACAGTCTCAAGTGATGGAACGCTTAGATACTGTACAGAATATTCTAGAAAGTCAAAATCAGAAGCAAAGCTCAATGGACAGTCAACTTTCTGAAATAACGGACAGACTTGAACAGGAGAAATGTTTCATGAAAGATCAACTGAGAGAAGCTCAAATCGAGATCAGAGACCATCTTCTCTATATTCGGTCACACGCAGGTAGCAATCCTTCACATGCAGGTGGCAATCCTTCACATGCAGGTGACACTTGTCAAGTGTCACATCAGGTCTCGCAGACGGTGTGCAGTAAAAACATGGACATTGATTACATCAGTGAAAAGATTGGGACGATGGACAAGAAATCGGACTTAATTAAAGCTGGGATCACAGAGACAGTACAAATATGTCAAAGTTTAAGTAGGGTGACACGTCAGATAGACACTGTACTTAGGGACAAGCTATCTGGAGCTGTTGCAAAGGAGATTATGGATTTAAGAGCTTGTGTAGATGAAGTATCTTCTGTTCCAGATATGATCAGAAATCAGACGAGAGCAGAACTGGCCTGGTTGGACGGACAGATTGAAACACGTTTATCTGATATCAAGAATGTTGTTAACCAGAGGTTTACACTTTTAGTCAAAGAAATGAATGAGGGTGTTGACAAAAGTAAACATATGATTGAAAGAATAGACGGACAGCAAGTAGAGATTATTAACATATTAGATATAAAAGAGAAACTCATGAGTCAAGCGCTAGACAAAAATATAGTACAGATCAAGGAAGAGTTAGAAAAACAGAAGGAACAAATGAATGAGATGATTAATACAGAGGAAAAAAATATGACTGATGCACTAGATAAACAGAAAGTACAGATGATATGTGCATTAGATGCACAGCAAGTACAAGCGACTGAAAAATTAGATAAACAGCAGGTAGAGATTATTGAGTTGTTAGGTAAACAGCAGGAACATGTTAATGAGCAGTTAGGTGAACAGCAGGGACAGATGAATGATTCTTTCGATAAACTACAAAGAAAGATTATTGATGAGTTAGATAAACAGCAGGTACAAATGACTGATAAATTAGACAAACAGCAAGGACTAGTGGTTGAAATGTTAGATTCACAGCTGAAACAAAACAATGAAGTATCTGAGAAGCAGCTTGAACATATCAATAACAGCTTAAATGTTCAGCAGATGCAGGTTATTGGAACGACAGATAAACATCAGGCACATATGAATGAAGTGCTTGATAAACAGCAAGCACAGACAAATGAGAAGTTAGATAAACATATGGTTCAGATGACTGAAATGTTTGATAAACAGCAAAGACAAATCAATGACAGATTAGATAACACTCAGGTTCAGATGGTTATAAATTTAGATAAACAGCAAGGATATATGACCGAGACATTTGAAAAACAGAGAGGACAATTGAGTGATATACTAGATAAACACAATGGACAGACTATTGAGACATTACAGCAACAGCAAAAACAGATTACTGAATCATTAGATACGATACAGGGACATATTAATGATAGATTAGATAAGCAGCAGGTACATATCAATGAGACGTTAAATAAACAGCAGGAACACGTTAGTGAGACGTTAAATAAACAGCAGGAAAATATGACTGATATATTAGGTAAAAATCAAAATCAAGTGTTAGAAAAACAACAGGAACAGATCAATGATAGATTAGATAAACAGCAGGGACAGATGACGGTAAAATTAGATAAACAGCACGTACAGATGATTGAAACGTTAGATAAACATAAAGAACATATGAATGACACGTTAGATAAACAGCAGGAACAGACCATTGTGACTTTAGACAAGCAGTTTGTGCATATAAATGACCGGTTTGATAAACAGCAGCTACAAGTTGGTGATATAATAGAAAAACAGCAAAAAAATATTGCTGAAATATTAGATACACAGCAGATACAGATAAATCAAACACTAGAAAAACATCATATACAAATCAATGATCGTTTAGATAAACAGCAGGTACATACGATCGAGACGTTCGGTAAACAGCAAGGACAGATGACGGAGATGTTAGATAAACAACAGATTCAGATAAATGAAGCGCTAAATAAACATCATGGTAATATCAATGATCGAATAGATATACAGGAAGTACACGTCAATGAAGCATTAAATAATCACCAGGGACTGATAAATGGGACATTAGATAGGTTTCAGGGACAAATGACTAACATATTAAAAGAACAGCAAGCACAAATAACTGATACGTTAGGTAAACAGCAAGGACTGTTGACTGAGATATTAGTTAAACAGCTTGTTCAGATAAATGAGACGTTTGATACACATGATGGACAAATCTATGAACGATTAGATAAACAGCAGTTGCAAATGAGTGAGAAGTTAGATAAACAACAGGTGGAAATGAATGAGAAGTTAGATAAACAACAGGTGGAAATGACAGAAATATTCAATACACAGCGAGGACAGATGATTGAAGTGGTAGAGAAACAGATAGGAAATGTGAATGAAACGTTAGATAAACACAAGGGACAAATAATTGAGTCATTAGAAAAACAGCAAGTACAGATGATCGCTACATTCGATCAGCACCTAGTACAACTCACCGAGACCTTAGGCAAACAGCAAGTACAATTTGGTGACCAGTTAGATAAACAGCAACTGCAAATGAATCAGAGGTTAGATAATCAAAATGGACAGATCAATGACCAATTTGTTAAACAACAAGTACATATAACAGAGACATTAGATAAACAGAAGGTACATATCACTGAAGTGTTAGATAAACAGCAAGGACAAGAAATTGAAACTTTAGATAAGCATAGAGTACAAGTGAATGAATCTTTAGAAAAACAGACAGGACAAATCATTGAAATATTTGATAAACAATATGAACAGATCAGTGGCCGGCTGGATAAACAGCAGATACAGATGAGTGACAAGTTAGATAAACAGCATGATCATATTTCAGTGTCACTAGATAAACAGAAGGATGAGATGAATGAAACGTTAGATAAACATAACGTACAGATTAATTATCTATTGGATAAACAGCAGTTACAGATAAACGAGACAGCACAGACGCAGCAAGGAGTGGTGATTGAAACTTTACATAAACAAATGGAACAAATCATTGAAACATTAGATAAACAGAAGGGACCTATCACTGAATTGTTAGGTAAACAACAGGAACACATCATTAATACATTAAATAACCAGCAGAACCATATCAATGATCGATTAGATAAACAGGAAGGACAGATGACTGAGAAGATAGATAAACAGCAGAAAGATATCAATGATCGATTAGATAAACATCATGTACACATAACCGAGACGTTATCTAATCATCACTTGCAGGTGGCTGGTTCTTTAGAAAAACAGCAACAACAGGTAATTGAAACATTTGATAGACTTCGAGGGCAGATTAAAATAACCAATGATAAACAGCATGGACAATTGACCCAGAGTTTAGATAAACAACAAGAACAGATGGCTGAAATATTAGCAAAACAGCAGATACAGTTCACTGAGATGCTCAATAGACAACATGGACAGATCACTGACACTTTGGATAAGCAGCAGGGACAGATCAACTGCTGGTTAGATAAACATCAGTCACGGATGACTGAAATGTTATAAAATGACAAGGAATTATGGATAAGATAAACATCAGTCATGTATGACTGAAATGTTATAAAATAGCAAGGAATAATGGATAAGATTAACATCAGTCAAGTATGACTGAAATGTTATAAAATGATAAAGAATAATGGATAAGATAAACATTAGACACATCAGAACGGGACAACAACATAAACCAGATTATATTGTTGAGCAACTTGTATAAGACATTGTACAGTGGTCGGTGCAAGATGGTGAGGTGCAAGAAGACAATATGTCTGGATAATATCAAGGACTGGACAAGGACTGAAGTTTCCAAACTCATCAGGATTGTAGAGTATATAGATGTGTGGAGATCGCTCTGCATCAAAATGTCTACATGTGACATCACTATGACCCTGACGGGTTATGTGTTTTATTATTACCATTATTATTATGTTATTATTATTATTTATAATATTTACTTACATCGCTAAACTGAAATCTAAATGGTAAAGCTAGGAAAAGTGTAATGAAGTGATCAATAAAACTGAAATCTGAAAGGTAAAGCCAGGAAAAGTGTAATGAAGTGATTAATAAAAATGAAATCTAAAAGGTAAAGCTAGGAAAAGTGTAATGAAGTGATTAACAAAACTGAAATCTAAAAGGTAAAGCCAGGATAGTGATATGAAGTGATTAACAAAACTGAAATCTAAAAGGTAAAGCTAGGAAAAGTGTAATGAAGTGATTAACAAAACAAATCTAAAAAAGGTTTTGGGGGTACATGCTCACATATTTGTGTTTGAAAATAGGGGACATCTGCCCCCAAGATCTGGTATGTTATCTTGTATCTATGTTGCATCTATGTTGCATCTATATTGTATCTATGTTGGATTCATGCATGTATTATTAGATGTTATTAAATGTCCATTTCAAGGTATACAATTTTTTTGCACAGGTGTGTCAACCAGTCATAGCTGGTATTATATATAAAGCATATGTTTGCCGAAAGCTGCACAAATGTGTCTATGAGTTATCAGTTATTCTATGGTTTTGTCTCATGCTACAACACTCGTTTTAAGTGTTGCTATTCTTTTCTCTGAGTGAATGCCATCTAATAGCAACACTTGTTTAGATATGTTACTCATTGCTCTGAGTGAATGCCATCTAATAGCAACACTTGTTTAGATATGTTACTCATTGCTCTGAGTGAATGCCATCTAAAAGCAATACTTGTGTAGATATGTTACTCTTTTCTCTGAGTAAATTCAGCTAACAGCAACACTTGTTTCGAGTATTGAAATTCTTTTCTCTTAGTGAATGTCATCTAATAAAACAACACTTGTTTGGAGTGTTACTATTCTTTTCTCTGAGTGAATGCCATCTAATAGTAATACTTGTATATAGTGTTGTTATTCTGTGCTCTGATATTGAGCAACATACGTGTGATGGTGCTGTCTAATATAAATATATGTGCATCAATACTTCAGAAAAGATATTAAGTTGAGGTTGTTGTGTTAACTGAAAGGTGTAGGCATCTTAGTCAAGTTGTAAACCATGGTGCAACCAATTCTTCTATTTGCAATACTTTCTGCTGACTAGCAAAGTTGGAATACAGAAAAAATACTATAAATGATACTGTAATATCTTGTGTAGTGGTGTGCCATCATCATCAGGTAGCATATCCAGAACAGGATGTAGCAACCATCACAGACATTCAAAACTTCGGTCGATCTTGAGCCAGTCTTCCTGCTTCTGTTACTGTCATGTTCAGGAGGTCTATGATGCCTTGCATCCATCTTCTTCGTGGTCTGCCTCTTGTTCCTCTTCCTGGCATCATCCCCTCCACTATGGTCTTCTCTAGGCTGTCATAGCATTTAATAAGGCCAACATATATATAGTTTAAAAAAAAAAGAATCCTGCTGTTTAGCAAGCTTTCTTTTACATTCATTTCTGTCAGAATGACTACATTAGTGATCTTGTTGGTCCATGGTATTCTGAGGTTTTTTCTGTGTAAAATGCTGTTATTGTATTTTTCACTTTGTTGGTGATTGTCCAGGATCCACGCCTATATATTGCCACTGGGAATATGCACACGCTTAGGAATTTTAGTTTTGTTGTTTTGCAGCAGCTTAGCTATATGTTTTTCATTCGTATTAGCTTCTTCTGTGACGCTGGTGTAATGTTGTGTAATGTACCATGATTTATCAATGATATTGTAATATTTTGTGTAATGTTGTGTAATGTATCATTATGTATGAATTATATTGTAATATTTGGTGTAATGTTGTGTAATGTACCATTATGTATGAATTATATTGTAATATTTGGTGTAATGTATAATTTGTTATGAATTATACAGTAAGATCTAGTGTAATGTATCATGATTTTTCAATGATATTGTAAGAATCTAGTGTAGGTATAATGTCCATAATCAATCAATCAATGAACCCGTAACCCTTCAGGGTCGTAGGGGTACCACATTGGATTTTTCAGCACACACAGTCCTCCAGCGATGCGGATGAGTGTGGAAATATCTTGTCCTGTCCATTCCTTGATTTTGTCTGTCCGTGCCTTTATTTGACCCCCTCTGCTTCTTCCACCCTCATCAGGTCCCTGCAGTATTGTTTTTAACAAGGAATCATGCCTGCATGCATGTCCAAACCATGTTAGTTTTCGTCGTTTCACTATTGAAAGCAATTGTTCCTGAACACCTGCACACATCTCTACTTTATTTCTTACGAACACATTAGTCTTATGTTCCCTATAGGAAATTCGTAGAAATTCGTCTGTATCATTTGTACTCGAAAGCCTGTAAATTATTATACGTCAGTATCTGACATACAATATAGATGTCTTGCTTAGATTGTTTCCAATGCATCTCTTATTTCCTAGACATATTTTGCAGAGAAATATTATCCTATCTTGCTCTCATCCCAAACTTTTTCATTTCTGATCGTATCTGATCATTTACTATTTATATGTCCATATATGTAAGGCATTTGAGAGATAGAATAAGTGATGTATTACTATTGGCATGGGTTTTAAACAACATACAACAGGTAAAGCATTATCAATATCTTGGACACATAGTCACAAATAATGGCAGATGTGAAACAGAAGTTAAAAGGAGAATAGGAAAAGCTAAAAGTACCTTCAATGAAATGAGGAAAATATTAACATCTAAATAAATTACAAACAAGTTAAAAATGAGAATTATAAAATGAAATTTCTATTCTATATTAATGTATGGCTCAGAAACATGGACACTAAATAAACAATTAGAAGGCATAATTGATGCCTTTGAGATGTGGGTATATAGAAGAATAGGGAGAACATCATGGAAAGAGAAGAAAACAAATAAAAAGGTGTTAAAGACATTTAATATGAAGGAAGAACTACTAAGAGAAATAAAGATCAGGCAAATAAAATATGTTGGACACATGAAAAGACATGACACCTTATTGAAAACCTTACTTGAGGGTAAAGTCAAAGGGAAGCGAGCAAGAGGTAGGCAGAGATACAAGTGGGAGAATAACATCACACGATGGACAGGTTACAGTCTAGCAGAGTACACCACCAAGACAAGAGACAGGGGATGTTGAAGATCCGTTGCAGCCAACCTTTGTTGCGGAGATGGCACTTGATGATGATGATTGGCATGGAACCAACAGCGGGTGTACGTTTTGAAATCTATAGAAGATTGAAATCATATGAAGTTGGTTTATATTAACACCCAACAATGATAATGACAGATATGGAATGTTTATTAATGACTTTATCTGTTCATATTTATTGTCATGATAAGTTTTCACAAATGTTGAAAAATGTTAATAGTAACAATGTATGTTGGAAAATGTTAACAGTAACAATTTATGTTGTCATCATCGTGTATCATGCACACTAGCGTAAGCTATTACGGATTTTCACAAGCCTATATCTTAGAGTGATGAACATCGGTTCAGTATGAACATTGAGCCGTTTAGTCTTCTCTAACTGTTTTACTCTTCCTCGAGAACCCCGATGGTTTTCTCTGTTGTAGTCTTATGTTCCAAGCCCAAATTTCTCATGAAATTTAAGGAATAAAATAATGAATGCTTCATAAATACGATTGTGAAACAGTATGATGGTTTTTTTCCTGCTGGTAGCATTTACATGATGAAAAAAATTATCTCTCACTTGGTCCACTGTTCCTTATGTCGGTCTCTTTCACGTGCCGAAGGAATACTCTCTCACTTGGTCAACTATTCCCTATGTCGGTCGCATACACATAGCGAAATCTCCCTCCATTGTCATCTATTTCTGTTTTTTGTGTTCTCTCTCTCTCTCTCCCTCTCACTCTGTCTCTCTCCAATTCTCTATCTTTCTGAACGAAAAAGATATTTTCAAAATATTATCAGAAAGATTCCATGAGACATGTAGCTACACTTGTCTTAGCTGTTCTTCCCATAACACGTCTTTGTTAAACGGTAAAAATGGGTTCAAAAACTCAAAGAGGATTGACGTCAACTATTCGGATGTCCCCATATTTGTAATATGTCCCACTGAACGAAGCGGCACTCTGCCTGTCGTCACGTAGACGCTGCCTGTCGTCACGTAGACGCTGCCTGTCGTCACGTAGACGCTGCCTGCCGTCACGTAGACGCTGCCTGTCGTCACGTAGACGCTGCCTGTCGTCACGTAGACGCTGCCTGTCGTCACGTAGACGCTGCCTGTCGTCACGTAGCTCCATATAAACAACGATCATTCCCAGGAATCTTCGAAACAATATATTTTGTAAACAAGACCACACGAGGTCGATTCGAGCCCGTGACTTCTTGATAACAAGATAAACCGCTTAAGCGCTACGTTACGGAAAATCTGTGCACATACTTCAAGATACACATGGACTAAAGACGGACCTTACAGATAGAGGTGACTGTTACTAAAAGTAGGCGAGATTTCACGAATTATACCCAGTCATTCTCCAGAATAGTCATGTTGATTTCTTTCTTCTTGGCTGATGTGACAGACCATTTGTCAGTTTTCGAATACTTTTTATCGTCAAGCACAGAAAAGCAAGCAAAGAATTGATACACCAAGATAACACAGCATGATATCAGTGCGAAAACAGTCGAATATACCAAGATACACGGCATGAGACCAGTGCGCAAACTATGCCAGAGAAGAAATGCTTATTTTCTATGAGAATCCGCTCGAAATGGGGATTCCCAAAGTAAAAATAATACTATACGTGAAATCCCGGAAATATTTAGTAACAACCGCCTCTTTCTGCTATTCGTTCTAAGGCCATGGATAATCTAGGAATCTGTGGCGTGTCTTGTGCCAGACTCTCACATGAATTTATATCTACATTGAAATTGTATCTTAAACGTCTTTTCAAAAACTCTTCTTTCTGTTCGCTGCCTTGTTAAAACTAGTATGGATTTCTCCATTCATCAAAATACATTGGGTCAAAGGGCATGAACCCATGAACCGCTGGATCAGCATCAAAATACATGATCTATGACTGGTCCCATTGTCGTTAACAGATACGGCAACTAAGACTAAGTGAATAGTCACACCCACAAAATTATGAAACATGTATAAATGATATTGCAACACGGGAATTGACAAGAGATAAAAATGTAAAGAATGAACATTTTCATTTCAAGAAATACTTACACGAATTGTTTCAGAAACAAGAAAATAACATTGGACGGTATATGGAATATACATTCATATCCTGAATACAGACATATAACAATAGCAATCAATTAAAGAAAATATACAAATACATTGTGAAATGATAGGGTTAGTAAAATGTTATTGAAATCTTTAGAACACATTATTGCAGATGATGAGAAATGCGTGACAACGTTTCAGTAAGTGAATATGATTGATTGATCGATTGGTTGATTGAATGATTGATTGAGAATCCCAGGAATAGCGAGCAATTAGCTCTTACTTCCCATGTGCATTGGGGTGTTTTTCTGAGCTTTCTTTCATATCCAGGAGACTTCAGCTTTCGGCTTAGTGCAATGTCTATTGAGGGAGCCTTCTACTCAGAGAGGGTATATATTTGTATAGATGACATACTACAAAGCTTCCATAAGAGAGCGTCAATATAACGGCATGCCATCTACTAGGGTTTTCTGTTGCATGGGTGGTTTGTCTAGTGAGCCATTGTGAGACCCCCCAGACACAAGTGCATGCGTAAGTGAATATGAATAGTTCAAATACTGTCTGAGACATGCGAAGGAGACTGCATTAAGGGAATATCATAAACATACAAGTAAGAGTTGTCAGGAGTTGCATTGTAACATATTAATGTATGGTGTGTCAAGAGTTGCGTTGTAACATATTACTGCATGGTGTGTAAAGAGTTGCTTTGTAACGTATTAATGTATGGTGTGTCAAGAGTTGCATTGTAACATATTAATGTATGGTGTGTAAATATTGTCAAGGGATAAGAACAAATATGACAGAATCGATGATGTCACAAGACAAACATTAGAACAGCAGAATTGATGATGTCACTGGGCAGGTACCTAGTATGACATAGTTGATGATGTCACTGAACAAGTACCTATTATGACAGAATTGATGATGTCATTGAACAAGTACCTATTATGACAGAATTGATGATGTCATTGAACAAGTACCTATTATGACAGAATTGATGATGTCATTGAACAAGTACCTATTATGACAGAATTGATGATGTCACTGAGATGTTGATATACAGAATAATAGAGATACTATAATAATAATAATAATAATAACAATAATAATAATAATAATAATAATACCCACAGCCCGTTAGGGAAGTACGGGTGTCACACGGAAATAATTGTTTAATTATAATGCAGCCATTTGTTTCAATTTTCGCTTGTCAGCACAAAAATGTATCAAAACAAAACTATCTGCGGTGTGCAGAGGGAACGCATTGCTCTAGGCGGACCCAGAGTTAGCAGATAACCAAGATCCCAAATGTACCTCCACGCGGTGCACCCTGGAAGCAGAAATACAGCAGCTCGAGCTGATTCTGGACAAATCATTTGGGGATCCGAGAATGTGGAGGTAGCAGATGGAAAGAGATTTGACTGCACAAGAGACAGACAATATCTCCGACACCACCAGCATCACCACATATAGCGACACTGTCGACATACAGTGAAGCTAGTCAGTCCAGTCCGAACATTGGAGGGGCGGCCAATGTAAAATGCACGTAAAGGTAGATGCATGGCGAGAGACAAATAGATTTCATGCTGAGTACAATGAAACAATGAAAGGGCAGAACAGCGCTAGAGGGCAGCGCGCACTGCAAATAGAAAGTGAAAAGTCTCTAGGAAAGGGGAACTACAAGCTCTGTCAGCTCGAGACGAGCATCTAGTTACCTGTGTACTTACAGGCAGAGACCCAGACCCATTCATTGGCGTCTGGTAAAGCAAGAAGACATAATCCAACTCTAATGTCGAGCCTTCCTAAACCGGATATATGCTCACGAAGAGAAAGGGTTCTGTACCTGATGGGCTTAGGCAACAAAGCGACAACGATGGTAGTCCTGGTCCAACTCTACTGTCAAGGTTTCCTATACCGGAAGTACACTTGCAGAGAGAAAGGGTTCCGTACCCGATGGGCTCAGGCACAAAAGGGACAACGATTTAGCCCTGGCCCAACTCTACTGTCAGGTTAGCCTACACCGGAAATACACTTGAAGAGAGAAAGTGTTCAGTACCTGATGGGCTCAGGCGCTATTGGGACAAGGACGCTCAGCTCGAGAACGCCTTGCTCTCAAACGCGTGGTGTGAGACTCGAACTTGGACAAGGGGTACACGATGTCGGTGAATGACACCTCGGCTAAGAGGGCGAAAGAGCCAGGGTCCAACTCCTCTGTTGAGTTCTTCCCCTTAAGGAACCAGGCTCACGGATGAGAAACGGTTCAGTACTCAATGGGCACAGGCACAGCACGTCTATTTACACGAGGCAAGTTCATAGACAGTGGAACACCTCGTGCGAGTCAGACGAGAGCAAAAATCGTCTGGGCGAAGAGTCGCCACTACGCGTGCCTGGAGACAGATATAGAGGCTGTCACAGGCTAAGGGTAGCCCACCCGAATTGTCAAGGCATGCCGAAATCGGATGTGCTAGGCCTACAAGGCGCATAACGGTGGCACAACGTAATCACGCTCCCGGCGGAAATCGCACGGATATCCGTGATGGTTACAATGGAGCGAACGCAAAACAAAACAAACAAACAACAAAACTATCTGCAGCCATTTGGGGGAGTGTAGAAAAATGACGCCCATACCATTTCTGGATGTTATCAATCCATGACTTTCTTTGTCCTCCACCTTCCACGTTCCACCGTTCCTTGCAAAATAATTTTAGAAAGTGTTTCGTGTCGTGTTACATTCCATACAAGGATACCGAAATTAAAGAACATCTAGGAATGAATACATATAGGATTGAAAGTAGTTAGAACATAATAACACATGAACCTATGTGGTTTTGATAGCGAGACAGACATCTAAAGAAAGATAACGCCACGTCTATCGCAGCGGTGTTCACATTATTAGCACGTTTCACCAGATTTTCCCAAATTTAAAATTTGTTTGTTTGTTTGTTAGCTGGTGGATTTGTCTGACTAGAGTCAGACACGCCCCTTTCAACTGTGGAATTGTTTTCCTTTAGTTATATCGGGGCGTATATTGTGGCCCAATGGCCTGGGTTGTCCTGTTAGGGACTGGTGATTTGACCTGGGTTCTGGTCTGCGTGTCCTTATATGGACAAAAGGAATATTGGGGGATTGGGATGTAGTCCTAAGAAGGACTTGTTTGTTTTTCCTGGTGCCTTTGGTGTTAGGCTCGTTGGTCTTGGTTCTCCTCCTAGCAATAGATGATTGTTGGAATCCAAAGGTTTGGATGAACTTGTAGATTCTGTGGAGGAATTTTTTTTTTTTTTTTTTTTTTTTAAATATTTTTTTTAAACATTCAATAACTAAATTTAAAAAATAAAAAATAAACCAAAAAAAAGCTTGAATGCTTATACACATATATACTACTTTTCCATTAAACACATATATACACATAGTCATACTTATATACATGCATCCATATATTAAACATGAAAAAATACACATGTATCCATAAAATTTAAAATGCAAATATATAACGGATTTTATTGAAATTTTGTGTGTAACTTTGAAATGGTATAGACACTATGAAATATTTGCTTCATTATAATGCAGCCATTTGTTTCAATTTTTGTTTAAATGTAATATAGATCACAAGTCTACTTGTCATACACATCTCACATACAAAAATTAGGGTGTTTACAATCAAATATATATGACGTAATTTACACATGATTTATATATCATAAATTTGGCAGTATTTAAACGTGAAATTGGACGATTTGTTCTCTCGAACACAAGACAGATGGTTTTTGGAAGTTATATCCGGTGTAATGTCTGAAGTGGTAAAACTTCTACAAATAAAACGTCTACAAATAAAACGTCAACATAACTAATTTCCGTTATCTATATGACATTGTGATGAGAATCTACTTGTAGCGTGACAAATGTCCTGCTATACTGAAGATCCAGCGGGAATTTGAGAACGAAGGCTTAAAAACAGTGAAAATAAATTATTGTAGACGATAAAGATAATGGAACATTGATAAAATAGTCAATATACGTGAATGTATGATAGCGATGTGCAACAGGAGACTGGAGATATACCAGCAGGAAAGTAAACATTGAAAGATGAACATGCGTCATTCAGTTTTGATTACGAATAATTATCCCCAGCACATGGGGGGGGGGTGTTATTACTATATGTGTTCTGCTTCCCAGTCCATCATCCATTCCTTCAATCTGTCAGAGCGATTTAGCATGAAATAAAAATTGATTGGTAAATAGCCTATAAGAAAAACATCTAGGCGGAGACGACACCCAATCTAATCTAACACATACTGTGGCACTCACACATTGAGGAAATGTTTGAATAATATTAAGTTCTCTTTTTTGATACTGTGAAATCGTCTAAAATTTGGTTATCTGTTTGGGCGTGTCCACATCATATCCAAGATTATTGTATCCATCAGAACCATTAAGAGTGTAGTTTCCACAATATGGTGGTGGTTTATCTTCTGATGTGAGCTGTTCGTGTCCTTCAGTTGAATTCGATTTTTCAGCATCTGGAGGATTGTAGAGCTGGTAACGTGGAAGAGTTCTGTTCTCCGACTCTTTGGGTCCCCACTTAATTGTTGGTTGATTCATGCTTACAAATAACTGTGGAGATAAAATTATGAAATTGGTTGAATCATGCTTATAAATTACTGTGGAGATAAAATCATGAAATTATAATGATGTCTTAACATTTTTTACAAATTGAAGTATGGACAGTAAGTTACAGCAAATAAGCAAACTTTTCAGCTAATTTTATATTGGCTTGGATTCGTTCATTTTCTGATTCATTTTCGTTTTCCTTGTTCATTTTCACAAAGCGAACGGCTTGACCACTACACCAAGGAGACCCGATTGTAATAAAAGCAACTTAGGATATCTGTGAACTGTCTTCCTACCCGGCGTTCAATAGTTCGATTTTCAGTTGGGGAGAATTTTACTTCCACGAAAATAGTGTATGAATACTTTCATGAAAATATATATGTGAATATGAATACTTACATGAAAATAAGTGTAGAATACATCAATACATCCATGAAAATATGTGCATGAATACATCCATGACAGATTGTCTGCTCTGTAAGTGTGCTTATGTAAAATATAGAGTGTCTATAAAATTGCCGTGCAAGTACATCACACACATCCGCACTAAACACTCACAATTCATGTGACGTTGTGTCACCACCAATGGAAATTCGTGCGATGTGACGTTATAGACACCATGTACTTCTGCAATCATTCTTTATTTAATTAATAATTCTTGATTCAGTACCAGCATCACTGCTTAAAAGACACTCCCATAAATATTCTGTTTGCCATTCTCCGTCAACCATTTAAAAGTGTATAAGCTCAGATAACTAATCAGTTCTTTTCTGGTCTTTCCAGTCAGGGCGCACTTTCTCCCCTCTCCTTTGATCAATCCTATTTCTATCATTCCCTGAACATCTACATTGTCCTTTTCAGTATTAACTTTATCGTTTTTTAGTGTACCGTGCGTGACTCGACAATAGAAGACCTGCTAAAAGAATTCAACAAATACCGTATCGGTTATATTTACGATTATTCCCGTGATTTTCGTTGGTCGGCGTTGGCAGGTGACACCTGGGACACAAAGTATATAATAGTGACCAACGAAAAACACAGCAATAATTAAAATTAAAAAATGGTCAGAATGCCGATTCTTTGTTTTGTTTCTGCTGTTAGTTTTTATTTGGTGATTGGTCGCGATCCGTGACTGCTCAAATTAATTCAGATAGGTCTCTTTTCATCACTATGCCACCCACTATGGTTATATGGAAACCCGCCAATGTGTCAGCTCTTTTGTTGCCTCTGACTCCCGCATGACCAGGACAGTAGAACCATGTGCTGCTCTGGGAGTTGTTGAGAAGAATGTCTCACATTTTTCTTATCATGTGAACGTTTAACGTCCAACCAGTAGCCTGTCATGCCATCCCTTATTCAAACGTGAACAAGTAGTAGATAACAAGCAAATATAGTTGAGCCTTTCCTCTTGTGGAACCCCCAGAGAGCACTTCATCCTCACAGAGCACTTCATCCTCACAGAGCACTTCATCCTCACAGAGCACTTTATCGCCACAGATCACTTCATTGCTACAGAGCACTTCATCCCCACAGAGCACTTCATCTCCACAGAGCACTTCATCTTTGCAAATATATATTTACCCCGTCTATGTAGGAGACTACTTCTGGAAGCATTGAACCATGACCGGTCTACTGTATAGAAGACCTGCGCGCGCAGAAAACGTAAATTGACATGGAAGACCCATTTTGATTAATTTTGTTCATTTCGTTAATCGGCTTTTACTATATTTAGCATGCGACTCTTTGTATATATATAATTACCAACTAAAAACACGACAATTTTAAAAATCGTAACGAATATTGTCCTATTTAATTCTGTACATAAGTCTCATAGATAAACGAAGGTCACGGCTCAACACCGCAGAGACTTAGGAATCTCTTGTGCAGGAAATGGAACTCCCTAGAGAAACTTCATGATTGCGCAGAAGATGACTATAAACATAGTATTCACTATTCTTGGTCAACAAAACAAACTTGCAAACAAAATACATTTACCCTAAATCCATTTTTCCAGTTATTTCTTGACCACTCCACGAGGAATCGAACTACATACCACGCAGGTGTCCAAATCATAACACCTGCTACTATTAACCAGCCTAAGCCCTCAGCCCACTCTGGATACTGGTCGCTTGTGATAGGTTTGTATTCAACGATCTCAAATATAATGATGCCCTGTCAAATAGAGAACAATTTGCAATGAACTATTTGGACACGAAAACGACGATGAGGCAATGCTATATCTATCATTCTATGGTGAAGTATTCATGTCAAACATGGACAATGGCAAACGTACCTAGTTTAATAGAATTGATGATGCCACTAGACAAGTACCTAGTATGATAGAATTGATGATGTCACTAGACAAGTACCTAGTATGATAGAATTGATGATGTCACTGAGCAAGTACCTAGTATGACAGAAATCATGATACCACTAGACAAGTACCTATTATGACAGAATTTGCAATAGACAGTGAATTTAGACTCTGCCATTAGTTAAACACAGTCACTAATTTTAGCTGATAAGATAATTCATTGGCTGACGATATAACGAATATAACAAAATTATTTAAAAAAAGTCCAAATCAGCCACATCAGCCAGCAAAAATGAGCGGTGACACTGTGTTTACGAGTTTGTGACATGCGCGAAGAGCCTATATCTCGAGACTGAGCGCCACATGAGTAAACTTTAAAATTTCCCCACATTTTGTCTCACGACGATATTAAACATTAACTAGAAAAAGTGTACCACATTTGCTGCTATTGTTTTCTTAAACTATCATTCTGGCGGATGTTCATCTATCTATTCGCTAAACCCTTTCTTGCCTTTCAGAATCAGGGGTAGAAGAGTTCTCTCGAAATTGCCCAGTGTGTGCTGAGTATATTGTGGAATTTGTCGACTCTTTTATTTCGATGGTCCATCGTTTTCGTGGTCGGTCTCTAGTTCTGCCTTAACTGTATCTGTGTAGCATAGCTTGCTGTGGTATGCTGTCTGATTGTAGTCTGCTGATGTGTGCAAATCATTTGATATATAGGCTCTTGGAATATAATATATTAAGAGCCAACAGATCAAATTGTATGCACACATCAGCAGACTGCCACCAGACAGCATACATCAGCAGACTGCCACCAGACAGCATACAACAGCAAACTTTGTTCATACCATCTCTGTAAATCACATCAATATTGTCAGCATGTTTGCAGATGAGTATCTAATCCGCAGCATTCACATGACGATTCTCCCTTCACTCAAAGTGTAACGCAGTTGTACTAATGACTGGTAACACACATAATACACAAATATCGACGTTTCGATAAAACGCCTTTATCAAGAACACAACATAACACACGACGAATACAAAACGATGCTGGTCCACGTTAGCATATAAATTATTGGAAGGGATAAATGTGGACATGGGCAGTGTCGTTTCTTATTCATCTTGTATTATGTTCTGTTCTATATAATGACCTTTTATACGATACGTCGGTATTCGTGTTTTTTTTATGTATGTTGCCAGTGGTCAGCAAAACTGAATCACCTTTTCCACGTTTCACGCATTGGATTTATAGTTTTACTGAACTTATTACGTATTGGTGACAGACAATGGGAACAGCAGCAACGTCTTCTGGTGCACACATCTGTTTAATGGTATACCCATCACGTCCCATCCACGATTTGCCTCTTATGAGGCTGATCCTCTTTACAAGGGTCAAAAGCCGTAGGGGATTGACTTCATTGTAATGGAATTACCCCACATGTAGGCCTACTCCGACGCTCTCAACGAAGTAGCACGCCGAATATCGAGATTCTCACTCATAGCATGCACTCTGTAGCTTCAAGTGATAATATTTCGGGTTTTCCTGAAAATAGGAACATTCATAGACAAGATGACGCGGATCAGATTAGAACTAGTGAGCACAAAGCACATGGCTTAATCACTACTCAGGGAGATCCCCCTTCCTTTACGCCAATGAGCTCTATGCGCAGTAGATACATTGTGTCAGAATTTACTAGACCATGCTAATCGCATGTGATATGCTTGGAAAGTTCAACAGAAACAGCCACACTTTACTGGAGGAGAACTTGAACAAATTCTCTCAACCGTTTTCCTTCAAAGGCCACAACTTGGAAATAATTCCAGTTCTGGTCCACCTATTTTATCCTGTTGACCGCCCAAATTTATATTTAAATTGTTATACAAGTAAATTATTACTCAATTTTGACCTACAAAACAACCAAGAAACAAGTTTCTATAACATTGTCACTTGGAGTTTACAAGGTGTCACATGACTAAAGCCGAACATATTTAAGTGATTCCGTCCCGGGAGACTCATACTAGTCAGTAAATCTTATGTCTTCAGGCCAAAAAGACTCATGTGAGTTATACTCCAACGACATTCATGGCTTTTTTCGGTATTTATATCAACATAAGAATGTTTCCAATCGAAAGTGTAATATGTCCACATTACGTCGTGCATGATTTTTATGTGTATTGATATAAATTATGTTACGTTATTGATAAGTTATATGGCAAATGCTTCGAGCATCGTGTTTGCAAATTTACGCCATTTTGTAAGAAAAATTAGCTATATTTTCATTAGAGTTTCGTGTAAACAGTTTCGCCTACTGTTTTTGATAGATGTCGAAATTCTTTCTAAACAATACATTTTTGACGAACTATGCATATATATTATACATTTGTGCGTTCATATTTGGATTATCTACAGAAATGATACAGTTTTAGTGGAATTAATTTATTCAAAAATGCGGTAAGGTCAAATATCATATCTAAAATAATATTTATTTGTCATTTACATATTTTATTTTCTTTCTAAAATAATTTTTTATATATTAACATAATTTTTTTTCATAATGATCTTGTGATAATCACATTCTCTGTCCATTTCTGTTTCGAAATATATATATATATTACATTATAATGTAAATATATTTAGAAGTACTATTTCTTGATTCCGTGATGCATGTGCACACAAAAAAATCGAACAAAATTTATTACGTTTAAACGCTAAAAATATTCCGTACCGAATCATTAACAACAAGCATAAACAAGTTACCAATATAAACACTGGAGCTATGACAACCCAGTTCCAGATATAGTAACAGTAGAAGATAACTCTGGTTGAATATGACTGACCAATGATGAGAAGGACATCTTCTGAGAAGCGCTTGATTCCTGCAAGATGACATTAACAGTGTGATATTTTTGTTAGCTTCATAGAAAATGATAATACAGAAATAATAATTTACACAGGGATACCAGGCTTATTATAGTATTGGCAACATGAATAATGTTCTTGTTCCAGTATGGACTTTACTAGAAATTGTCTCAGAAAAACATGGTTAGATTGTATAATTCATATTGGAAGTCTGTATTTCTATATTGCCGCCAAAAGCGTATGCAATCCAGAAAAAAAAACATATTAATACTGCAGATATTTATCAATAAATGGGGTTCATGTTTACGTAATGGTCCTACCTTTTTTGCGGAAAGAGAAACAAAGTAAATTGTAAATTACAAGGTTGCAGGTATATATGTTACTCGTTTTTTCAGCGATTGTTCCACTTGGCTATAATTACCGATCAGAAGGTGAAGATGGAAATATTTTTTATGTGGGCTGTATGAGTGGGCTTCTCAGCGGATGTCGCGTATATGGAGAAGGGGGCTTTTAATGGGTGGCGCGCAGAACTGTGTATACAGCAGCAGTCCTCGCTCCTGCAACATACATACTACATCTCTATCGGTAGGTAGGTTTAACTCTTTCAGGAATTGATTATGTTTAGGTTTGGACCAAATTAATTTTATAAAATTTCCTTATATGTGTTTTTTATTGTATCACTTGACATAGTAATATTGATAAATAGTGTATGTGTAATATATCATTGGAAAGGGGAATGGATACAGAATATGAATATATAAGTACATTGGTGGTATGTGATTACTTCACACGGTTAGAGTTAGCCTTGTGAAGTAATAAAATATCAAATCAAAGCCAGTATACTGGCGATTGGTCCTGTAGACCCATAGTATAAAGCCAGTATACTGGCGATTGGTCCGGAAAGAGGAACTTACGATAGCCATTTTGCTTCTAGAACTAAACCGGCAGTCAGTAATGTTATAAAATCAACCAAATTTCGGATCGGGGCGAATTTTATAAAATGTTGGATGGTAGTCCCTGTACCAATAAATGTTTTCTTCGTCTAATTTCATTAAGCGATAAAAGTTTATATCAGATGATGAGTAGTAGGGAAAAAACACAATAGTGCCCTTTGGAAGTAAAGATAAAATGTAGAAAATGAAGGTAGAAATAGGAATTATCTATGGAAAGAAGCCTATCATTACCAGATAGACGCTAGACTTGCAGGAAGGGAGGGGAGTTAAAAGACCGAGGACCACACTGACAAGACAGAGACTAAATAGATTTGTGAGTTCTTTAGTTAACCTCTTAAAATTCTCCACACCTTAGCTATTTTTAGATGCTACTCCAAGTATATAAATAGTGACCAACGTCATTCACAACAATAATATAGTACGCAACGTATGAAGTCATAATTAATTATGTGCAGAGGTCTTCTACTGACGAGGATCTTGATAAAATCTTGGTGTCCTGATAAGGAAGGCAATGATCGTTTTTCTTAAGACACGCCTACAGAGGAAAATGTGTCCGAAAGGAGAACCAAAAATGGTTGATAACCCTGCGTTAGACATTGAAAACAGCAGACTGCTTACTGTATCACGGGATAAATGAATTTCCGGGTAAATAAAAAAATGTGCGGTCAAGATCAGATCAGGAGGAGATCAATATGAGATCAGAAGATCAGGAGGAGATCAAGAGGAGATCAAGGAGAGAACAGCAATAGCGATATGCACATTAAAACAACTGGAAAAACTGTTGAACGGGGAAAGCACAGGAACTAATGTATGTTTGTTATGTACATGTGTGTTCCCAGTGGTGAACTACAGCTACCAAACATGGACAAGAAAAAAGCTACATCCAAGAGAATATAGGCTTTCGAAATGAAGTGCTATAGAAGAGACCTGACGGTACCATGGACAGCAATAATGACCAACTAAAACTTGCTAAGAAAAATCAACGTTCAAGAAGAAGGCTGACTTTTAAACACATATTAATTTAAAAGGAAGTGTTTTTTTTGGTGGCTATGTGAAGAGACACTATGGCATGGAAAGAGTGTTTGTCTGGCGGTTGAAGGCAGTAGAAGCAAAGGTCAACCAAGACGTCGCTGGACAAGACATATTCAGAAATGCATGCACATGTCTAGAGGAAGTGGACAACGTGCGAGAAACTGCGGGGATTTCAGGAGATTCATAAGGAATACTATGTTCTGGAAATAATCGTCACGTGACATTGCATTAAACAATGGAAACAATATACTAATTACAGTATCATTTGTCAAAATTGTCAATTCTGCATTTTTTCCATTAGGAGTTGCATTGAGGTTTCGAGTGGCTTGTGTGATAATGGTGCATGCACTTGCTATCGCCACGTCATGTTCAGAGTGGCTTTTTTTTTGTCCTTAAAATACTCACATATCACCCAAAACATCAATTTCCTGAAAGTATCCATATTAATGGGGTGTCAAAGATTTGCTAACTCAAATTGACTACCTATTACCCAGACCCGAATGGAAAGCAATGAAATGCGACAATATAACCTGTCATGTCATATAAGGTGACTAAAGATAGTTGGGCTGGAGGTAAATAACACGTCACATAGAAAAAGTGACATAGTCATTCAGAAGTCGAGACCTAGGGTCATGCAAAAGGTAAGTCCTAGAACCATGCAGAGGGCATAGAACTATATAGAAGCCAAGTCCAAGAGTCTTGCAGATGTCGTCCTAGAGCCATGCAGAAGTCAAGTCTTAGAGCCATGCAGAAGTCAAGTCTTAGAGCCATGTAGAAGTCATAGAGCCCAGCAGAAGTCAAGTCTTATAGACATGCAGAAGTCATATCTATACAGAAGTTGTCTACGAGTCATGCAGAAGTCTAGTCCTAGAGCCATGCAGAAGTCAAGTCCTAGAGTCATGCAGAAGTCAAGTCCTAGAGCCATGCGTACTTGTCCTCGTGCACGTCAACCGATTCAGATTAAAATATAATGTTCAGAACCGTAGAAATGACATTACTATAAAAACGCATGAGAGAAGGGGGTGTCCTATAATAAAGAAACATCTAACTTCTCTCTATATATAAGCAGGAATTTACTTAGATTTAAAAAAAGGAAAAATTACTTCTCATTACGTTTTATGAAAGCTTTTTATGCTTTATCGCTATAAATAGTTTTCTAACTATCTATCTATTTGTCTTTCTCTTTCTCTCCGTCTGTATGTATGTCTATCTATATGCTATACTTCGTTGTCTTGCATCGTCAGGGGGTGGTTTGGGGTAGGGTGTGGAATGTGTATATTACGTGTAGATTATCTTGTTTGTTGTTCAAACAGCTATATTTTTCGTAGGAAGCTACTATTGTTTTTGTTTGTTTTGTTTATATGTTAAGGAAAGAGTATTAGCATATTTTCATATACTTGTTTGGAAGTAGATTATTTTATAACAAGCTGTATATTCCTAAGAACAGAGTTTTAACATTTTCCAACTCCTCAACTGGCACAGCTTAGAAAAGGTTAATGAAGCTTTGCTAATAACTGGAAACATACATAATAACACGTAAAAATCTACGTTTCGATCAAAATGCTTTTATCAAGACTACATACACGACAAAAAACGACGAGCAAGAACGACACTTCTGACGTTCACATTGCCAAGTTAAATGTAATGTGTGTTACTAGTTATTAGCAAAACTCCCTTACTCTGTTCTAAGCTTCGCCTGTTGAATTTCAGTTTTGCGCAGTGAGTACATACTATCATTTTCCCACTCCCCGTCTACCGGCTTGCTTCGATTGATTAATTCCAGCTACTCAGAAATCTACGTGAACTAATGAAAACTACGATTATTTTCAATTATTTCTCAAAACTTACCATATACCCAAATTATTGCCAGAAACTCCAAGAATCCGACTAACAGAAGTGGGAAACTTACAAAAGTGTTACAAATTTCCAAAAGGTAACTTCCTCCCTGTTGTAGACAAACAAGATGGTTATCAGTTGACAATGAAGAATTATATATAACACTTTTCTTTAAAAAAAATATATAATGCCCAAGGTTATCGCACACAAATACATATGCGAGGTAACTTCAAAAAGGGACCAGAATAATCGATTAGTGTGTGAATGAAGATAATGGTATGGAGATTATATGTTTAAAGGTTGGTGATGACTTTTACTAAAGGACATGACGGATGTGATCCTTACATATACTCTCGAGGAGAAGATACATATATATGTTTATGTTGTTATAATTGTATCCTGTGCGTTGAAAATGTCATTGGTCGAATAACAACAAATATAAAATTGTGTATTTAGCTTGACAACTCACTATTAGATACACTAAGGAAAGATTAACAAGGAAATGTACATTGATATCGTCTGTTGTCAGGGAGATGAATTAATAAAATGACCAGAAAAATGGAGATGAAACAGTTGGATTTTACCGTATGACACTGCGGGCGCGTTGATCCCTAATGGTAAAGCAGTAACTTTCAAAGCACCTTTAACTGCCTACACATTCTCCCGACCTTGCACCGTCTGTTTTCTTCTTGTTGTTCCTTCAACTGAAATCGGCACTGAAAGGACAGCGGATTCATTGATGCAGATGTCGTTATCACCACAGCAACAAGACAGCTTTAAAGAATGGGTTCCTCACGAGTATTTCCACCAGCTTTAAGAAAATTGTCTTAGATGCACTTTGTATTGTAAGCACTTTGTCTTGTAAGCATTTTGTCAAAAATATGTAGTTAGGGAAGGGAACTACTTTGAAGAAAATTCAGCGTACATAATCCTACTGTTATTGATTTCTATACTAGATTAGTTCGAAGCCTGTCAGGACAAAATTTAGCGGGTTGCTCACCCTGATATGCCTTACACGTCAATGTAAGGTATGTGCTTGCCAACCCGGCTCACAGTATGGCAACAAGTGAGTATGACATCATACAGTCCATAAACAATTCATCGAATACAGTCGATAAACAATATTTTATGAATGAATAAATGCGAATGTCGCGGTAAAAGGGTGGTTCACCATCTTCGTTGACGAAAACCATTGATGTTGATTCATTAGAGCAACGTTGACGATCACACTTCACAATAACATTTGTATACAACAATGACGTCTGCTGTGAGTCGTGTGGGGGGAAATTCCGTCTTGATGCCAATCGATTTTGCTGGATGTCGAACGGAATTCCGTGACGTAAATGCGCTATTTATAGAGCGATCCGGGGAGAATGACCAAACGCGGCTATTATATTATAGATAATCCACTAATTAATGGAACATTTTTAAGCTCTCTCGTATATCTCTAAATCACAACAGAATAGGAATAAAATGACTGTAAATTAATCATTCCCATTTGCAGATTTGTGTTTTTATTTAACTGGTGACAGAAATATATTTAAAGTGACCAATGGGACGCAGCGATCATCAAACCAATGATCAGATTGAAGGCAGTGGATCTATAGTCGGGTGTGACTAAATACGTGTATTATAGTCAAACTGAGACAATATGCATCTATGACGAAAAAAATCAATATTTAAAATTGTTCACACACATAAAATAGATGTTTGTTTTTCAAACTACCATACTATTCACATATGTCTCAGAGAGTAAATCGAAAGTACAAGCATCTATTTCTAGTATATAGACATGAGTACTGTCTCACACTCTATATGTGATCATTATTCTTCTTCTTCTGCGTTCGTTCTCAAACTCCTGCAGATTAGCAGGATGTAGTCCGGAGAACGGAATCAGTTGTGTCATCGTTTACAGCATTGCTGCGATATCTCCGCCTTTCGGCCCGACACATCCGACTTCAGCATGGCTTTTGGTCACTGATCTATATGGGATGGGACAGCCAACTCCATCCCATAACCTTCTTAGTCGCCTTTTATGACATGCGTGGAAGGTAAACAGTGTTGTTAGTCTTGCTACCCTTTCGGGCCCCGGCAACACACGGACAATGTGATCATTAATAACAACAATGAAAGAGAAACCTATATTTTGTAATATATATAAAATGATTAAGTCGTATCCTGTGGAGAAAACATTTTTTTTTAAAACTATTTCTTCCAATTTTAAACATTACTCATATATTTCAATAAAAAATGTTTTGTGACACGACATGATGTTCTCTGCGCGAATACCACAGCTATGTTTGCGCAAGTTGGGACTATTAAATTGTGTACATGAAAGAGGAGAAATAGAAGTGAAAAGTCAATGAGGGTTGACTTCATTGTCCTCGAGTCAATGACTCCGTTCATCTCAACGAAGTGGCACGCCAAACAGACAAGAGTACCACTCATAGCACGTAGCTCCGCAGCTCCAACTAACAATCCTCAGAGATCCCTGAAAAAATTCACCTTGTAAACTACACTTCACGAACCAAATTCTTCAGGGTTCATTCTCAAACTGCCGCGGAATCTCTCTAGTAGCAGGACAGTGGTCCTACCAGATTTCCAGCAGGATGTAGTCCAGTAAATGGAAATGCGATGTGTCACCGCTTAATTTACCTTAATGACCCGACATATCCATCTTCGACAGACATTTAAATATGCCACCTCTTAACCGCAAGGCGAACGGCTTAATAACTACACACTGATATATATATATATATATAAACTAAATTTAATCTAAATAATAGAAATATAAAACGTTACCTGTGTAGTTTGTGGAAGGCCTAGAAGAAACCCCAACACGCATACACTAACACGAAACACAACGGCAGTTTTCTTTCGTCTGAACATCGGGAACTCGTCCTGAAGCGACGTTAGAACTGTCTCGACACTTGGAAACTGTCAACAAATCAATGATAATTATATGTTGATCGATACTTGTGTAATTTGATTAGAGATTGTGTGTCACACTACATATTTGTTTCTAATCCCTAACTAGGAACGCCTGTTTATTTATCATTATGTTATATAACTATATAGTTTTTATACCTGTTTCTATACCTTCGATAACTTACTGTTACACTTGTTTGTATACCTTCTACATATTGGGAACAGACTGCATCAATAAGGTGTAAAAACAGCTACTCAACATACATAGAAATAAGAAGAGACAAGGATGCATTTTATCACAAGCCTATTTAATATCTACACAAAGAATATCCTTAAAAATATAAAAGATATGCCAGGACTCAAGATCAATGGGAAAATAATAAAAAACCTGAGATGTGCAGATGACACTGTTCTTTCATCAGAAAGTGAACATGAACTACAAAGACTAATAGATCAAGTAAATAAACCAAGTAATGAATATCGACTGGATATTAAATATCCACCAAAAAAAAACACATGATAATCAACAACGACACAGAAGAACAAGTGCTAAACATAAACATACATGGAGAGAAACTACAACAAGTAGAACAGTATCAATATCTTGGACACATAGTCACAAATGACGGCAGATGTGAAACAGAAGTTAAAACGAGAATAGGAATGGCTAAAAGTATCTTCAATGACATGAGAAAGTTATTAATATCTAAACAAGTTAAAAATGAGAATTATAAAATGCTATATCTATTGTATATTAATGTATGGCTCAGAAACATGGACACTAAACAAACAATTAGAAGACAGAATTGATGCTTTGAGATGTGGGTATATAGAAGAATAGGGAGAACATCATGGAAAGAGAAGAAAAGGAGGTTCTACAAACACTTAATATGAAGAAAGAATTACAAGAAGAAATAAAGATCAAGCAAATAAACTATTTTCGACACATTATAAGGTATGACACCTTATTGAAGACCTTACTTGAGTGTAAAGTCAAAGGAAGCGAGCAAAAGGTAGGTGGCGATACAAGTGGGAGAGTAACATCACACGATGAACAGGTTACAGTCTAGCAGAGTGCACCACCAAGACAATAGACAGGGGATGTTGGAGGTCTGTTTCAGCCAACCTTCGTCGCGAAGACGTCATTTGATAAATGATGATATCTTCTACAACTGACTTGTATACCGGTTGTTTTATACAAGTATCAAGTTAGTATATACACCTGTACAAAAGCATACAAACATTTATAATTTACAGATATAGAATAAAACTTCACAGATAAATGGATTTATGGTTGGTTGACGAGCTAGCTGTCGAGGGGCTCATAGCCTTTGACATAAAATAAATTTATAGATTATAATTTAGGAATCCCGCAGGAATGATTGAAGACTACCCGATGAATTTATTTCTCTCTTGTCATTTTTTAAAGAGCTCATTCAAGTCACATCTTTAATATACTGATAACAAATTGTTAAAACTGGGTTGTAGACTGTCTTTTGTTTGTTTCGATCCGAATTACGGACAATATAAATCATATATCCTTTAGCGCAAATGGGAAATTACTCCAGAGCGTTAATTCGTACGCAGAATATCTCCATTGTGTTTCGAGGGCTCCGAGAGTGGAGCAAGAAATAGCAAAACCGTTACCTACCATGAATGTCATAGAAAGCGACTTAAAAGGTTTGGGGAGTATGCTTTTAAGTTGTGTATTCAACTACTGTCATATGTCAGTATATGCTGGTAAGTTGTGTATTAAACTATTGTCATATGTCAGTATATGCTCGTAAGTTCTGTATTCAACTACTGTCATATGTCAGTAATTGATGGTAAGTTGTGTATTCAACTACTGTCATATGTCAGTATATGCTAGTAAGTTGTGTATTCAACTATTGTAATATGTCAGTAATTGCTGGTAAGTTGTGTATTCAACTACTCTCAAATGTCAGTATATGCTGGTAAGTTGTGTATTCAACTACTGCCATATGACCGAGTATGCTGGTAAGTTGTATTATACGACTGTCATATGACAGTCTTAGTTGGTAAGTTGCGTTCAACGACTGTCATATGTCAGTAGTATGCTACCATAAAAATTATCTTCTAGCTTACATGAGTGAGGGAATAGTGACATTTGTTATTAGTATCGATTCTGTCGGATTCTAAGTAAAGTAAAGTTAACCCATATCATGTATCAACTACCGAAAGGGTGTGAGATGTTAACGATCTCACATGACAGTGGCACTGCTATATGAGGGCGGCAGCCATCTTCTTTTCCTCGAAGTCTTTACCTACCGGATTAATCTGGTACCAAAGTAAGGTTGGGTCGATCCGGAAAGAGTTGCGATCTGAAAATCATTTCCGCCTCAATTACTACTGATATTTGTATAAACTTTCACAAGATTTCAACGAACTTACCTGTGTACCCATTCCAAGGCAAATCATCATGAGAAAAAATAGGACTGACCATAACTGCGGAACAGGCATCTCTGAGAGGGCCTCTGGATACGCCACAAACACAAGCCCAGTGCCTAGTCGTATAGAAAATTAACTTTGTATTCTATCTGTGACTGGAACAACAGTTTGTTGCATATATTTTAAATATGAGTAATGTTATAATACAATATTCTGCCATTAGTTTATGTGTACATATTGCAGGTTAATATACAGATATTTGTTCTCTTGATTCTTGATTAGAAATTAGCTTCATAGCAAGCGGGGCATTCCTAAGTCCACCGCCCTCCGTTCCAGCAGCCATCCCAGTGTATGTAGAGTCCCGGTCAGTTGTTGGTTGTGTGATCTTCGGTACTTTCCAAAAAAAAATACTTTGCCTTCCCTCTCCTCTAGATATTCCCATTTCTAACATTCTCTGTATGTGTATGTTCTCAGCCTCATTGACATTCTTCCTCTTGAAATGAATTTATTACTGCCTTCATTAAGTCTGCTTTATCTCTTCTCAGCAATGTAACGTTTATCGCCGCATTGCTTACCAATAAGTCGGCTCTCTCGTTTCTTCTCACCCATCATCACCTGGGCAGTATATCCATGTAATGCTCTGGACAACTGAGTTGTTCAATAAGTCCCACCATTCTTTTCTCAGCATGAACTTTTCTTTCTTGCCCATCATGATTAGAGTCTATGAGTATTACAGATTGTGTTGATGTATCAGTTATCAACCAATTAAACGCTGCTGTAACTCCCTCAATCTCATTTTTGTTCTGTCATTAGTTAATGTGTACATATTGCAAGTTAATATACACATATTTGTTGAGGTCGAATACAATGTAGCTGAACTCAGAATCTAAACTGAACAACATGAGGTTACTCCACTAACCACCGCTTCGTATTCTCGAGGGGTATAGTGTGTACCCCTTTTTAAGACGAATTTTCCACCGCAAACCGAAAAAAAAAGCCGGAGAACCATTTCCCTTCGTGTGAATTTTCGTGAATGTGAAAATGACTTACACTTGAGATTGTGAAGAGGAAATCTGAAAATTGTCGACCTCACTTTCTTTTCGAACCTCATTTGAAATCAGTGGCAAGAGATCCTCTTCTTCTGCTGCGTTCAGCATCTACAGTCATGTTATATTGTCAGGTCTGTCGCCAGGGTGAAGTCCACTGTCTTCTTTAGGTCAGAGCGGCTGCCCCATAGCTTTTGCCTCAAGTCTGTATCATCTGGCAAGGTCTGCTGTCTCTGCTCTTTGCATGTTGGGCAATCCTGAAGTATGTGATCAGGAGTCTGGGTTCTGGATCCACATGGGCATTCATCTGTGTATGAGATCCTCAATCGGTAAAGGTGGCCCAACAGTCTGCAGTGGCCTGTTCTAAGCCGATATAGTGTGGTCTGTTTATATCTTTGGAGGTGATGTATTGCTTCATGTTTGTCTTCCATTTCCATTTATTTCTTCCACTTTGCTGTGCATGTGTTTTGGATTATCATTTTTGCTTCCCTGTAGTACTGTGGATATCTGTGTTGTTCCATTTCGTTTCCTGTTCTTGACAGCGCATCCAATTTCACATTTCCCATGATTCCAAAGTGTGATGGTATCCATTTAAGGGCAAAAGCTAATGATTTTTAGATATATCTTAGCTCATGTCTGATGTACAGAAGGCTTTCATTTCTGTTGCTCTGGATTGATTCCAGTAGGGATCTTCAATTTATGAATAAAGTTATCTTCTTTGATCTTGGCAGTCCTGATTCAGTGAAGACTTTCAGTGCTTGATGGAGTGCAACTACTTCTGCTCTAAAGTTGGAGGAGTATTTCCTGGCTGGAAAACCGTGTGATATTGTCTTCCCATTTTTGACTCATAAGAATTCTACCACCTCCACTCTTACTGCTCCAACGTCTAATCGAGACAACTGTAAATGACAGACAGTGCAGTTGAATCATAAACAACCCACTAAACATTTAGATAACTGTCTACACGATTATTTACTTAGATAAACACTGAACGTGAATATTTAGATAGCTGTCTACAAGATTATTTAGTTAGATAAACACTGAACGTGAATATTTAGATAACTGTCTACAAGATTATTTACTTAGATAAACACTGAACGTGAATATTTAGATAACTGTCTACACGATTATTGACTTAGATAAACACTGAACGTGAATATTTAGATATGACTACAAGTTTTGCACTAAGATAAATACTTACAGTTAACAGTTATATAATTCTTTTTCTTCTTCTTCGGCGTTCATTCTGAAACTCCTGCTGGATCTCTCCTGTAGCAGTACTACTAGATCTCCAGCAGGATGCAGTCCAGAGAATGGAAATGAGTTGTGTCACCGTTTTATTTGAGCCAATGGCCCGATACGTCCGTCTTCGGCGGAATATAATTCGACAATTTTATCACTAAAAGAGACAATGTATTACTGACAAACAAACACATAATATACTTGTATTACCTACCATCAGTCGTAACATTTTTGACATCAACGCCAGTGTTGGCAGACATGAACCCAAGAACGGAGAAAATAGCAAATCCAACATAGAAACTTGTCAGGCAGTTGATGACTGGAATTATGATGCTGTCTCTGTGAGAAAGAGGGGAAAAACACTGAAATTATGGAATTTCTCCACTATCAAAATGAATCTAGTTTGTGTAAAAAAAGGAGAAGGGTTCGGAGTCAAAGCTTGCCCAGTGCGCAATAATCGGAAGGTAGATCTTTTCAACCGCTGTATTTTTCCTTTCATGGCAGATAAAATCACTGCTCATCAGTCTTGAAGAACTCCTATTGGCAGAGGACACACGGGCAATCACTTGTTATCGTTTCCAATGTGTCCTGCAATAATTATAAAAAATTTACAATACATTCTGCAACAATTATGATGCAGAAAGCCAGGCAATTAGGGTAGCAACTGAAAAACTTGTGAACTCCAATCCTGGCCCACAACCCGTGGTATTCCTGACAGATGCAAGGTCAGTGCTTCAAGCTCTCCAGTCTGGAAATCTAACAGAATTGCAAAAACTACTTAATGAACTGGATACCCTCTAACTGTGGAATACCAGGAAATGAAAAAGATCAACTGGCTAAGGAAGGTGCTACCGAAGACCAACCAGGTGTACTAATCACCTACCATCAGAAAAAACAGATGATCAAGTCAATAAGAAAACAACAAACACCAACACAAGATAACTATCACATTATGAATAGATCAGAACAAGTTGTAATTCTATGTCTCAGAACAGGACACAACCGACTCCCGCAGTCACATGTATACAAAGTTCAAGATTGGCAACACGGCCATCTGTACATGTGGGCAGCAGTACAGAGTACAAAGCATATACTTCAAGATTGTTCTGAATATGAAACGCTGAGGCAGACATATTGGCTAGAGAAAAAAAAATGGAATCAAAGCTTTATGGGACACTGTATGAACTACAAAAGACAGTGAGTTTTATTAAGGAGACAGAATTACAGATATAGACATGTTTCAAGTGAACGAAAGAAGAAGAAGAATAAGAACTGGTCATCAGTCTTGAAGAACTTCTATAGAGAGAAGCAAACTTTCTCCACTCTTTTATTTATTGCTGTTTTCTTCTACAACAGATAATATTTCTATATGAGAGCAACTACACGTTGCTTGCACACTTCTAGATAAACAGTGATAGAGATGTCTTACCTGAGAACATTGTTGTTGAACTTGTTATAGCTGGACATAGCTGTCAAGCTGCCAGTACAACAGCTCAGAGAAAAGAAAATTTGAGAAGCAGCATCCTTCCACACCTGGAGTGACGATATTGAGTGAAAACATGTTTTAGTGGTCAATTTTTGATGTAAGGAAAGTTAGTGAAAACATGCTTTAGTGGTCAATTTTTGATGTAAGGAAAGTTAGTGAAAACATGCTTTAGTGGTCAATTTTTGATGTAAGGAAAGTTAGTGAAAACATGCTTTAGTGGTCAATTTTTTATGTAAGGAAAGTTAGTGAAAACATGCTTTAGTGGTCAATTTTTGATGTAAGGAAAGTTAGTGAAAACATGCTTTAGTGGTCAATTTTTAATGTAAGGAAAGTTAGTGAAAACATGCTTTAGTGGTCAATTTTTGATGTAAGGAAAGTTAGTGAAAACATGCTTTAGTGGTCAATTTTTGATGTAAGGAAAGTTAGTGAAAACATGCTTTAGTGGTCAATTTTTGATGTGAGGAATGTTAGTGAAAACATGCTTTAGTGGTCAATTTTTGATGTAAGGAATGTTAGTGAAAACATGATTTAGTGGTCAATTTTTGATGTAAGGAAAGTTAGTGAAAACATGTTTTAATGGTTAGTTTTTGTTGTAAAGAAATTTAGTGAAAACATGCTTTAGTAATGAATTTTTGATCTAATGAAATTTAACAAAAATATACTTTAGTAATCAATTTTTGATGTAAGGAAATTTATTGAACGCATGCTTTAGTTTTTAGTGAAAGAATGCTTTTGTTATGAAATTTTTTATGGGAAATTTAGAGAAAAAATACTTTAGTAATCAATTTTTGATGCTTAGAATTTTAGTGAAAACATGTTTTATTTATGAATATGGCAATGGTTGAATTCCATTCATAACCCTTCAGAGTCGTAGGGATACTACATTGGATACATAAATACACAGTCCTGTATGCGATTTTATTATTGATGCGGTAAGAGATGGCATGGGATTTTAATCTATCTGTGATGTTTTTGTCCTCCACTGAATTTTCCACCTTTGATCGTTTCATGTAGTATTGTTCTTGACAAGGAATGGTGTCGACATACATCTCCAAACCTTGCCATTTTTCGTCATTCCACTATTGAACGTAATGCTTCCTGTGGACTTGTATAGATCTATATTATATTTCTTACATATATATTTTTTAATGATATAGGAGATGGGCAGAATTTGTCTTGAACATATATATTCTCTTCTTTTTCTTCATCGTTCATTCTCTAACTCCTGCAGGGTCTTCCCTGTAGCAGGAATATGATCTACTAGATTTCCAGCAGGATGTAGTCCTGAGAATGGAAATGCGTTGTGTCGCCGTTCTATTTGCGCCAATGGCCACACACATCCGTCTTCGGAGGACATATTTATATATTCGGAGGGGATAGAATGCAAGATATGTACATCAGAACACTTTCACGTGTGCTCGTTTCAAAGCAATTCTACATAAATGACATAGCACCTACTCATCAGCTAACGTAACATTTATGAATTTCTGCCCTTCATTCACGTCACTACACGAGATGCTGTCCCTCATCCATGTCACTACACGAGATGCTGTCACTCATCCATGTCACTACACGAGATGCTGTCACTCATCCATGTCACTACACGAGATGCTGTCACTCATCCATGTCACTACACGAGATGCTGCCACTCATCCATGTCACTACATGAATTATTGTCCCCTCTTCCATGTCACTACATGAATTATTGTCCCCTCTTCCATGTCACTACATGAATTATTGTCCCCTCTTCCATGTCACTACATGAATTATTGTCTCCTCTTCCATGTCACTACATGAATTATTGTCCCCTCTTCCATGTCACTACATGAATTTCTGTTCCCTCATCCATGTCACTACACGAATTTCTGTTCCCTCTTCCATGTCACTACATGAATTTCTGTTCCTTCTTTCATGTCACTACATGAATTATTGTCCCCTCTTCCATGTCACTACATGAATTTCTGTTCCCTCTTCCATGTCACTACATGAATTTCTGTTCCCGCTTTCATGTCACTACATGAATTTCTGACCTTTCTTCCATGACACTACATGAATTATTGTCCCCTCTTCCATGACACTACATGAATTTCTGACCTTTCTTCCATGACACTACATGAATTATTGTCCCCTCTTCCATGACACTACATGAATTTCTGACCTTTCTTCCATGTCACTACATGAATTATTGTCCCCTCTTCCATGACACTACATGAATGTCTGACCCCTCTTCCATGACACTACATGAATTCACATACACACTCATATGAAAAAAGCAACATGTAGTTTCAATGGTCTGCTGAGAATGGACTATCATTACCTTCTATATTTATGTACAGACTTACTTTTGACTCAAGTAGCTTGCTAGTGTCAGGACTCAGGTAGAAATCTATTCCTTTGGATGCACCAGGTAAAGTAGCGCCTCGAACTAGTAGGATAGTCATTATAACATACGGGAACAGGGCGAAGAAATATACAGCCTGGAAGAAATATTCAACAATGCAGTTTTGTACACAGCCTGGAAGAAATATTCAACAATGTAGTTTTGTACACAGCCTGGAAGAAATATTCAACAATGTAGTTTTGTACACAGCCTGGAAGAAATATTCAACAATGTAGTTTTGTACACAGCCTGGAAGAAATATTCAACAATGTAGTTGAATTTATTTTAGTGTTTGGGTTTGTATAGTTGTTTATTTACACTACATGAGTTGTTTATTATAACTATCCCTAACCCCAATCCTAATTAAATAAAATTTCGATTAAAAGTCAATTTTAAAGTTCAATTAATAAGAAAGTAAATCAGCCAAGCGTGTACGTTGTGTGCAGAAAGTCAGTAAGCCAAGAGTGTACACTGTGTACAGAAAGTCATTAAATCAAGATTGTACACTGTGTACAGAATCAGTCAGCCAAGAGTGTACACTGTGTACAGGGTCAGTCAGCCAAGAGTGTACACTGTGTACAGGGTCAGTCAACCAAGAGTGTACAATCTGTACAGGGAGTCAGTCAGCCAAGAGTGTACACTGTGTACAGAGTCAATCACCCAAGCATGTACATTGTGTACAAAATGTCAATCAGCCAAGCGTGTGCACTGTGAACAGAAGGTCAGTCAGCCAAGAGTGTACACTGTGTACAGAGTCAATCAGCCAAGCATGTACACTGTGTATATAATGTCAATCAGCCAAGCATGTACACTGTGTACATAATGTCAATCAGCCAAGCATGTACACTGTGAACAGAACGTCAGTTAGCCAAGAGTGTATACTGTGTACAGAAACCATTTTAAATTAATGGATATATGAAAGAAAATGTGAAATATTTGTTTTTGTACAGTGTAATATTTGCATCTATCTCTGAGATGTGTCCTTTACAGAACGTTGTCGTCACTACCACTCTGTAAGTCTCACGGTTTTGTGAGAACTGCCCAGCTTCTTCTATGGCCATGTCTTATTTGTAGACATCGTGTGTTTCTTGACATTGCATAATCAGTAGTTTGCCATTGCTTTCTGAACCTGTTCTGGCCGCGTATCAGTTACCTACCTTGTTGCGCTCTCAGCCCAATATAGGGAATTTCCAACTCCCGTCTTTAAAGCGGTTGTTGGTAATACTATCTTCCGGCTTCTCCACGAGCAGCTGTGTGTACAGTGAGGGAGGGCGTGCCATTGCTGAGTAGCTTCACGTCGTTCATCCGACTATCTAAGATCGTTGCCCGGAGGGGAGCGGTTGTGGCACTGCTGTACACAAGTAGATACGTGGAGCAATTCGTGAGCTAGACACAAGTGATGGAAGCAAATAGGATCCTGGCCTTCTCCAGTGGAAGTGGCTGCTACTCAATGTTGATATGTGAAAAATTATAGAGGCAACAAGTACGTGAGAACATTATTTTATTTTATCTCAGTCGTATGTAGGCATATGTCTATGGTTTTATGAGTACAGTATTACTTTTTACCTCAGTCGTATGCATGTCTGGTTTTATGAGTACATTATTTCATTTTATTTCAGTCTATGCATATTTCTGGTTTTGTTTGTTATATCATACATAAATTAATAGTTTAAGCCTGGCTTTAACCAACAATTGGCCCAGTCCTTTGCGGTCCAGCTCAAGACAAGTAATAATGGATGTATACATTCCTACGTAATGCCGAGAGATTAGGCGCTGATCTCAAATCCGTGAGGTCTATGGTTGAACTTCCGGTAAGGGCTGAATTTATCACTGTGGGAGAAGAATTTTAAAACAACCCTGTACACTACGTGGCGACAGCAAGAGCATGCCGCCTTTATCACACATCTACAAATACCACCTCCCTATAACCCCTAACGGAAAACTTGCAGTATATGACAGTTTTTTTTAAATACATTCCTATAAAGGGACGAAGTGACAACAATGACATACCTTCCCCATTGTTTGAACACCTTTGATTAGACATGCGCAGATGACAATCCAGGCTAGCAGATTGCACAATGTTAAATCCCATTTCAATTTTCCTGCGTCAAAAATTCCATCTGTTGCTTCCAGAACATGGTTGCTGAGAACGTAAGAGAATCAAAGCTAGTCAATCAATATGGAATTAAATTATATATCCAATATGAGCATTTCTACGCATAAATCTGACATATTCCTGATCAAATATACAATTAAGTTCTATCTTCTTCTTCTTCAGCGTTTGTTCTCAAACTCCTCCTGGATGTTCCTTGTAGCAGGACCATGGTCCTACTAGATTTCAAGCAGAATGTAATCCAGATAATGGACATGCGCTGTGTCACCGTTTTGTTTGTGTCAATGGCCCGTCACGTCCGTCTTCGGCGGGCAGTTATATCTGATATGAGCATTTATAAGCATACGTATTGTTATATTACTGGTGAAATATGCAATTAAGTTCTGTCTAATATGAGCATTTATAAGAATATGTCTGATATATTCTCCACCAAATATGCATGACATTTCAATGTTATGCACCCATGTGGCAGCAATCGATGTCTGAACTTCTAGTACAGCGTACAAACAGTAGGGTCACTGCTTCCTTCTAGCTATGTCGTAGAAAGTGATTAAACAATGTTGAGGGATTAGCTGACAACCTGTCACCTGTGAAAAAAGTCATCATTGTCACGGCATGTCTTGTCTCAATGTCTCACTTTTGTCTTATGTCAAATGTCTTGTCTGAATATCTCACTTTTGTCTTATGTCAAATGTCTTGTCTCAATGTCTCACTTTTGTCTTATGTCAAATGTCTTGTCTCAATGTCTCACTTTTGTCTTATGTCAAATGAACCCTGTGGATGACGCAGAGATGCAAGTCAGCCAGCTTTGCGCATGTGTTCCCTAAAGTGACGGGTAATGCTAAATGTGTCATCACTGCCGGGATGGGTCAACACGACTGACAGAAGAATGGTGATAGTCTTGGCCCAAAAGTTCGTTCTGTGTTTTGGAATGCCGCCATAACGGACTATGCATCCAAACTACCTGAAACACAACCATGCCTTTGAGATAACCCTATGTGTGTCCAGGTGTCACGTCAATTACACCATATATGTGTGTCCGGGTGTCACCGCAGTTACACCGCATGTATGTCCGGGTGTCACCTCAGTTACACAAATGGGAAGAAGCTGTGCTTTTATCCAAAATTCTTGCGGCTATTAAGAAATACCTGCTCATAACTAAATGGATTATTTCACCATCATCAACTATCCATGGATACACTTCGCTGTGGATAGACTTAGCACTTCTCATGAATGTGAGGTAATGTTGAGTGTCAAGACTTACTAGTAATATTCTTGGCTTGAACTTTTGATGTCTTCAAAGTGAAATGTGATACCGGCTAAATAATGAAGAGATACAAAACATATTACATTTAACGTCAAGATATACAAAAATAGGTAGGTGTGTTACCAAAATAAAACATAAAACAACTTAACAACGAGATACAGGGACAGACGACGTTTCGACTATAAAGCCTTCATCAGGACAAACAAATGACCACAATAAAACAAATCTTTCATGAAGTCAAATAGGGTTATAATGAGGAGGACAATAGCAGATAGGTAATGGGGAAAGAAAAGATGTGGAAGCATGACATGTGAGAAAAACGAATGGGAAGAAGTAGGGAGGAGAAAGTAGACTGAAGAAAGTGAGACGGACAAAGGAAAAGATATACTAACAACTAAATAATGAAGAGATATTAAACACATTACATGTAATGCTGGTTAAAGGACAGGAAATAGGTTGTTAGGTTGAATGTTGCATATCTATATGTTTAAGAGGTTTAGAAAAATAGTGTTGTTATGTTACATTTTGTACAGCTATCTGTTTAAGATGTTTAGAAAGATATATTTGTTAGGTGAAATTTTGTACAGTATGTGTTTAAGATGTTTAGAGTGATATATTTGTTAGGTTAAATTTTGTACAGTATGTGTTTAAGATGTTTAGAGTGATATATTTGTTAGGTTAAATTTTGTACAGTATGTGTTTAAGATGTTTAGAAAGATATATTTGTGTGGTTAAATTTTGTACAGTATGTGTTTAAGATGTTTAGAAAGATATATTTGTTAAGTTAAATTTTGTACAGCTGTATGTTTAAGATGTTTAGAAAGATTTAGTTGTTACGTTTCATTTTGCACAGCTATATGTTTAAGATAAATAGAACAACGGCAAAAAACAATATCGACATTCGAATTGAAGTGTTATATGGCAATATTAAGAATATCCTGGACAGAAAAGATAAGGAATAGTGATGTTTTGAATATGCATGTGGTTTGTCTGATAGCAACTGGTGAGACCTTCATATATATGGCCATTCAAAGAGAGACATCAAAGAGTTCAACATGATGCACACTAATGACACAGACACAAACGTTGTGGACTCATCTACAATTTGGAAACAATACCTGTTCTTATTCTCTTCTTAAAATATTGCACGTGTCATCAGTTTGTAAATATGTTTCCTAATCGGGCGACAGACATTTGAGAAAAATCAGCTATAAGGATACATTTATTTCTTCGGCAGCAACTAAACAGAGTTGGTATAATATCATGTATTGAACATATTGAGAGACAGCAAGTAGAATGGTTCGGTCACCTTATGAGAATGAAGCCAAACCAAATACCAATAAGAGCATATAATACATGAATATCCAGGCGTAAAGCCAAAGGTAGGCCAAGAAAACGCTGGATAGAAAACATCAAGATAGCTTTGAACAAACAATGGGCTAAATGCAACCACGGTGACACATCTGCCTTGAAACGACAGCTTAAGCTCCCACCACTACGCCTAACGGCAAGTGTGAATGCGATCAACAATCATTCACCTGGGGAAAGACAATAGACAATAGACATTATCAACTAAACAAACTGGAAGGATATCAAGAATCCGTTTTGATAGTGGTGAAACGATGTAAACTTGATTGGTTTAGACATGTAACGAGATATGACTCACTTTCTCAAATTATTTTGACAGGTATAGTTGAGGGTAGAAGGATAAAAGAATTACAGAAAAATTCCTTGATTGATAACGTCAAGAAATAGTCTGGGCGTGATTTTTCTAACTCCTCGGAATTTCTGAGGATAGATTTTTGTTTGGAGAGATTTTTGTGCTAATGTATTCAGTGTAGCACTCTTACGACCCTAAATGGTTACGTATCTTATTATTATCAAAATCAATCTTCGTCTTCTGCGTTAGATTCTTAGGCGTCCGCATTGCTGACTATAAAATACCAGCAGTCAGCACTAAGCAAAGAAATATTCAAAACGTTGTGTGGATTCCCTGAACAAATTATTTAAACTGCTCATTCTGCCGAAGACATATGTGTCGGGCCATTGGCGCAAATAAAACTGCGACAACGCATTTCCATTCTCTGGACTACACCTTGCTGGAAATCTAGTAGGATAATAGTCCTGCTACAAGGGAGATCCAGTGGGGGTTTAAAATTGAACACTGAAGGAGAAGAAGAAACTGCTCATTAATATGATTTGCCTGGATCAAGGCCGAGAGGCTAGAGCTTTGGTCTTACACCCGTGAAGCTCAGGGTTTTATCCCTGGTAAGAACTAGTCTTTTGTGATGTCGGAGTGTAAATTAAATAATCCACACTGAACACCACGTGGTGACAACAAGGACATGCAGGCTTTATTACACAAACAACTCGAAACCTCCCTTCTACTCATTAACGGGGAACAATTCAGTATTGATAATTTTTAATTAATGAATAACATTCAGACAATTGACACGTTCTTACTACAATTAAGTCCCGTAGAATTCTGCCACATCAGTGGGTCAGCAAGCGTAGTGTTCATACTAGATGTCCTACAGTAACACGTGTTCCAGTCGTTGCCGCAGGTTGACCAGGGGACTGTGCTCTGCATGGACGCAAAGAAGTAGTAGATCGCTATGGCCACAATGATGTTGTAGTAGATAGAAATAATTGCCGCTAGCGTGACCATCGTGTAGCCAAGACCTGTTGTTAAAATAATGACAGTTCTAGGGATTAGTATTAAGTACGGTATTCATGTCTATTAATAATTATCGTATTTTTCTTTCGCTTTCCTACTTCGAAACTGATGACTCTAACAAAGGTAGCAATAAACTCCGGATTTTGCATAGGCCTACCATCCAGGCCTATGCTACACATGGATATATATAGGATTATATTGGCTATTTTTTGGTAGGCAAATCCCAGTATATAAATAGTCTACCTACCTACCTACCTACCTATATCTATCTATCTATCTATCTATCTATCTATCTATCTATCTATCTATCTATCTATCTATCTATCTATCTATCTATCTATCTATCTATCTATCTATCTATCTATCTATCTATCTATCTATCTATCTATCTATCTATCTATCTATCTATCTATCTATCTATCTATCTATCTATCTATCTATCTATCTATCTATCTATCTATCTAATCTATATATCTATCTATCTATCTATCTATCTATCTATCTATCTATCTATCTATCTATCTATCTATCTATCTATCTATCTATCTATCTATCTATCTATCTATCTATCTATCTATCTATCTATCTATCTATCTATCTATCTATCTATCTATCTATCTATCTATCTATCTATCTATCTATCTATCTATCTATCTATCTATCTATCTATCTATCTATCTATCTATCTATCTATCTATCTATCTATCTATCTATCTATCTATCTATCTATCTATCTATCTATCTATCTATCTATCTATCTATCTATCTATCTATCTATCTATCTATCTATCTATCTATCTATCTATCTATCTATCTATCTATCTATCTATCTATCTATCTATCTATCTATCTATCTATCTATCTATCTATCTATCTATCTATCTATCTGCCTACCTGCCTGCCTACCTTCCTGCCTACCTACCTACCTACCTATCTATCTATCTATCTATCTATCTATCTATCTATCTATACGATGTGGCCCTTATTTGCCTTGCGGCGTCAGGGGTGGAAGGTTCTCTGGAGATAGTCTTCTTGTGAGCTGTCTGTAAGCTTGTTCCTGTGACTTCTTTGATTTCTGTGATCCATCTTTTACATGTTAAATATATAAATAGTGACAAACGAAATTATCGACAATAATCAAAAACGTAACGTATGAAGTCATAATTAATTATGTACATAGGTCTTATAGTCGAAGGTCACGAATCAACTTACCTTTAAATAGGGGGTTGATTTCCCAGATGGTAATGGGACCAAGACTTGCGAACTGTCCGAAGAGAAGCTCCAGACAGAACAAGGGGATGCCCATAAAAATGAGACTGATGAAATATGGAATAAGAAATGCTCCTGTGAAATACCAGAAATATAAGATATAATGAATGGCATCATGTTCGTGTCAAACGAAGGAAAAGAACAAGATAATCATAACAATAACAGTTCTTAACAATAACTTAGGGCATAACAATAATTTAGATCATAACAATAACAGGTCATAACAATAACTTAGGGCATAACAATAATTTAGATCATAACAATAAATTAGGTTGGAAAAATGGAAAGATTAGAGTCATGACCGAGCTGCGGTATAACAGACCTGTGTACAGATGACCTGAAAGGTCTATTTTGATTCCTTATATGCATTTCGTTGGTCGGCATTGGCTAGTTTTTGGCTTGCGACTCCAAGCATATATATATATATATATATATATATATATATATATATATATATATATATATATATATATATATATATATATATATATATATATATAGTGACTAACGAAAATCACGACAATAGTCATGTTTATTTTTTGTTCACGTCTCTTACTGGTAAACGTCACGCTTTTACAAGACTTTTACAAGTCACAAGAGAACAAATAGGTCAAAACGTGAGACAGTCGAGAGTAAGGACCTTTGTACTGAAAGTAAACAAACCTTCATTCGTTACGATTTATATTATTATCGTGGTTGTCGATAACCACCTTTTATATACTTGGTGTCGCTTGTCAAAAATAGCCAATACCGAAAAATACCGCACGTAAATAATTATAAATCAGCTTTTCATGTCATGCATACGTTCTGTACACAGGACACAGTACATAAATAGTGACCGACAAAACACACGGCAATAATTGAAATCATCACATATGAAGGCATGAATCAATTCTACTAGTAAGTCTTTATTGGAGGCAGGATTGACCCACATAAACGGGACATGGGTCCTACACAAATAGAACTTACAAATAATTCAAAGAGGAACCATATTTGATAATGAACCAAGACTCGTTTATAGTTAATGTTTTAAACAGTTATTTTACAATACAACAAGTTTATAATTAATGTTTTTTTAACAATTAGTTTAAAATACAGCAAGTTTATAATTAATGTTTTTTAACAGTTAGTTTAAGATACAGTTTGTTAGAGTACCTCCGCCATTTTTGTATGCCAGATGAGGAAATCTCCAGACGTTACCAAGTCCAACAGCAAAACCAATGCACGTGACTATAAATTCAAGATGTCTTCCCCAGCCTGGCCGGTTGTCTTCCGGCTGTTACATAAAATAGTAGAATATTTAATTTGAGGTACACTCAATAACAATTAAATGTGTCCATGATATCATTTGAAATATTATGAATGTTCATACTAGACAAGACAGATAAGCAAATAGACGATGGATACAAGGTGGATAGACACACAGATAGATTAGATATAATTATATGTAACTAGATGGTTGGTTGCTGATCCAGCGGGCCATGGGCTCATGCCCTTTGACATAATGCCATTAAATGGCATTATATTGCTGGGAAATCTGTGGATTTTCGGCCCACCAGGGGACAGAGCCAGAGAATAAATATCACACTCCAGGAAGGTAGGTTTCAACCTATACACTGCGCCTAGCCACTGTAGCCAAGATATGGTTCACTGTGCTCATTCCCCGCCACCAATTGACTACTGGTTATGCCGAACTTCTCTATTGCTCCAGGCATGCAACCAAATGTTCAAGTCAAAAGGATTGTCACGTCCTGAGTCACTGTGCCTCTATGTTGGTTCTCAGCCATAGGAAAAAACAGTGCTGTCAGTTTCCTCCTCCCCAGTGCTGCACTGTACATCTCTGGGCACCTCCCAACCACAGAGGATGCATGCATATATATTCAGGTAGACATGAAAAACATTTCAATATCAAAATAAAAGCATAATTGTATAGATGACGTGTCATGAAGCTTCTATAAGAAGATAACCTCAATATAACGGCATATCATCCACTAAGGTTTTCTGTTGCATGTGTGGTATGTCTAGTGGGCCATTAGTGAGACCCACAGACGCAATCGCATGCGTATTTAATTAGATAAGACAGACAGACAGATATGTAGGAAAGTAGGTAGATCGATATACAGACAGTTAGATTGACATATATAGATAGATGGATGGGTGATGAATGGGTGGATTAACGGATGGATAGATGGAGTATACCTCATTTTCTGTCATTTCTATAAGAAACTAGAGATTTTTCTTGTAAACTTCACTGTGTTCTCTTGTGCTACCGTGGGTAAATCTGAAAGCAGGATGTACAAGAATAACAGTTTTAAAACTGATCACATATTGATGTGCTAGATAACATCCTAAGTAACAGATGTGTGTTATCCAATCATCTTGCGTGTTCAAATGAAAACGGGACTTGTGGATTTATTTAAAAAGTATCATACGCAATTTAATATTTTCAACGGAATTGAACAAAGCAACCACTTGTGAATAAGAATGCACCTGGGTTCATCAGAAAAAATCTCCGTATGCATTTAGGCAAGCATCCCACTGTTTAGGTAGACGTCGAATGCCGTCCGAGAAAAAGTTTCGTGGCTGTTCTCTGAACCATGTGGTCACCGCTGTCTTCACGTCTGCGTCGCTGTTGAATCGCTGTCCCTTTAGTGCTTTCTTCAACGGTCCGAACAAATGGAAATCACACGGGGATAAATCGGGACTATAGGCTGGGTGATGAAGAACTTCCCAATTCTTCTTTGCCAATGTTTCCTGCACAATTTTTGCGACGTGCGGACGAGCGTTGTCGTGGAGAAGAATCACACCTTGAGAAAGTCTGCCTGGTCGCTTAGCCTTGATGGCCTTATGCAGCTTGTCTAAAGTGTCTTTATAATGGGCGGCATTGATGTTGACACCAGGTTCCTTAAAATCAGTCAACAAAAGCCCTTCATGGTCAAAAAATGCAGTCACCATAACCTTCCCAGCAGAAACCTCCGTCTTTAAACATACGCACCCACTCCATCACTCTGGTCCTCGACAAACATTTGTCACCATATGCTGCCTTCATTCTCCGATGAATGTCTACTGCTTGACATCCTTCAAATGAAAGAAACTGGATCACAGCACGCTGATTCACTTTGGACGGGTTCGGAATCACACCCGCCATATTGTTAACAGTCTTCTGCAGCACATATGCATGCTGGGAAGATGAACACGTGACCGTATGTAAATTATTGGATACTCATTACTAGTGCAAAATGTCATCAATATCAGTGCGCTCTATCACGAGTGGTGTAACAAGTCCCGTTTTCATTTGAACCTCTTATATAGATATTGATACCACTGTCCTTGGCAGATCTGGTATTCCTAGCAACTGACACTTATAACGCAGACACAAAGTCTTTGGGTAGGCCACTTGGTACGTATATCAGATCATCGCTTACCAAAGATACTTCTCTACATCATTAATTCATTAAATCCTTAACCCTTCAGTGACATACGAGTGTCACTCTGGAAACACCAACACAAAAATTTCGCCATGCTTCTCTGTTATCAGTTCTTTATTTGAGTGTGGAGAACCATAATCCTGTCCAGTCTTTAATATTATCAGTCCACACTTTCCTCTGACCTCCTTTTCTTCTTCTGCTATTGTTCCCTTCAAGATATTTTTTTTGAAAGAGAAGGTGCTTTATCACGTGGTCACACCACACAAGTTTGCGATGCGTCATCACTGACATGAGATGTTGTGCTGTCCTGTAACAGTGACACTTCTCTACAGGGAGTGGCAGAAGGACATACAATCTCAAGTGGCAGAAGGACATACAATCTCAATTAGCAGAAGGACATACTATCTCAAGTGGCAGAAGGACATACAATCTCAAGTGACAGAAGGACATTCGATCTCAAGTGGCAGAAGGACATACTATCTCAAGTGGCAGAAGGACATACAATCTCAAGTGGCAGAAGGACATACAATCTCAAGTGGCAGAAGAACATTCGATCTCAAGTAGCAGAAGGACATTCGATCTCAAGTAGCAGAAGGGCATTCGATCTCAAGTAGCAGAAGGACATTCGATATCAAGTAGCAGAAGGACATTCGATCTCAAGTAGCAGAAGGACATACAATCTCAAGTGGCAGAAGGACATACAATCTCAAGTGACAGAAGGACATACAATCTCAAGTGGCAGAAGGACATACAATCTCAAGTGACAGAAGGACATTCGATATCAAGTGGCAGAAGAACATTCGATCTCAAGTAGCAGAAGGACATTCGATCTCAAGTGGCAGAAGGACATACAATCTCAAGTGGCAGAAGGACATACAATATCAAGTGGCAGAAGAACATTCGATCTCAAGTAGCAGAAGGACATTCGATCTCAAGTAGCAGAAGGGCATTCGATCTCAAGTAGCAGAAGGACATTCGATATCAAGTAGCAGAAGGACATTCGATCTCAAGTAGCAGAAGGACAATCGATCTAAATATGGCTAATAGAAGAGATACAATGACTCCTGAAAGATCTAAATCAAAGCCTTTGAAATAATCAAAGATAACTGAGACGACGATGAATAGAATAGAGATAATGGCGGTCTACGTTAAAAAAAGGCGCAACATCTTGGGATAAGAAACGAACAGCAGCTCAACAAGGGAGAGTAGTTAGAACGTCACGAGTACATCAAACTAAAGCAGCTCATCAGCGGAGAGTAGTTAGAACGTCACGGGTACAACAAACGCTAATTACAGTATTCATTCCATGCCCAAACTGTCCAAGGACATTTGCGGCAAGAATATATTTAGTATCTTATTCACTTATACGAACTCACAGACAAGAACGTGGGTCTATGTCACAGACAAGAACGTGGGTCTATGTCACAGACAAGAACATGGGTCTAAGTCACAGTCAAGAACATGGGTCTAAGTCACAGACAAGAACGTGGGTCTAAGTCACAGTCAAGAACATGGGTCTAAGTCACAGTCAAGAACATGGGTCTAAGTCACAGTCAAGAACATGGGTCGAAGTCACAGTCAAGAACGTGGGTCTAAGTCACAGTCAAGAACATGGGTCTAAGTCACAGTCAAGAACATGGGTCTAAGTCACAGTCAAGAACATGGGTCTAAGTCACAGTCAAGAACATGGGTCTAAGTCACAGTCAAGAACATGGGTCTAAGTCACAGTCAAGAACATGGGTCTAAGTCACAGTCAAGAACATGGGTCTAAGTCACAGTCAAGAACATGGGTCTAAGTCTCAGTCAAGAACATGGGTCTAAGTTTTAAAAGTAGATGTAACAACAACTATAATAGTTATTACCTAGATAATAGTCTATAGATCAGTTGTGTACTAATTAGTAGTCTATAAAACAGTTATGTGCTAGGTAATATTATGTAGATTTATGTGCTAGGTAACATTATGTATACAGTTATGTGCTAGGTAATCGTTTGCAAACAGTTATATGTTTGGTAATATTTAATAAACAGTTATGTGCTAGGTAATATTATATAGTTATGTGCTAGTAATATTATGTAGTGTTATGTGCTAGGTAATATTATGTGAACAGTTATGTGCTAGGTAATATTATGGGAACAGTTATGTGCTAGGTAATAGTTTGTAAACCGTTATGTGTTAGGTAATAGTATGTAAAAATGTATGTACTAGGTACTATTCTGTAGAGTTATTTACTAAGTAATATTCTATAAACACAGTTATGTGCTAGGTAATAGTTTGTAAACAGTTATGTGCTAGGTAATTGTCTATAAAATAGTTGTGCATTAGGTACTGTGTGAAATAATCATTAAAACAATATTGATTTCCGCGGCGCTCGCCGCTATATTATAACTGCTAGATAATTGCTTTTATACAGCGATAGACGTCTTGACCGACTGTCTGAATGCGTAGAGCATGTCTTCACATTGGTAAATCTGTCAAACAATGATTGATGTAATCTGTTATAGATTACGCAAAGGAACATTGCATAACTGGACTGTTGTCGCCTTCGCCTGAGCCTTTGTTCGTGAAGTAAACATTCTTCCTATTTCTGCTCTGTATGACATTAAGTTGTCCACGCATGATTTGCTCCATCTGGCACAATCTTCCTCAAGTGTTGATTTTTTGCATACTTACTTGTATCATACTTTTAGTCTGCATCTCATTCTTCAACACTTCTGATATTTTCCTATGCAATATTTGTTTTGTGAGATTTCCCTCTGCAGTATTTGTTTTAGGACGTGGCTGTTGTTCATACAATGAGCATGCCACTTGAGTCTGACAAAGCGTGAAGTTAATGTTGAAGATGTGCAGTTAAAATATTGATTATTTTGCTAAATAATGGCTCATATACTTCATTTATTAAGTAAATTCTTGCATAATTTTGAAATATTAAGAACCAAATGGTCAGAGGGTGTCCGACAAAGTGGATGGTGCCGCAGTAACCTTATGAACAAATAGTCAGGCAAAATGAATTAAAAAGGTTACTAAAACACTTACCTTGCCTATTAATAAAAATATATAAAAAAAGTATATATAAAAACACATACAATAAAACTAAACAGGACAATTCTCCACGTATCGGCTCAAATTGAACCTTTTTCAAGAGACAAACAACAGAAAATACCACAATAAAAAAACAAAATAGATGACTTTAGATTTCATCAAGCCCCGTCATAATTTTGAAAACAAAAAATTGTATAAATAATGCGATACTAGCTGTGATTAGTTTATCTATACTGCTGACCAGTTCCACTGTGTATTGTAGCGCAGTAGCAAGACCTCTGTCCAGAATTAATTTGGGCCCTCATTCGTTTTTTTTCCTTGTTTATTGTTGTGATCCGTTGATCATTATTTATATACTTGAAGTCGCAAGCCAAAAATAGCCAAAGCCGACTCCAAGTATATAAATAGTGACCAAAAGAAACATGTCAATAATAAAAAATATAATGAACGAAGTCCTGATTAACTCTGTGTAAAAGTCTTCTATTGCAGACGGCCATGGGCGTAGTCAACTGGAGCCCGAGCAGATCGCTTAATACTGTATCGTAGGAGTGTGATACCACGACCAGGGGTGTTAGTCACTCGCTTAATACTGTATCGTAGGAGTGTGATACCACGACCAGGGGTGTTAGTCACTCGCTTAATACTGTATCGTAGGAGTGTAATACCACGACCAGGGGTGTTAGTCACTCGTTTAATACTGTATCGTAGGAGTGTGATACCACGACCAGGGGTGTTAGTCACTCGCTTAATTCATATTTTTCATGAATTATTCTCAATGGTAAAAAATGTGAGACACAGGGTATCTTTGGTAATTAAATTAAAGTCGGACATGCGCTATAGATAAATAGATTCGGAATAAGATTAACGTCAGACGAGCGCATAGATAAATATATTGGTAATGAGATTCACGTCAGACGAGCGCACATATAAATATATTGGTAATGAGATTCACGTCAGACGAGCGCACATATAAATATATTGGTAATGAGATTCACGTCAGACGAGCGCACATATAAATATATTGGTAATGAGATTCACGTCAGACCAGCGCACATATAAATATATTGGTAATGAGATTCACGTCAGACCAGCGCACATATAAATATATTGGTAATGAGATTCACGTCAGACGAGCGCACATATAAATATATTGATAATGAGATTAACGTCAGGCAAGCGCACAGATAAATATATTGATAATGAGATTCACGTCAGACGAGCGCATAGATGAAGCGCACAGACGAATAGATTGATAATGAGATTAACGTCAGAGAAACGCATAGATAAATAGATTGGGATAGGTGAAAGCTTCCGATTGACAATTGTTTCCTATGTGAACCATAATTTCAGAAACGCATCACAGTTAAGGGGTATTTGTATCGGCATTTCTGATATTGACTCATTAAGCACTAGAGTACGTTAGAAGGAGCACGTGGCGGTATGGCTAGAGCGTCGATCCCACAAACTTGAGGGCACGGGTTCAATCCACGGTTGGAACAAGGTGGACAAAGTATTTTCTCCAGGACACTTGTGACCAACGATCCATTGTATCAGTAAGGAGTGACGAAATGTGAGATAATGGGATACGAATTTGAAAAATATTGTACGTGAAATCCTGCTATGTTTGAAACAACCGACTCTTTCAGTGACATTCTACAAGCCCGTATCTCCCTATGTATGTCTAGATGTCCATGTGTGAGCATATCCGTTACGATTCAGCTCTATATTTATAATATGTACTGGCGTAATCAATATGTATTTAGTGTGAGAGAGATTTGCGGTGTAAAAAGGAGCGGTTATTTGTGTAACGGCATGTGACTAAGCGATACACATGACTAAGTGATACACATAACTAAGTGATACACATATATCCTTGCCACCGTATATATTTTAATTAAATATGTCCAAACGACAGTATCTGTTGTTTTTTTCTTCTAAAACGTCGCCCAGCATTACGTTGTGCCACCATGAACTAAGCGGTTTTTATTTAAGAAACTTGTTCGAGTAAAGGAAATGATAATCTCTTAACTGAACTTGGACTGTTTCGAATGCTCATATAAAATGGTGTTGGCTACGCTAAAGATTTTAATGACACAAACTGAAGATAACTCGTCACGTACTATTAGGCAACTATTACTTTTCTTCACGTAAGCAACTATTTGGTGGTGTGACCAGTTTCTGTCCTTTTTGTCTTTACCTCCCCTAACCCATGCGTCAGATACCCATTTACAGCTAGGTGGATTGTAGGAGCGGTCATGTCAGGCAAGAAATCCCGACCTGCAATATTTATGTGTGTCCAGAAGTTGTTTCGAACCTTCCACGCCGTAAGCCCGTTATAGTAAGCAAGCTCACAATCAACTTGACTACTGACACCCTCTACCATATTTATTGTGGGTATCTGTAAACTGTTCAGCGCTGTGGCGGTCAAGATATCCAGCTGAAATCCCGTCACGGACAATTGTGCATCTGGACCTTGAAGAAAACAATGGCAAACTACTCAACGTATTTATATTGTAAAGTGAATAAATACAGCCATAAAATACTGGGTTGATGAATACATCCGAGTCTTTGATATATTTATATATATAAAAATTTAAATATATAAATATCCTATATATAAATAGGATATGTTACATCGATATTCAGCAATTGTTGAAACTTGTAAACACTAATGCTGCCCATATTATCTCTAGTACTATGTGAATGATTGGTTTTCAAACTACGAACAAACTCGACGGAATTGTGTTTATGAAGTGATCTGACTAACCACTTTACCACCGAAACGATATAAGCAACTTACCAATGAGATCATTTTCGTTGGTATTTTGAATAAGAGACATTTGGGATTTGGAAACAGTGGAATCCCTCTATAGCGCATTCTTTTATAACAAATTTCTCTATATAACAACACTTCTCATAACCCTCAATTATATTAATTCTTTACTGTTTGTACTGTATATAACGAATGTTTCTTATTACATTATATTTTGTCTGTCCGTACCAAGTTATTATATCAAAATTCCAATGTAAGACTATATATTTAACAGTATCCCCGAGAAAATCCTACGATCTGGTTTGGTTGTCATAAAGATAACATAACTGAATGAAAGATTACAACATGAGCGAATGTTGTTGTACTACAATACAAATAATATTTTATAACATTATATAACATACATCATAAATAATAACAGTACTTGCGCGTGCCATTGTTATAGTTTTATCGCAATCTCGATGATTATGATATACATCATAAAAATATAAACAATAGACACGTGATCTAATAAAAAAATTATGGTTTTTAGAAACGAAAATAACACAATAATATATCATCAAGATAATTTAAATACTAAAATATTCAGGAAACTGTATTATAAATGTAAATCCTGTCCGAAAAACAAGATAAGAATATAAATTAAATTATTATTAATTATAATAATAATAACGCGGCCGCGGCGTATTTCTTCTTCCGTGTTCGTGGTTAAAGAACAGGACCTCGGAGTGAAGTGTGGGTATTGTAAGAAACGGGCAGCATATAGGAATTAAACAAATGAGTGAATAAACAAAACAGAACAATTTACACAGAACATAGTAAAGTCAGTTACCAAATGATGAAGTATATACTAAATATGAGATCGGAACACTAATGGACGTGTCCGGGGTGCCATGATGGTAATCTGGTGACTAACTTTAATGGCGCCCTGTTCAATATAGTGCTGTAATGACAGAAAGAAGGGTGTGCGCACCATTACATAATTAATAGTCAAGCAAAGTAAATTAAACAGGTTACTAAAACACTTACCTTGCCTATTAATAAAAAATATATTTAATAAAGTATATATAATAATCTAATAATTATCCCGAGAAAATTTGGCTATGGAGACGGGGCTTGATGAAATCTAGTCATCTATTTTGTTTTTTATTTAGTTGTTTTGTTTGTCTCTTGAAAAATGTTCAATTTGAGCCGATACGTGGAGAATTGTCCTGTTTAGTTTTATTGTATGTTTTTTTATATATACTTTTTTAAATATATTTTTTATTAATAGGCAAGGTAAGTGTATTAGTAACCTGTTTAATTTACTTTGCTTGACTATTTGTTCATTAGGTTACTGCGGCACCATCCACTTTGTCGGACACCCTCTGACCATTTGGTTATTTATATTACATAATTAAAATGTGTGCATCGTGAAATTCAAATCATATCCATGTTTCTTCACACACAGATACGATTCTATTCTAATGTTTCTTCACATATAGATATGAGTCTTATATACATAGATATGAGTCAACATAGAAAAGAAGTAAATCTTGGTTAACAGCAGACACACAGAAAAACAGGCTAATATCATGATGAATGGATAGAAGCTCGAGGAGGTGAATACCTTCAAATACCTCGGAACCAGTGTATGCAGCGATGGAAAATGCAAAGCAGAACTAAAAATAAAGCTAAAGATGGCTTTAGCGTTCTTGTCAAGGTTAACTGTGATTTGGAAATGCAATATCAATGTCGGAGCGAAAGTCAAACTGTATAAGTCGCTGGTGCTTTTTGTTGTGATGTATGGCTGTGAGAGTTGGGCACTCACTGCAGACATGGAGAGAAGATTACAGACTTTCCAGTACAAATGTTACATGCGAATTCTACGAATTTCCTATAGGGAACATAAGACCAACTTATACGTAAGACATAAAAGAAAGATATATGCAGGTGTACAGGAATCATTGCTTTCAATAGTGAAACAAAAAAACACTAGCATTGTTTGGACGTGTATGTAGACATGATTCCTTGTCAAAAACAATACTTCCGGGAACTGTCGAGGGGGCAAGAAGCAGAGGTGGCAAAATAAAGGCATGAACAGAACACATGAAGGAATTAATAAGACACGATTTTTCCTCACTCGTCCACATTGCTGAGGATATGAATTGCTGGAGAACTTTGTGGGCTGAAGCATCCAATTTCGTACCTCTACGTCCCAGAAGGATTACTGGATTATTTATTGTTTATTCTAATGCTTCTTCACACACAGATATCATTGCATTTTATTGGTTTTTTTTCACACATAGACATGATTCTGTTATAATGTTTCAATCAATCAATAAACCAGTAACTCTTCAGGGTCGTAGGGGTACCACATTGGGTGCCTCAGCACACACTCTATTCACACATAGATTTGATTCTATTGTAATGTTTCTTCACACATAGATTTGATTCTATTGTAATTATTCTTGATTCTTGATTAGGAACAAGCGACACAGCACTGAGGGTACTGTATATGCTCTGCTTGCCGTTCCGTCAGCCATCTAAAAATGTATAAGCTCAGTGTCCCAGTTGTTGATTACGCGTTTTTCTGATCTTTCCAGAGAGAGAGAGAGAGAGAGAGAGAGAGAGAGAGCACTTTCTTCCATCGCCTCTAGTTACTCCCATGTCTACCATTCTCTGAATATGTACATTGTCTCTTTCGACCTCCCCCTCATCTTCTCGTAGGGTATCCATGACTGCTCTAATCAATTAAATTATGTCTTTTTCATCTCGGTGTCGTTCACCAAGGCCTTACTAGCCAACACATCGGCTCTTTCGTTTGGACTGTTATATACGGTGGCAATCATCGGCGCATACGGTTGTGTCTGTGGGTCTAACCAATAGCTCACAAGACAAACCAACCATGCAACTGAAAACCTTAGTAGATGACATGCCTTTATATTGAGGTTATCTTCTTATAGAAGCTTCATGGTTTGTCATCTATACAATCCCGTAGTCGTAACCTTCGATAACAGTTACCATGTTGTTCTGACAGGCCGACGTTGTGTTTGAACTAGTTATTAGCACGGAGTGGATGGGCGGAACAACAAAGAAACCTGTCGCAAGGGCCAGAGTTGTGCCCTGATGTCGACGTCTGCTTTTAGCGGCATTGGACTCGAAACACCATCGAGTCGAATGGCTGCTGGAACAGATGGCCGAGCATTTATGGGGATGCCCCACGTGCTGTGAGACCAGTTTTATAATAAAGAATCAAGAGAATCTGCTCTTTCTTTTCCCTTGACCCCCAGCATGACCTGGACAGTAGATCCATGTAATTCTCTTCTCGTTGTTGTGAAGAGTGACCCATTCAGTTCTGATCATACACATTTCTATCTCGCGCAGCATACTTTGAGAGTCCGATAGAATCACTGAGTCTTTTGGTGGTTGCGCTGCCAGTCAAGTGAGAGCTGCTGTCACCGCTTCTATTTCCATTCTCATATTCGATGTTGTAGTGGGGTATGTAGCTGACTTCTCAGCTAATTTCTTGCCATCTTGGTAGGCCACGAAACCCCAACCAAACCTGTTTGTTTCTTGTGTTATTGAGCCGTCTGTGTAAATTATCTATTCGTATGGCTTCGAGTGCTGCAGTATGAGTTCTTGGATACTTCCCTCTGTTCTGTTGCCAACCAAGTCTCGGTACTCTCTTTCCATCTGTATCACAACTGTTGTCAATAACGTTCTCTCTTTGCCAAATGTCACCCATTCACAGCCTGTTCCCACTTCCTCCAGCCCACAAACTCTGAGTAGTGTATCTTCTGCTTCTGCTATCCAGGACCTTCCTCTCCTTGATACGCCTACCTTTTGTGTTGTCTAGAGATTGGTGCAAAATGTGATGATCATTATTGGCGACCTTGACGTATTCTTTAACCTGAGCTATTTTGTGTCTTGATTTGATACTCGGTAGGTCTAGGAGAAGCCTCATGGTCACGATAGGTGTATCTCTTGTGCATCCTAAAGCAGCTCTCATGGCCTCGTTTTAAACTCTCTCCAAAGATTATATTCTAATGTTTCTTCACACATATATATGATTATATTGTAATGTTTCTTCACACATATATATGATTCTATTGTAATGTTTCTTCACACTTGTCTATTCTAAAGTCGTGTAAATACTGGTTATCATCAGTTGCGTTGGATGAACAACAATTGTGGAAACACTCAACCAGAAAATCGAAGCACCTATGTGCTGTGATGATCTGATGATGATTAACAAAATACAGTTACCAAAACTAATACATTTATAAACACACGTACATACCTGTAAAATAGAAACACCAACAAGGATAAAACACACGTAGAATGTATGTTATAATATAACTGAATGACACATATAACTGAATGATAAAACAATGTGAAGACAGTTTCTCGTTCACCCTATATCCGGGTGTAAGCCTAATACAGGATAGAATTATCCGGACATGTTGAAAACAAGCATGCCACTTTTCAGACTATGCCCTTATAATTTATAGTTAAATCCACTTCTGAATTGAATTTTCACTGTGTTATTTCTCTTACTTTGTTCTCGTGTTCTACCTCCTTCTTTCGGTCAAGCTCTAAATATAATATTTCTTTGTTCATGTCAATTTATGCTCGCATTCATAAGTAACTTCAAAACGATAAGTTCTATTAATTGTGCGAGTGTCAGGGTTGCCGTAGTTTCAATTCTCCCAATAAGTGTCAAACTGTACTAGAAAAGAGTTATAAAAAGTCAAATACAACGTAACATTTCTCTTACACGATTGACATGCGTACATCACTTTCCGTTTTTACTGATTTTACTTAATCAACATTGTGTGTGGGACACAATGCCACATTACATTATTTTTATATTCTTGGGGGTTTTCCATCTTATGTTTTTTCAGCGTTCATAACATAACCTAATTATCAATGGAGCACTATCGTATGCACATGCGACATCAAATGATAGGATTTTGTTTAGAACCAATTCTTGTCTCTAGCGTCGCTCGTTTTAACAAGAAATGTAATGTGCATATAGAAATAATTTTTGTCTTATTTAAATTATGGGTAAAAAAAATAAAGGTACATTTTAGGCAAATGTGGCCACATTCCGTGATAACAGTCCATCTTTTTAATAGTAGGTTTGATTTTATTGAGCTTCTGTGACACAGAGATAAAAAAAAACACGAAATGTCCTCTAGCGTTAATTCGATCTTCGCGTAACGTACTGAGAACTCCCCACCCACACGGGCGTTCCAGTGGAGGGGAGAAGAGGTGCGTAACGCGCAGATCGATTGGTTCTGTGTTGTATACGCCTTTAGCGAAATTTATTTACGTTAAATAATGTATGAAAGTAATCCAGTAAAAAAACAGGCCACATCTGCTGAGCATAAACCAAATTTCCTTTATGTAACATATTTTTAAAGACAAGAGAAAGCAATATAAGCCAAACCAATTCTCCGAAAGGAAGATTTAAAAAGCTAAATTTGTTAAATTTCACTAAAAAGTTTAGAAATAAAGTCGTTATGGCAACCGTCACTAGGCGCTGTTCTACCTTTCGTCACAGAAACCGAAGATGACACTGTCAGATGGTTGAAAGAGTCATCATTAAGGTAATATTTGACAAGCTATTTATATGACTGACAGTACGTTAGGTGTCAGTGTTGGTGTGTGTGCATGCAAGTATTACCTACGGTGTTTGCCACGTAAAGGTAACAGTTCGTTGTAAAATAAAAATTACTGGAAATCCTTTTACAGTACTTTGAGATTCATATATAGTTTTCAGCTATACTGGTGCAAAATTGTCATAGACAGGGGCATGCGAAATGCCATCATTCATTCTGATATCCATAACTTCTCTGAGACATTGTATGGAAGTGATAACCTTTCTGGCATGATGTAAGCGTACAGTCCATGTTTCACCAGAAAACATCAGAATTGGAAGTACCACTGCTTTGTAAACCTTCATCTTAGTTTGTGACATAGCGCTATTTCTCTGCAACACATTGCATAAGGTCTACTGAAAGTGTTGCTTGCCTTTGTAGAACCGTGTATACACATCAACACTTGGTGAAGATTTTGCTACCGAGTATGTGAATATAGACACATGATGTGGACACATAGTCACAAATGATGGCTGATGTGAAACAGAAGTTAAAAGGAGAATAGGAATGGCTTAAAGTACCTTCAATGACATGACGAAATTATTAATATCTAAACAAATTATAAACAAGTTAAAAATGAGAATTATAAAAAAGATTCCAAAATCTAGCAATGGGACGACTGAAAAGAAGCAGCTGTATCCATCAAGCAAAACGACTCCGCAGACAACTTACAGACCTACCTGAAGTTGACAGCCCCTTAAGGCCTGTACCAGAACAAACCCCGTGGAGTGAAAGACATGGAATGCCAATATACATTCAGACCCATGTGAAAGGAATACTAAGCGAGGACGAACAGAACAGTGTGCAGCGAAGGACAGTCACCCTCAGTTTCCTGGATGAGGAATATCCACAAGATATATGGGTCAGAGTATACACAGATGGGTCAGCACAGAATGCCGTGAGGAATGGAGGTGCAGGTGTATATATAGAATATCCACACAAGCCTAGAGATACAATCAGAACACCGACAGGAAAATTCTGCAATAATTATGATGCAGAAATCCAGCCAATTAGTGTGGCAGCTAAAAAACTGCTGAACTCCAACTCTGACCTACAGCCTGTGGTATTCCTGACAGATGCAAGGTCAGTGCTTCAAGCTCTCCAGTCTGAAAAACTAACAGACTTGAAAAAACTACTTAGCGAATTGTCTTACCAGTATAGGGTAACCATGCAGTGGATACCCTCTCACTGTGGAATACCAGGAAATGAAAAAGCAGACCAACTGGCTAAGGAAGGTGCTCCCGAAGACCAACCAGATATACCAATCACCTACCATCAGAAAAAACAGATGATCAAGTCAATAAGAAAGCCACAAACACCAACACAAGATGACTATCATATTATGAACAGACCAGAACAAGTTATAATTCTACGTCTCAGAACAGGACACAACCGACTCCGCAGTCACATGTATACAAAGTTCAAGATTGGCAACACGGCCATGTGTACATGTGGACAGGCAGCACAGAGTGCCAAACATATACTTCAAGAGTGTTCTGAGCATGAAACGCTGAGGCAGACATATTGGCCAGAGGAAACAATACTGGAATCAAAACTCTATGGGACACTGTATGAACTACAAAAGACAGTGAGTTTTATTAAGGAGACAGAATTACAGATATAGACATGTTTCAAGTGAACGAAAGAAGAAGAAGAATTATAAAATGCTACATCTATTCCATATTAATTCCATATTATTCCCTTCATTACACTAACGTACGGATGCGATAAAGGGAAAACGAATCAAGCGGGGTAGGTCATGGATGGCAGAAGCTGACGACACACTGCGAAGAGTTAATGAAATAGAAGTAGGAAAGGACAGTCAATGGAGAGAGGTAGATGTTGAAAAAAATCACCGACTAACGTAATAATTCAACTAGATAAATCGTGTCGGAAATGGACGGACATCATGGCAGAAGTTAGAGCACAAGAGCTTGTCCAGCTACACTGTAAACCAGAATACATAATTATACACACCGATAGATCAGTCAACAGAAATATAAATAAATGTAGTTGGGGTTTTGTTGCCTACAGAAATGGCGTGAAGGTGGTTGAAAGATCGTCTGCATACTCTACTATCACGTCGAGCATGAGGATGGAGATAGAGGGAGTTACAGCAACATTGAGTTAGTTGATAACTGATACATCAGCCCACTCGGTAATACTCACAGATTCGCAAAGCATGCTGCGCAAGATAGAAAGGAACATGTTGAGAAACGGATGGTTTGCGTTATTGAACAATTCAATTGTACAGAGATTTAAATTGATATACTGCCCAGGTCACGCAGGAGACATAGGAAAGAGCTGACTCATCAGCAGATAACTCTATAAATAAATATAGGTGACTTTAATAAAGTAGTCATATATTCATTACAAAATGAAGATGTTGACAATGAGACTGACAACATACACAAACAAAGAATGACAGACATGGGTGTGATTAGAGGAAAGGGAAGAAAATGTACTCTTTTTGGAAAGAACCGAAGATCTCTTAATCAACACCTGACTGGGACCTTAAGTCTACCATATACTAGAATGGCCGCTGAAACAGAGAGATGAGCGCTTATGGAATGTCCTGTGTGCCTTGATGTTAGTTCCTTATCAAGAATCAAGAACTGATAGTCAGTCTCAGTATTGATAGGAAGTCTCAGTATTGATAGTAAGTCTCAGTATTGATAGCGAGTCTCCGTATTGATAGCAAGTCTCCGTATTGATAGTAAGTCTCCGTATTGATAGTAAGTCTTATTATTGATAGTAAGTCTCCGTATTGATAGCGAGTCTCCGTATTGATAGTAAGTCTTATTATTGATAGTAAGTCTCAGTATTGATAGTAAATCTCAGTATTGATAGTAAGTCTCAGTATTGATAGTAAATCTCCGTATTGATAGTAAGTCTCAGTATTGATAGTAAATCTCAGTATTGATAGTAAATCTCCGTATTGATAGTAAGTCTCAGTATTGATAGTAAATCTCAGTATTGATAGTAAGTCTCCGTATTGATAGTAAATCTCAGTATTGATAGCGAGTCTCCGTATTGATAGCAAGTCTCCGTATTGATAGTAAGTCTCCGTATTGATAGTAAGCCTCAGTATTGATAGTAAATCTCAGTATTGATAGTAAGTCTCCGTATTGATAGTAAGTCTCAGTATTGATAACAAGTCTCAGTATTGATTACGTGCACTATGTATACACAATTTAAAATTGGCACAACAGCAAAGTGTAATTTTGGACAAGTCAACCAGACTTCAGAACATATCCTTCAAGAATGTGCAAACTATGAAACATTAAGATACACATACTGGCCTTCTGTTACACCAATGAATGTTAAACTTTATGGTACAAAACTATAAATGAAAAACACTGTCCAATTTATACAAGAAACAACACTGCAGATATAGACATTATTAGCGACCGAAAGAAGAAGAAGAAGAAGATTACGTGCACGGGGTGGGTGGGCGGAACAACAAAGAAACCTGTCACAAGGGCCAGAGTTGTGCCCTGATGTCGACGTCTGTTTAGGCGACATATGACTCGAAACACCATTGAGTCGGATTTCTGCTGGAACAGAGGGCGGAGCACTTATGAGAATGCCCCACTTGTTGTGAGGCCAGTTTCTAATCAAGAATTGATAATTAGTCTCAGTATTGATAGTAGGTCTTGGTATTCATAATAAGAGTGTTAGCATGTTTATGTATGCATGCTACATTCAAGTCACACAAGCACGTACGGGAAGACACTAAACAGCAATATGCTTCAACAACAATAAGAAGTAGACTATGGACATATATCGGAAATGTACTTAAAATGAATGAAAATTAGACTAACACTACAAAAATTAAAATGGATACCACATGGCAAAATAAAAAGAGGAGAACTAAGATTGACTCTTCACAGAATAACAACCAAAGAGGGTATGAGTCAACAACACATGATCTTGAGCGAGCTATCATTGCATAATGGCCGCGGAAGACATATATGTCGGGCCATTGGTGCAAATAAAACGGCGACACAACGCATTTCCATTCTCTGGACTACATCCTGCTGGAAATCTAATAGGATCATCGTCCTGCTACAAGAGAGATCCAACGGGAGTTTGAGAATGAACGCTGAAGAAGAAGATTGCAGAATGGTATCTCATTCTCAAAATATGTTTTCAGACACTGTGCAACAGTGTGATACGCCGATGTCAAACTTGTATTGATGCTACATTGGGTCAAATACGGTATTAACGATGTCACTGACTTACTGACAGTGAGTACCATTTTTATTTTAACATTAGTGTAGACCACTGCTTAGGTGACGGTCCAAAATTTGTTTATTTTAAAAAAAAACAGATTTGTGTCAGTAAATGGATCAGAATTGTAAATTTACTTCTTTTGTATATTTTAAATTCAGAACAAAAAAATAGCTACCCTTAAACCAAAGTTGTACGTTTTGCTGCGCTTAAAATAAAGTGGTTCGTTTTTAATTATTTCTAGTATCATTGTAGTTCTAAGAACACAACACAACGATTAGTTCTAAGAACACAGCACAACGATTAGTTCTAAGAACACAACACAACGATTAGTTCTAAGAACACAGCACAACGATTAGTTCTAAGAACACAACACAACTATTATTCTTGTAATAAACACATTTCTTGAGTGAATTGGTACCATTTTTCCAGACTATGTTCTAATGAAACAAATGTCAGACCATACTTCAATCTAGAGGCACAGTGATGATTACTTTTATCAGTGGTTGCCAGCAGGATTAACCGGCCCGTCAGTATATATTTTCTGGTCTTCCAGACTGATCTAAAAATATTGTATGCCATGGCCCCAGAACTGAGAAGATATTACTTGGAGATTTAAAGGACTGAACATATTGAAGACACTGTTTGGTGGTAGAAAGGACTGAACAAGTTTAAGACACTATTTGGTGGTAGAAAGGACTGAACAAAGTTAAGAAATTACTTGAGCTAGAAAGAACTGATCACTACTTGGAAATACAAAGAACTGGACAAGTTTAGGACACTACTTCATGCTGAAGTCGGATGTGTCGGGCCAAAAAGGCACAGATATCGCAGAAATGCTGTAAACCATGACACAACGCATTCCGTTCTCCAGACTACAACCTGCTAATCTGCAGGAGTTTGAGAACGAACGCAGAAGAAGAAGGACACTACTTGAAAATAGGACTGGAAAAGTTTTTGGCCTCATATCATAGAAACATCGCCCAATTCGGTCGTCCAACACACATAAGGTTGCCAACCATTGATACATAAGATGCAACGTCCGTCTTTGTAGCATAGTCGTACAATGCTTGTCTGGTGACGGCCACGATACAGGGTTCAAACCCAGTCAAGGACAGCTGTGAATCCGGATCTTTCATACAATAATGGTAATCTACTAAACGTATTTATATTGCCTTGAAAATTATTACAGCCAAAAAATATGTGGTAGATCGACTTGCTCTGAATAGGATATGCTATAATCGTGTTTATATTTCAACGCTTGTCTGGTGACGGCCACGATACAGGGTTCAAACCCAGTCAAGGACAGCTGTGAATCCGGATCTTTCATACAATAATGGTAATCTACTAAACGTATTTATATTGCCTTGAAAAAAATTATTACAGCCAAAAAATATGTGGTAGATCGACTTGCTCTGAATAGGATATGCTATAATCGTGTTTATATTGCAACGATATCTAAATACTCGTATATAATTTACGATATTTAAATACTCGTATATAATTTACGATATTTAAATACTCGTATATAATTTACGATATTTAAATAAGTGTATATAATTACCAGAAATCCAGCGGAAATCCGACGATTATGCGTGGGCCGTAGTAACACAAATGCTAAAATAAACATAATATAAATAGGCAAACTAATGTAAGACATATTTCAGAATTTATATGATCTCTATTAAAAGTATCTAAACTATTCATGTCATATAACGAGTTATTTGTATCAAGGACTTACATATCGGACAATCACTGGTTGTTTTACGACACTGCTTTTACTGTTGTAGATGTGTCTATGTCACTTGTCAAACATAAAGCATGGAATAAATCAACATTGTAGTATACGTTTAGTGGCACCTTCAGACACGCCGTGACATTAAAACCATTATCTAATTCACTGGATCTCAAAATGGTACATTCAGACACACACAGGGCAGTAGATATGAGTACATTAATGAGTGGGTTTTGGGCTGAAATTATGTTTTAAGAAAATGTAGAACAAGCGGAGAAGAGATAGAGGACGACAAAGATAAAAGTTGGTAGATGGACTAGTGTTGTGGCATGGTAGAAGCTCACCAACCGAGCTTATTGACAACACAAGAGACAGAGTCGTGGAGAAACAGGATCTCCTACGCCATTCGGCATGGCACTTGATTGATTAATTCATTCGTCCGTTTTCGTGTGTAAATTTCCCTTTTTTTGTCAAAAAATTTGAAGATCTTTCTGTAAAAACCGGTACGGAAGCGTTTTACGACCCTTCTGATTACGTTCTTAGAATTTTGTTCAAATATATGTTAGATTCGCTAAGGGGGAGGGAGGGGGTTGAACACCCCCTATCTACTGGCCCGGACACGCTGTGACTCTAAAACCATTATCTAGATCACCAGTTCTCAACATTTTCTTCCAGTAGTCCTCTCATTTTTTGGACACTTATTCCGATGTGGGCCACCTGGGGGCCTAACGAAAGCCTGTTTCCTTTTTTAATTCTTACTCACATATATATATATATATATATATATATATATATATATATATATATATTGTTAAATAAACTATCTTTCAAATAGTTAGCTTTATGCGGTCTCCTAAACAGATAACTGGTCGCCTTGATGGTTATGTGGTCCCCTAGACGGATAGATGGTCTCCTGGACAGATCTGTGGTACCCTAAACAGATCTGTAGCCACTTGGACGGATATGTGGCTTCTTAAACGGATATGTGATAACATAGATGGATGTGTGGTCCCCTAGACATATCAGTGGTCCTCTTGACGAATAAATGACCTCCTGAGCTGAAATGGGGCCACATAGATAGATTTGTGTCTTCGTGAACAGTTATGTTACAGATATGTTATCCCCACCCTCTTCCCCCCCCCCCTCTGACGGAATCATAACCTCCTAATTTCAGATATTTTTTCTGCCCTTGCTGAAAAGTACATGAGGAAAGTACGTTGTGAAAACTATGAGAAGTCAAGAGGGGAAAAGTACCTTGTAAGAATTGTGACAAATCAAAAACGGAAAGTACTTTGTAAAAAACAGTGACAAGACAAGAGGGGAAAAGTACCTTGTAAGAATTGTGACAAATCAAAAACGGAAAGTACTTTGTAAAAAACAGTGACAAGACAAGAGGGGAAAAGTACCTTGTAAGAATTGTGGCAAATCAAAAACGGAAAGTACTTTGTAAAAAACAGTGACAAGACAAGAGGGGAAAAGTACCTTGTAAGAATTGTGACAAATCAAAAACGGAAAGTACTTTGTAAAAAACAGTGCCAAGACAAGAGGGGAAAAGTACATTGTGAGAATTGTGACAAATCAAAAACGGAAAGTACTTTGTAAAAAACAGTGACAAGACAAGAGGGGAAAAGTACATTGTGAGAACCATGAATTATAAAAGATTAGCAAGCTAGGACAAAATTTCTTTTATTTAAAAATGCACCACATATATACCCGGGCGCCTCACAAATTTAGATTTTAAAAATGGGGTGATGGAAGGAGAAAGATTGAGAACCTTCGATCAAGACGCTGATTTGTCAGGGTGTAAGGATTTGTCAGGGTGTAAGACCATACATTCATCCATTATCGTATCATCTAACATCAATGGTGTTGGAATGTAGTCCCCTCGTCAATAACACGTTCTGATGGTGCATGAAATGGATGCAAATAATAGCGACACTGTTACCTGCCAAGCATGTTGCAAGATGTGGCTAAGGAGATTTAGGGGTGGAGTAAGCTGTCTCACCCATTATAGGGTCAAATTAACACAGAAACCAAGCTGATTTCAGACCGAAAGTCGCAGATGAACTGTAAACTATGACAACGTATTTCGAAAATCATGCTTATCTAGTGGAGTTTGAGAACGAACGCAGAAGAAGAAGAAGAAGACGATATGATAACCGATGTGTAACAAGTGTCCACTCCACGACGTAGGTTGGCTATAACGGACCTTCAGCGTCCTCTATCACTTGCTTTAGTCGGGCGCTCTGCAAGACTGTAATCTGACCATCTAGTGATATTTTACTCACACTTGTATCTTCCTACCTCTGGCTCGCATCCCCTCTTCTCTTCCATCAAGTACTGTCTAAAATGACATGTTTTTAATGTGAATAATCATTGATTGATTGGTTAAGAACCCCAGGAATTACGAGCGATTAGCTCTTACTTCCTGTGTGCAGTGTGGTGGTTTTTGTTAGCTTTCTTTTATACTCAGGAGAGTTCAGTTTTCGGCTTGCCTAATGAAGGAGCCTCTACTCAGAGAGTGTATATAATTGTATGGATGACATGCTACAACGCTTCCATAAGAGAACCTCAATATAACGGCATGTCATCTACTAATGTTTTCTGTTGCATTGGGGGGGGGGGTTGTCTAGTGGGTCATTGGTCAGACCCACAGACGCAAACGCATGCGTAATGTGCAAAATACTTTACTTGTTTGATTTTTATTTCCTTTTTATTTCTTTGTCATACAAAATGTTGTTAGAACTTCTTTGTTCGTTTCTTTCTCTTTCCTTGAAGTTATTCTTCTAAATATATTCGTCTCAAATGCATCAATTATGTCATCTAGTTTTCTGTTCATTGTCCATGTTTCTGAGCCATATATTAATGTAAATAGATAAATCATTTTATACTTATTTTAGTTAGTTTTTTGACGTGCTTAAATGTTAATATTGACAACGTATCATTTAAAGCACTTCTACATATTCCCATTCTCCCTTTTAACTTCTGTTTCACATCTACCATCATTTGTGATTATGTGTCCATGACAAGGTTAGTGTTCTACAATTTGCAGTATCTATACATGGATTTTTATGTTTAACGCCTGCTCATCTTCGATTTTTCTGATCATCAAATAAATGTCGCTGAATTGGATGAACTGACCACTGTACCAAACAAATAAACGTTACTCAATTGGATGAACTGACCACTGTACCAAACAAATAAACGTTACTCAATTGGATGAACTGACCACTGTACCAAACAAATAAATGTTGCTCATTTGGATGAACTGACCACTGTACCAAACAAATAAATGTTGCTCATTTGGATGAACTGACCACTGTACCAAACAAATAAATGTTACTCAATTGGATGAACTGACCACTGTACCAAACAAATAAACGTTACTCAATTGGATGAACTGACCACTGTACCAAACAAATAAACGTTACTCAATTGGATGAACTGACCACTGTACCAAACAAATAAACGTTACTCAATTGGATGAACTGACCACTGTACCAAACAAATAAACGTTACTCAATTGGATGAACTGACCACTGTACCAAACAAATAAACGTTACTCAATTGGATGAACTGACCACTGTACCAAACAAATAAACGTTACTCAATTGGATGAACTGACCACTGTACCAAACAAATAAACGTTACTCAATTGGATGAACTGACCACTGTACCAAACAAATAAATGTTACTCAATTGGATGAACTGACCACTGTACCAAACAAATAAATGTTACTCAATTGGATGAACTGACCACTGTACCAAACAAATAAATGTTGCTCAACTGAATGTCACGAAATTTAAAAAACTTTCTACAAACACCGATTATGTCATTACGTGGTCAGTGATGTCTTGGACATTATAATGCAGACCACCAAAGTCAACACAGTCCAGAAAATGTGTACCAGATTTGTCTGGATGCTGGCAACCTCATTCCTTTGGTTGACATTTTTAATTTAAACATACATTGCGCCATGAACATCTAGATATACAAAAGGTTATGAAACGGGCTGTGTTACGTCACTGAAAGAGTTGTTTGTTACCATAAATAGCTGTATTTCATCTACAATATATGCCTCGTTCTTTCCTGGAATGGTCATACGTGCTGATCTCACACAGTCACTTCCCTTGACTGATGTGTCGGATCATTGGTTAATTTGTGATCTCACACAGTCACTTCCCTTGACTGATGTGTTAGATTATTGGTTAATTTGTGATCTCACACAGAGTCACTTCCCTTGACTGATGTGTCGGATCATTGGTTAATTTGTGATCTCACACAGAGTCACTTCCCTTGACTGATGTGTCGGATCATTGGTTAATTTGTGATCTCACACAGTCACTTCCCTTGACTGATGTGTTAGATCATTGGTTAATTTGTGATCTCACACAGAGTCACTTCCCTTGACTGTTGTGACAGATCATTAGTTACTTTGCGTATACTTAATGTCTCCAGCAAAACAAAAGCACAGAAAAGTCGTATATATCAAGATAAGTGACGGCGTACGAGATGAGGGCAAACAACTATCCTGGAGAAGTACTTGTTCTCTAGCTTATACTCGTGAGAAATGGGTCAACGAGAGAAACTCCCATTGATAATTCTCATTAACAGTGATGTATTTCTGGACCTTATATTTATATTTGTGGCTGTATCGTGACTGATCGGCGGTATAGAAGATATGTTCAATAAATTAAGTTGGACACCATTCGTTACGCGTTTTTATTATCGTTTCGCTTTCAATTGGTTACTATTTATATACTTGGAATCTCATGCCAAAAATAGCCAAGGCGATTCCAAGTATATAAATAGTAAACAACTGAAAGTTACAAAATAATCAAAACACGTAACGAATGGGGTCTAACTTAATTTAGCGAACAGGTCTTCTATAACTGCCAAAAGACTCGGGCTGTATACTACATTACTAGTGAACCATGACCGTGCTCCAGCTAAGGCATGTGTACAAAAAGTAAACGTGACCTAACAGAGTGATTTTTTTATTATTTCCGTCCAAATCGTTGATCGGCTTTTGGCATGCGACTCCAAGTACATAAATAGTGATAAACGAAAATCACGACAAAAACGCCAAATACGAAACGTCACGAATGCATTCCGTTTATGACGCATCTGCCGTTTCGTTCACCGTTGTGACTTTGCAGTGTTAGATAAGTTGCGTAACATTATAGATTTTGGTAAAGGATTAGATTTCGTTTATAGATTGTTTTGGGAAGGGGATAGAAGGGTTAGAATTAGTGTTTAGAATTGATAATTAATTCTCTAATTAGCGGCAAAGAAGATCAACGCCTTCGAGCTGAAATGCTACAGAAAGATACTTAGAATATCATGGAAAGAAAAAATCAGAAACTCGGATATTATAAACACATTGAAGATTCCAAAGTGTTGGTTACTAAACACAATAACAAAAAGAAAACTACGCCTGTTTGGTCATATAAAGAGACACAACTGTTTAGAAAGACAAATAATGGAGGGAAGAGTACCTGGGAAAAGGAGAAAGGGCATACTAAGAAGATGATGGACCTGACGACATTAAAGATAACATTAATACATCGCTAGAAAATGCAAGCCACATCGCCCAAGACAGAGAGAGGTTCAGAGAGTTCATTGGGAAGACAACTTTCTGGAAGGAATACGTCACATGACAACCATTATGGTGACGTTAATGTAAAAAGTGGACGAAATAGCATTTTTACCGTTTTACTTACTGTACAGAGGACTTTACTGCCGATACACTCGATACTGAAATAATGGCAATAGCAAAGAAAGAAAGAAATATCACTATCTCCATCGATGATAAAGACCTTAAACAAGTAAATGACATCACTTACTTAGGAAGCATTATATCGAGTGAAAGGAAAACCAGTAAAGAGATACAAAATAGATGCAATAAAACATACCAGATCCTAGGACAGATGACACGCATTTTCAAGAACAAAAATGTAAACATAGACACTAAAGTTGCATTATACAAGACTATTATTATTCCATCACTATGCTACCAGTGCCAAACCTTGACAATGACAGCACAAGACAAAAGAAAAATAGTGACATCAGAAATGACATGTCTACGAAGAATACTCGGAGTGTCATTAAGAGATAGAATTAGAAACGATAACATCAGACAGATAACCAAAACAATACCAGTATTGGAACACATCAAACGACAGCAGATCAAGTGGTTTTCACACGCTTCCAGACTACCGACATATAGCATGCCACAAATGGCCATGACACATAGACATAACGGTTATAAAGCCAGAGGCAGACCATGTAAAAGATGGATCACAGAAATCAAAGAAGCCACAGGAACAAGCTTACAAACAGTGCACAAGAAGGCCATCTCCAGAGAACTCTTCCACCCCTGACGCTGCAAGGAAACAAGGGACACAGCGTATAGATAGATAGATAGATAGATAGATAGATAGATAGATAGATAGATAGATAGATAGATAGATAGATAGATAGATAGATAGATAGATAGATAGATAGATAGATAGATAGATAGATAGATAGATAGATAGATAGATAGATAGATAGATAGATAGATAGATAGATAGATAGATAGATAGATAGATAGATAGATAGATAGATAGATAGATAGATAGATAGATAGATAGATAGATAGATAGATAGATAGATAGATAGATAGATAGATAGATAGATAGATAGATAGATAGATAGATAGATAGATAGATAGATAGATAGATAGATAGATAGATAGATAGATAGATAGATAGATAGATAGATAGATAGATAGATAGATAGATAGATAGATAGATAGATAGATAGATAGATAGATAGATAGACATACTCTCGATTCAACTATTGATGAATTTCAAGTACCAATAATTAAAGAGTTAGTTATTTAGGTACCCATTTAGGGTTGGGTCGACCCGTTGCGATCCGCCTCAACTGGGCAAATGAACACAAGACCTTTTATATGCAAAGTCAATGCGCTAACCACTGCGATACGCGACCCTCTGCCGAACTGTATACAGGTGATCGACGAAACATACCTGCCAACAGTTTCCCCAAGCATGCTTCAATGTCTTGGAAAATGTGCACGCTACACTTGCACACCCATGATTGTGTTCGGTGTGTTTCGTTACTTGAGAGCTGAATCACGTTATGTAAATAAAGAAACCAACTATTTCTTTTTAACTTTCAATGTAGTTAAGTCTACGATGTCCCAGATTGAAGAGCCCGTAAATCTAACTGAAGGATGTCATTGCACTCTTCGTTAGGAAACACGCGGCTACCTCCTACAGTACAGGGTTGCCAGATTAAGTGCCCTTTATAATCAAACACTACAACAACGAAAAAGCCAAATGAAAAAAGTATAAATATAATTTTTTTGAGTTAGAATTACGAATAATATGTAATAATATTATGAATGACATATAATAGTAAACGCATGAGATCAGGTTAACTATTGTCTATCGCCAGGTGGTGTTGTCGTAACTTCCACACTTGTCGTTGAGCGTAGGGATTTGTGAAGGAAATGTAGTCTGCGTTCCAGAGCCAGGTGTGTTGCTGTGGTTGAGGAGTAGGCATGTTTACGCAGGATGGTCTTGATCTATCCATATTTTTAAAGGTTTGCCCTTGATTCTGTATCCTGTCTCCATCTTGTTATAAGTTCTTATGGGAAGTTGATCGTTCATCCTCATAAGATATCCAAACAATTTTATCTGCTGTTTCTCTATATATTCGATACGTGATGTAATACCGATTATCTTTCTGATGTTTTCACTGCGCATTTTGTTGTGTCTGGTGACTCCCATAGCCTTCCTTAGACATGTCATTTCTCAAGTTTCGATCTCTCTCTCTCTCTCTCTCTCTCTCTCTCTCTCTCTAATGAGTAGATATCAGTTGCCAAGTTTGGTATTGGTAACATAGTGTTGGTATAAAGATGTTCTTGTTTCTATCTCTATATCGAGTCGCTAGTCTTCTGTGAAGATATTTCCTAGGTACTTGAACTCTTTGACTTGTTTTATATTTATATTCTCCATTTGGATGTTTAAGTACTCTGTTGATCTCGTTTTTTGCATAATTTTTAGCTGTGACCGTAGTAATTCGTTGTGATAATTTATGTACTCAAAGAATTAATTTCTTACAAATGATGAATCGTTTCTGCAATAATATATTGTTTCCTTATTTAAACAGCGGGTTAGTTATATTCTATTCTCCATCCACATTTTAAAATTCCAAGGAAATGTAAACTAAACCAAGGCAACTTTTAGAAGTCAAATATTGTTTTTTCTTTCAAGCATATTTCTTTAATATGTTTCAATTATTTTTAAAAAGATCGATATGGCAGCCCTGAAAGGTAATGTCACGTTTCTTATTAACCTGTCAGGTAAACTGGTATAACTAGAGATGGAAATGCGTGACAGTGTGTGTTAAGTTTCCCAAGTCAACCCTTGCCACCAGTATAACGTCTCTTTTATCAAGGCCGCGAATGCTAATACTGTGTAAAGATATTTATGGGTAGTTGAAATCTCGGTCTATGACTTCATTAATCGTAGCAGTATTTCTTCTCTGTTCTCTTGTTATAGGTTGACATTGATGAGTTTAGTGATGTTTACAGTCTGCTCAAATACTTCTGCTACTTGTTAGTGGAAAAAGGTCATTCGGTTCAATACGGAGAGATGTGGCCTGATTTAAACTTTTTAATATCATGTGTATTTTCATTCAACTTTCGTGACCTCGTTTAACTCATACTAAAAAGTCGATATGAGTGCATCGTTCTGCTCGGTACGCAACAAGAGCTTCTTCCATCCCCCATGGTTATCTTAGGGGGGGGGCGCTCTCAGTATGTGGCGGGCAGATCGCTGGATTCGAAGTAGTCTTAGCTACTGTGAAATTCGTCTTTATCGATATTTCGTTTCTTTAGATAATGCACGTATTTGTTTCTTCAAAATCTGGCCATATCTCCCATACTATGCCGGTCACTCAATCAAGCGTCATGACGAGTGGCTAAGAGATCATGTTTCTCCACAACTCTCTGTCTCTTGAGTTGTTAATAAATTCAGTTGGCGATATCTTTTTGTACTATAGTGACAAACCATCTAGAAATTTCTCTCCTTATCTTCCTCTGTCTCTTCTGCCTTTGATCTTTACAGTGATTACTAGATGTTCAAGTTGTATTTATTTCATCACATGCCCTAAAAATTTTGACTGTCTGTTTCTAATTTTTGCTATAATTTGTCGCTTTACTTCAACATCTCTGAGAACTTCTACATTAGTTTTCTTGTCTGTCCATGACATTTGCATCATTCTTCTTAAAAACCACATCTCAGTTGCCTCCAGCGTATCTTGAGTTATTTTGTTGACAGTCCATGCTTCACCTCCATAAAGAAGGATTGGTTCAATATAACATTCTAGCACTTGAACTCGCGTATGCACTGACATTACTCCTTTGCATAGAATGTTCCTAATCTTCTCAAATATTGATTTGACCTGTACGATCCTGCCTAATATCTTGTTGGAGCTTCGGTCATTTGATGTTAACATTGTGACAAGATGCTTGACTTTATCCACTTGATTTAGTTTGCATCATTGATACTAATACTGCACCTTAGCGGTGTGTATTTATTTGAAACACCGTTAGTTCTGTTCTCTCCTTGTTTAGATTGTTGTTTTTGTTTTCACTTCCTTGTACTACCATGTCATGGAAAGAGATATGTTTAAATAATAGAAATGTTTTCCTTTTTTAAAGTCATAGAGGCCATTTGGGGAATGCGGTATTATGCAGAGTGGGGAATATGGTGTTATGTCCAGTAGGGAATAGTTAGTCGTTGGATCATCATCACTGCAAACTGGGCAAATCCATATTCTCTCCGACCTCCCCCTGAGTGTATCCACTTGTATACTTCTGCTGACAGTACCGGTCCTTTGCTGGTTGACCATCATTTTTTTCTGCGCCCTCCAAAATGTTCACTTCTAGTAACATTGCATTTCAAATCCTGTTCTTTAATCCTGCCCATAGAAAAGGACTCATCATCCACACTAGTGTTACTCTCGCGTGCTATATCTCTTATGAAGTTCAAAACGTCAGCTCGATGCATTGCCCCATCGCCCTGTGGCACAATCGCACATGGCGCCAATTAATCTGCTCTTTCACTACATCGAACACCCATATTTCCCTGCACGACAATAAATATAACTACTTTCAGCATGGCCTTTCTCAAGGCCTCAATAAACTGTTCACGAACGAGACCCACTTGTACCTTCCTAATCACACTCATAGAGTCACTCAAGATACAGACTTGTGTTGCCGTCTGTATGCTTACCCACTGAAACGTCCTGGTCACCGCCATAATCTCCATGGTCATGCTATTCGTAGTCACAGCAAAGGTCCCACTCTCCTCCCTGATCGTTTTACCTGCACACTGAGCTGTGAAGGCCCAAGCACTGCGGACATGACTAACCACAAATCTATCACTGTATATAATCACATCATCCTCTTTAGCATTCTCACATTGTATATCTGTGTATCTAACCATAGACTGAAATTTTCTTTGGCTACTTTATGATTCTTGGTAAAGATGGTATGGACAGTTTTTTCCCCTGTCAGATGTTCATTACGTGATCTTCGGGTCTTTCCAAAAAGAGTACTTTTTTCCGTTCCCTCTAGATCAGTGTTTTTCAACTTGTTTGTACCATGCACCACCTGAGTCTTTCTAAAATGCTTATATCCATGTAACATATACATAATTTATTTATATTCAAAAATTGAATTATTCCCTAAATGAAGCCTAATTACAACTTGTTCGAATTACCCCCCTGAACAATCAAATTGCCCCCCTGTGGGGCGTGGGCGCGTTGGGAAACACTGCTCTAGACACCTCTATTTCTGACATTCTTTGTACGTGTACGTTCTCTGCCTTTTTAACCTCATCTTCATTTTGCAATGAATTTATGACTGCCTTAAATAAGTCTGCTTTGTCTTTTCTCAGCATTGTGCCATCTATGGCCGCATTGTCTGCCAATAAGTCGGCTATCTCGTTTCTTCCGACCCCGACATAAACAGGACAGTATATCCATGTAATGTTCTGGATAATTGAGTTATTCAATAAATCAAACCATTCTCAGCGTGCATTTTACTATTTTGCGCAGTATGCTTCGGGAGTTCGTGAGTATTACCGAGTGGTTGATATATCCGTTATCAACCAAATAAGTGTTGCTGTAACTCCCTCTATCTCCATCCGCATGATAGATGTGAAAGTGGAGTATGCAGATGATTTCTCAACCAACTTCACACTATTTCTGTAGGCACCAAAACCCCAAACGCTTTTATTTGTGTTTCTGTTGACTAAGCCGTCTGTGTATATAATTATGTCTTGTGATTTCGAGCGTAACTTGGCGAGGCGAGCTCATGCATTGTAACCTGAGCCCTGACACCAGCCCATTTCCGACACGCGTTATATAGTTGTATTATTACGTTGGTCAGTGATGTTTTTCTAAGTGTCTATCTCCACTTATTCACTGCCCTCTCCTACTTCTTCTAATTCACATCCTCTTCGCAGTGTGTCTTCATCCTCTGTCATCCATGATCTGTCAAGCTTGATTCGTTTTCCCTTTGACTCATCTAGACGTTGATGTAATGGGTGGCGATTGTATTCTGTTACATTAAGGTACCACCCCCTAACCAGCGCTACCTGATGACGAACTCTATAATACTGAGGAGCTAATGCAAAAATCTCAAAGCAAGAATGGGTGTATCCCTAGTACAACCCAGCACCGCTCTCAGTGTCTCATTTTCGATTTTTTTTCCCAATCTATCGACTTGTGTCTGTGACAGTGTTAAGTTATAGCCTCGGCCATAATTTGTTCTCAATTGTACTAATAAGAAATAGTTTTGCAAAATAAGATAAACAGGTTACTAGTAATACCTAACTATAAACAAATCTAGATAAAAAAAAAGGTATATAAAAAATATTCAATAAAACAAAACATGACAATTTTCACCCAAAAAAACACACAAAAGCTATTTACAAAAAACACCAAAAATAGATTTATATTTACGGAGTGGTGTTTTTTTTAATAGTTTTTTTTTGTTTCTTGAAAAAGGTCCCAATAGGACCGCAGCGTAGGAAAATTGTCATTTTTTGTTTTATTGCATATTTCTTATATATCTTTTTATCTAGATTTGTTCATAGTTAGGTATTCCCAGTAACCTGTTTATCTTATTTTGCATTACTATGTGTTACGTTGGTTACTGCGGCACTCTCCATTTTTTCGGACACTCTCAACCATTTGGTTATTTATATAAGAAATGGTTCAAATAGGGAAATCCCGAAGGGGAAAAAAAAGGTGACGCGTACTTCGTTCATAAATTAGCTAGATGTTTTGGACCAGCACTGTAGAGAAGGGCATTGTAAATACTGTAAGTGAAATTCCGATAATTAAGGTAATGGTCAACTCTTTCTGTAACGTTTCTTGATGTATCATTCTGTATATCAAAATATATGTGCAATTGGTTCAAGACGAGAAAACGCGAAGGAAGATACAAATGAAAAATGTTTATTATCAAACATCCCTTAATATTACGTCATAGTTACGTTGCGGTCCTGATAATTTCTAAATTATCGCGCTCCATTGCATGTCAATATGACATTATTTTCCTGCAAAGCACGAAAACTGCAGAACTATTTTAGTTCAGTGGCAAATGAAGCAACAAAAACATCACGAGACTGCTAGAAATCATCTGGAAAACTACCGAAGCAGATGCATGTGTTGAGCACGACTGGTTGGGCGATAGGTCACGTGAATACAGTATATCCATATAATATTACGTTTCCTATTCGTTTTCCTTGATTACATTTCTATTGACAATCAACAGGACAGTACCACAATGACTTTTCACTATTATTGTTACGCTCATATTACTCACTATCCGCTATTGCGGTTAAACAATTGTTATGTTTTGCTGCAATGATTACATTGCCTTTAATAAATCACCTTCAATAAATTACCTTTAATAAACCAACTTCAATAAATTACCTTTCATAAACAATTATTCCGTTGTGCTGCAATAAATAAATTATTCTATTTGTTTGAACTTGTTCATTATTTTTCTACACGACATAAACTGATTATAATTATTTACATTATATCTGAACTGTTTAGAACCGTTCTGATGGTCAAATTTTAATATAATTATTTACATTATATCTGAACTGTTTAGAACCGTTCTGATGGTCAAATTGTAATATAATTATTTACATCCAACATTCATGTCAAGGTAATTGAGAGGTTGACTTGGAAATCAATACATTGATAACGACAATATCAACACAATCTTCTCTGTTCTTGTATCATTAACTGAAATCATTGTTTTTCCATGCATTGCCCATTTATTTATTTTTTTGAAGTTATACCTCAAATAAGTCATTCGATACACTGCATGTTGTTATGTTTTTAGTAAATTGTTGGACAATGATAAATCAAATAAAAAGTTTGCAAATTTGAGGTTTGTTTTTTTTCAAAATAAAGAAATTGTTAACAATCTCGCGATAACAATTACAGTTCCCGTAATTTCACTTGCGCTTTCTTTGCTGGAAATTTTATCAAAGCCGATATTTATTTGTCTTGTTTTAGATATAAATTCGTTTTTATTTGGAATTATAAAGTCGTTTCTAGGTACAGGCAAATATCTGAAATAAAATCTCATTTTCTTTATTTCATGTTTGGAAGCAAACAAAGAGGATGAACAGTAACGATAACCGAAACAGAACGCAAGAGAGTTGCACGGTATCAGAAGAAATATTGACTCGGGATCTTTTTGATACCATACGTTCTGTGATAGTATGCTTCATCAGTCCTGTCATATGTACGTTTGGACTAGCAAGCAACACTTTAAACATGCAAGTCTTCGCCACAATCGGTCTGTCAGACAGCCTGACTATATGCTTCTTCTGTCTATCAATGTCAGATCTAATTTGTCTGTCAGTGCGTCTAGTGGATACATTTGTTTACTATAAGTATCTTAGCAACCCTGGCTGGCCAGTAAAGATTTACGACATCAGTTACATATTAGTATGGTACTACTGCATGTTTTACGACATTTCTACCGTTATTACTACTTATCTTGCTGTTCAACGAGCTTGTTGCGTAGCTCTACCTTTTCAAATGAAGGATTTCTTCACAAAATCTCGTACACTGTGCACGATTGTTTTCCTGATAGCAGTCATAGTCATCTCATATATACCTGTACTGTCTACTCAAAGTTTGATAACTTCTAAGCGACCAGGAAAAAATGTTACGATTGTTGTCATCCATTACTTGCCTGGAAGGTCCGTGACTTTAAATATTGTTGACACCTTTAACAATCTCATCTTAGTTCTAGGTAGCCAGATTTTGATCTTATTAAGTCTAGTCGCTATAGCTGTTTGTATCCGGGCATCTATGAAATTTAGAACAGCGTCTAAATATTCCAACAAAGCAGCAGATACTTTTAGTGAAGGAAAACAGAAACAAGGACGATGTAGAACCCGAAAGTTGAATAAACTACAGCAAACTGATCTTCAGCAGATAAGGTTACAAGAACTGAGTCATGCGAAACGTACTTCCTTTGTGCAAAAAACGCCTCAGCATCCTCGACAGCATCGTCACCTGCAGCAAACCGAGCAGCAGGTTCAAATGAGAGAAAGCGCTTTCCATTCCGACAACAAATATTATCATCGCAAAACACGCACATTAAGAGACAGTCAAGACAAGCGGCACGGTCAGAGGTCGAGTCAACCAGAACAAAAATGTCAGAAGCAACAACAGATAACACAGGAATCAGGACAAACCATGCTCGAAACACAACGTCGTACCTTTCCAAAACTGAAGAGTTTTTCACAAAAAGATAGCGTCAAGAAAAACGATGATGAAATCATCCGACACATCAGCAACAAAGAGATGAGAATTGTGAGACAAATTGCTGTGCTATCTCTCTTGTTTCTGCTGTGCAACATTCCACAGACGTTGGCGTTTATAGCCCGCCTGGTCAGGGAAGTGACTGACACCCGTCGTTATAGCAATCTGTACCTTCTTTTCTACAAAATTATTAACATTTTCGAGTTCACCAACTGTTCAGTCACTTGTATCATTTATTATAAATACAACACCAAGTTCAGGGAGATAACCAACATATTTCTTAATAAGAGAAAACGTAGAAACTGAGTTATCTTTTTTTTTAAATTACCGCACTGCGTTGAACAGACTGTAAAACTTTTGCTCTAAACGTCCATATAATTCACATATGGGTAAATTCCGACCCGTGGTCACATTCGGTTCACAAGTCACTTTAACTAGAACAGCCTGGCTGATTAAAAATACTATACCCACTACACTCTGAGATAAGAAACATGAAATCACAAGATATATCAGCCAAGCAGTAAAAGCTCGATGCGAATCAGTGACAAGTATAAAATTATTGTGTCAAAACTGTAAAGTTATTAGCTGAAGACAGTGCTGGCCTTGATGTCCGACATTAAATGCTTCAAACGTGACAAGCATGTTGATATAGATAAAGCATTGGGTGAATTGTGATAACTGTAGCTGTTTCAAAAGAAAAAAAAACTTATACTCCTCGTCTGAAGCGCAAAACGCTGAATCTGGCTCGCCAACCCGAAAATATTGTCACTCCTGGCATAGATAATAGTGCAAACACATGAAATTCTAAAATAAATCATGAAATTCAGGAAGAAAGATACGATATGACGGTAAACGGATCAATCTTTATTGTGAATTAAAAAAACGATCAAAGTCCATAAAATCGAATTTGTAGTATGATTTCCCTCCCTTTTTTTTGCACTCTATATTACACGGCGTTGGTTGTTTTTTTTAACACCATACCATTTTGATAATACCAAAACAGCTCCACCAATTTAAATATTTAGGTAAAATGATTACAGCAGATGGAAGAAGTTCAACAGAAATAAGAAGCAGAATAGGGCAGGCAAAAACAACATTCAGAAAAATGAAAAATATACTGTGTAATAAGACCTTGTCACTAGAGGTGAGGAGTCATCGAAGAAGAGGGAAAATTCCACACAGGGAAAATGGCAGCAAACATTTTAGTTAACTTCTACAAGGAAGAAAGCACAACAACACTTTCTCATACACGTATCAAAGAAGTCAAAAAAGAAATTAAAAGAAAACTGAAGAATCAAAATCCAGAGCCCTGCATGAAGACATCCTTCACCATCGCAGAACTAAATGGTGTCATAGGAAAACTAAAAACCAAAAAGGACCCAGGAAAAGACGACATAACCAATGATATGATCAGGAACCTAGGGACAATCAGCAGAAACAAGCTCCTTACCATCTTCAACCAATCATGGAAAACTGGTAAAATTCCAGACTTGTGGCGTGAAGCTGTCATCATCCCAATTGGAAAAAGCAAAAAGGAAAAACAAGCAAGTCAAGCTACCGACCAGTCAGCCTCTTGAGTTGCATAGGGAAAACAATGGAGAGAATGGTCAACTCTACACTGATAAAATAGACAGAAGAAAACCAAAAGCTCACCAAGACACAGTCGGCCTATAGGAAAAATCAAAGTACTGAAGACCAGCTTACATACCTAGCACAGGAAATCGAAAATGCTGGCTACTTTTATGGACTTAAGCAAGGCCTTCGATAAGGTGTGAAAAGAGGGAGTCCTCTTCAAGCTTCTCCAAAACAAAATCGAAGGCAGAATGTTTAGCTGGATAAAAGATTTCCTCTGCTACCGCACTGCAAGAGTAAAAGTAGATGGTAAACTAAGCAAACGTGTTACTCTCCAACAAGGATTACCTTAAGGAGGAGTGATCTCTCCTACCCTCTTCCTAGTATTCATCAACGATATGGGAGAGAAACTGTCACATCATATTTCAAAGGCCCTTCATGCAGATGACTTTGCTGCCTGGAGTGCGGCAGGAAACCTATCCACTGCAAAAAAACAGAATACAGACAGCACTTGACCTCTTAAGTGAATGGGCATCTGACTGGGGAGTCCAAATCAATCTCTCCAAAACGGTGACAACCATCTTCTCACTTTCAAACCACCAAGAAAAAGCAAATCTTAAGATAAATGGAAGTGAGCTAGCACATGTGGAGAACTCTACATATCTAGGGGTCACACTAGACAAGCGACTCACCTGGAAACCTAATAACCACTGAGCAAAAAGCAACCAGGAGGCTATCCTTGATGAAGAAACTTGCAGGAACAAGCTGGGGAGCACATGGAAATATTCTCCGAAATGTCTACATGGGTACAGTCAGACCTGGAGTGGAATATGGAATGACAGCCTGAGTATCAGCATCAAAAACAAATACTGATCACCTATCAAAAGTACAAAATGCAGGACTTCGACTTATCTCTGGAGGGATGAAAACCACTCCAATCCATGCAATGGAAAAACATGTAAACATCCGCCCACTGGATGACAGAAGAGAAGAAAGAGTGCTTGTTCAAAGGGAAAAAAATTAAACGCATGCCAAACCATCCGATGTATGCGCAAATTTCTAGATCAACCACAAGCAGGTTGAAGAGAACCAGCTTCTGTCACATCTCCAAAGATATCCATGAACAACATAAAGAAATCCTCACAAACCTCCCAAATGAAATTTAAACCCTAACGGACTTTGAAGAGCCAGGCAATAGTCTCCAGAATGTCTCCATAATAACACAGGTTCCTGGAATAATTAATAAGGAATACCAAACTCCACCTCAACTAAAAGCATTGACACTGGAGATGATAGAAATAAAATACAATCCCAAGGATTGGACACATGTCTACACAGATGGATCGGCAGAAGGAGCAGTAAGGAATGGAAGAGGTGGAATTTTTATAAGACTCAAAGATGAGAAGACAATATCAAAAGCTTTTCCAACCGGGAAATACTCCTATAATTTTAGAGCAGAAGCAGTTGCACTCCATCAAGCACTGAAAGCCTTCACTGAACCAGGACTGCCAAGACCAAAGAAGATAGCCATATTAACAGATTGCAGATCCCTACTGGAATCAATCCAGAGCAACAGAAACGAAAACCTTCTGCACAACATCAGACATGAACTAAGACAGATCCAAAAATCAACAGCTATTGCCCTTCAGTGGATACGAATACACTGTGGAATCATGGGAAATGAGAAAGCGGATGCTCTGTCAAAGGCAGGAAGTGAAATGGAGCAACACTGTCTTACGGAGAAGTAAAAACAAAAATCCGCAACACATACACAGCAAAGTGGAAGAAACAAATGGAAGGGGAGTACGAACATGATGCAATACATCTCCAAAGATATCAACAGACCAGAATATTTCGCCTTAGAACAGGCCACTGCAGACTGTTGGGTCACCTTTATAGATTAAGGATATCATACACAGATGAATGTCCATGTGGATCCGGAACCCAGACTCAGGAACACATACTTCAGGACTGCCCAACATACAAAGAGCAGAGACAGCAGACCTGGCCAGAAGATACAGACTTGAGGCAAAAGCTATGGGGCAGCCGCTCTGACCTGGAGAAGACAGTGGACTTCGTCTTGGCGACAGGCCTGACGGTATAGCATGACCACAGATGCTGAACGCAGAAGAAGAAGAAGAGGTGAGGAGAGTTCTGCAGTGCTATATAACCCATATACTAACATATGGATGCGTTTCTTGGACAATAAACAAGCATGAAAGTGAGAAATAAGAGGTAATAGAGATGTGGTTCTACAGAAGAATGTTGAGAATACAGTGGTCTGCCAGAAAAACTAATGCTAATGTAACAAGGAATGTTTTAGCCAAGCAACCTTTTCTTGCACTAGATTGGGTTACAAACTTTCCTGACACTACTGGGTACGCTTGGGATGAACTGAACAGTAGATTCCAGCAACATAACATCAACAATATGAATTATTTACTCGAGCGAGCACTCATTACAGAATGGAGCGCCGTACTCCAAACGTTTTATCCAGAAACTGCAATAGCAGGAGATGCCAATGCGAAGCTTGTATTGATGCTGATAGGTAAAATATGCAACATTAATGACAACTTTGACTTGATGACAACTAGTGGGTGAAAATAGTTTTGTTACACCAAGGGTACACAACGGATTAACATCAGTAATTTTTTTTTACTGAATTTATTTTTAACTGCTTATTTGATTCATTAAATGGTTCCTAAATGTGAAAAAAAATAGTTTCAGATAATTTAAATTCATCGTTCATGACAAAACATGCTGATGCCTTTTTAATGGTTGCTTGTATATGTTGTTGGTTATCGGGAACATAAAAATGTCAACTGGAACACCTTATTTCCCAATACCTCCCACGTATGTGGTTGTGTCCGTGGGTCTCACTAATGGCTCACTAGATATACCACCCATGCAACAGAAAACCTTAGTAGATGACATGCCGTTATATTGAGGTTTTCTTCTTAGAGAAGCTTCATTGCACGTCGTCTATACAATTATGCTCTTATTTTTATATTGAAATGTTTTTCATGTTTACCTGAATATATATGTATGCACCCTCTGTGGTTGGTAGGGAGCCAGAGATGTACTGTGCAGAACTGTGGAGGAGGAAACTGACAGTACATTTTTTTCCTATGGCTGAAACCCATCATAGAGGCACAATGGCTCAGGATGTGACAATCCTTTTGACTTGAACATTTGGTTGCATGCCTGGAGCAATAGAGAATTTCGGCATAACCAGTAGTCAATTGGTGGCGGGGAATGAGCACAGTGAACCCTATCTTGGCTACAGTGGCTATGAGCAGTGTATAGGTTGAAACCTACCTTCCTGGAGTATGATAGTTATTTTCTGGCTCTGTCCCGGGGTGGGCCGAAAATCCACAGACTTCCCAGCAATATATTGCCATTTAATGGCATTAGGTCAACGGGCATGAGCATATAGACCGCTGGATCAGCAACCAACCAACCAACCAACCCAATACCTCCCAACTGACATAAAAAAGACAAACATCGCCTTTATGTATTTTATCTATCGAAATAAATAATTCAGATTAAAGGAAAATAAGTGTTCTTCTATAACTATTCAATAATATTGGCTATGTTAGATTCTATTTTGACGCACTCATTAGTGGATTTTAAAGAATATGTTTTAGTTATTACATTGTGTCGAGATAATAATTTCAAAAGTCAACTATGTGAATTATGAACGTACACTAATTTTGAAACATACATTTATTGCAATGGAAAGCAAAAGACAAATCATAAATTCAATCTTCATATTAACTAAAGAACAAGAGAGAGCTAACTATGTGTAAAATGAAATGTCTAAGAAAAGAAGCAAACAGAACAAAAAGAGATTACAAGAACTGTTGTAACAACATCTGTGGTCAAGTATATTGAAAAAAGAGACATAAATGGTTCTGCCACTTATGAGAATGAATCCTTATTGGCCAGATCATAGCAACATGAAAATAGAATCAGCAAGTTACAGAGAAAGACTAGAAGATGGTGGATTGAAGGTGTTACAGACATTCTGAAATGTCATATTATTGCATATCAAGTGACCAAATGTGACATGGCCCGAAGACCGATCGTCATTCAACCCTGCGACGTCTTACAGCAAAAGCAGAGAAAAGACAACAGAGACTTGGTATTTAAAAAATATATATATATTTAGAGAAGGGAGTAAACCCCGACAGAAATCCCAAGGGGAAGAGATCCTAAGGCAGTGAATGGTGTATTAAACAATCTTCTGTAGTTATGTTTTTTTCCAAGCAAATTGGCATTGCTTTATCCCTAGGAACTATTCAAAGCCTCTAAGTAGACACTGATAAAGCAGTATCTTCATAAAACTTGCATAGGAAAAAAATCACGTGTGAAGCATAGAAACTATGCGTTTTAGCAATGTAATTAATTTGAAAGCCTCCTAGTTCATATGACATTTTGCACTTTCCAGCTTTTTCGACCTTCTGTCAAGATGCAAAAAAGCCGTATGTTTTAATGTTTTCTTCTAAATATATCAAGATCTTGTTTTAATGTATTGGGGTAGAAGGTAATTTTGTTAATGTAAAATGGGGCTGCAGATCAGATTGTTTCTAGAAAATGGGGTCCTGACTCGAAAATATTTCAGAATCAGAGTGAATGATGTAGAAGAAATCTCTTATGTCTGAGACATGTCTCTAGTTCTGTGACATCAAGCACTCACTCTATGACATCAATATCTCATTCTGTGACATCAATCTCTCATTCTGTGACATCAATCTCTCATTCTGTGAAATCAACCACTCACTCAATGACATCAATCTCTCATTCTGTGACGTCAATCTCTCATTCTGTGACATCAATCTCTCATTTTGTGACATCAACCACTCACTCTATGACATCAAGCTATCACTCTGTGACATCAATCTCTAACTCTGTGACATCAATCTCTCATTCTGTGAAATCAACCACTCACTCTATGACATCAATCTCTCATTCTGTGACGTCAATCACTCATTCTGTGACATCAAACTCTCATTCTGTGACATCAATCTCTCATTCTGTGACATCAATCTCTCATTCTATGACATCAATCACTCACTCTATGACATCAATCACCCACTCTGTTGCACCAATATCTCATTATGTGACGTCAATCTATCATTCTGTGACGTCAATCTATCATTCTGTGACGTCAATCTATCATTCTGTGACGTCAATCTATCATTCTGTGACGTCAATCTATCATTCTGTGACGTCAATCTATCATTCTGTGACGTCAATCTCTCATTCTGTAACAATCATTCTTTGATATACTCCTGTCATTCATTGTGGTTAAACAAAGAAGACATAATACTTCATATAATCTTCAACAATTTTATTTACATTAAATATCCATTCTATCTTTAAACCTGTACTAGTCAGGGTCATAAGGGTACCACAATGAAATCTTCAGCACACAATCTACCCCAGCGAGGTAAAACTTCTTGAGACTAACGGGAATCGAACCAGGTCCGTTCTAACGGCACCAAATCGCCTTGCAAGATTTGGTTTTAACAATACATTTGCGTGAAATGAGATGTTTGAGGAAAGCAAAAAATATCAAAAATTGAGACCAACTGAGAAATGAAGATATCAGATAAGAAATAAAACCCTTCTCAAGTCAAGACTACATCGAGAGACAACAAACAAGTTGGTTTAGCCTCATCATTAGAATGGAATGAAAGCAACGAGCGCTTTTTTGCATACAACAGCTGAAGATCGGGATACAGGGTGCGAGGAAGACCAAGAACTAGATGGTTGGAGATATCAAAGAAACCTTAAAGAGACAAGTGCTGACCATGGCATAAGTCCGACAACTCCAACTTGCCCCATGATATTTAACAACACAATTGGACAACCCATGTGACAGGTCAGCAAAGTACACCCCTAAATCTCCCTCTTTGGGCACCCCAATCATGAAACCCTGATTGTTTCCATTCACTGGCAGTAGGGTTAGCGAATTTCCATCAAGAGGTTTCAGCAACTATAGTTAATATTTTTCTTTTCCACTCTTCATATTCCACTACTGAAGTCATTTGTTGATATTTATCTGCAATCTGTTGTACTTTCTCTTTTGTTTCATCATCTGAAAATTATAAAAATTCAAAAAAGGGTTCAAATGTTGTAGATGATTGACTTCACTGTACTCCGTTTTTCATATGTACTCGTCACTCTGAAAGAAGCGGCACGCCGCCCGCAGAGAATACCACTCATAGCACGTAACCCAATAGCTTCAAACGATAATCCACAGGGATCTTTGAAAAAAATCAACCTTGTAAACAAGACCACACGAGCCAAATTCGAACTCATGACCTCTTGAACACAAGGCAAACAGTTTAACCATTACACTAAGAAGATTTCCCCTAAAATTATAAAGTCATGACCAATCCTCAAATTAATAATATAGACTTTAATTAATGTTTTATTTTGGTCAGCACACATCAAGGCCAGCACCTTGTCATGGATATGAAGATTTAGTCGCCCCCAATATGTTGACGGATCTTAAAGTGTTGCACAGAATAACAACACAATGACATGTCATGTATATTGTAAAAGATAAATAAGGAGATTTGGAGTTGGCTTGACCATCCCATTGAACATTATAGTAGCCCAGAAGTCATTCTGAAGTGGTTTGTGTC